>OZ022576.1:45020946-45405946 GCA_963669155.1 Arbacia lixula
CAGTACGTGATTATAGGCTCCTTCATGAAAGATTACAAGCAGGATTCAGCACTCGTTATCCACACTTTTTTACAAATTAACAACTTCTTTTCAACATCAAGTGTTCTTTGAATGTTCAGATTGTAAGAATGTACTAATAAATACTACTTAGTAAATAATAAAACTTTCTTTTCAAAATGTCTGATTTTTTCTCACTCTTCCCAATCTGTGTTACTGGTTTTCCATTTTTATTCAATTGCATTTATTATAAAGGTGTTACTACCCTTTAATCGCTGTGTGTGGAGGTGTGATCAGACATCATTATTGAACCAGCAGCAGACCATGTCAATTGTCCTATTCTACTATTCAATCATTACAGGTGCTGCCTGGCCCCATATAGGGCTCAGTGCACACAGCATTGTGCCCGTTCTGGGATTTGTGAAGTCATATGGCAAATATGTGTGGAATACAGCTATGGTTGAAATTGTACTGTATGTTAGCTACTGAATACCATCCAAGGAATTCATGTGTATTATATATGATGTAGAGTTAAATAGGCAGTTTTAGACCAGAGATTTACAGCATGTCAGAATGAATTTGGATGCATATCACACATGGGATCGACCATCGCAATATCATATACTCAAGTTTGTTGGGGATATGCATGACAATGTTTGTTTTAGACTAGAGATTTGGATCATGTCAGAATGAATTTGGAAGCATAACAGGCATTCAACTGACCATGACCGTATTACATATTCAATGTTATGAGATATATGATAACAATAGAATGAATTGATTTATGTCACTATTCTTAGCTTAAAAGTAGTTTTTAATATAATATATTTCATACAGATATGGTTGCAGATGGCAAAGCAAGCATCAACATTATATATTGGGTTGAGGGAGTTTAATCATATCAAAACATTTGTCCCTCTTTGTCTGCTTAAAAAAAAGTTTCACCAAAGTGTTTTCCTAACTGTTCTCGGTCCTTTCATACAAAAAAACTTGTTGATGTTGTTGAGTTCCACTTTAGACTCCTTAAGTGCCTGCAACAAAGTGGATACAAAACTGGAGTGAAAAACACAATTCAAACAAACCTATCTAAGCACTACACTTTCAGCTTCTTAGAGCTCGACATATTTTAACTATTTTTTATAAACAGCAACCTCTCATGTCTGCATAAAATACAGGGCAATCAGTGGGATCCGTCGTTCCAATGTGCACAAAATGAAATAGATGGCTGGTCATACGGCAGGAATCGCAATGAATTATTCACACCCTGCTGTCAGGAATATGACGGCAAACGCGCCCAGAGCTAGAGGATCGACTCTAAGGAGTCTGCTGAGTCCTATGCATAGTAAGTTAGGTGATTACATGTGTTAATGAGGAAGTATCAGGCATCCTGTGTCCTCTCTCTCTCTCTGTGAGGAGAGTAGGGAGGAGGGGGAGAGGGGGAGAGGGGGAGAGGGGGAGGAGGAGGGATAGGGGGTTGGTGTTGTAACCTGCAGCGTTATGCATCATGCTAATGGAATGCACCCACATCATGCTACTTTCTATTCATGGGAACAGAAACAAGTCTAACTCAACATGATGCATTCAGCATTCATTTAAGATTAGATTGCCTGTCACTAAGGCAGGATTAGACGTATGTGTCTCATCATGAATACATGATACTGCACATTAATTCCCCTACCAGCATCAGGCATTATGGAAAACACTTACATGTACATTATTTACAGTAAGGTACTGACTTATGTCATGTTGTGTCCCATGAATAAAAATAAAAAATATTTTGAAACATTTAATATCAAATTAAAAGATTTCATCAAAATAATAAGATATATCATATCACTTTATGTGACATAATCTTACCAACAGGAAAGACACTAGTTGAAAAGTACTCAATACAAAATATGCAGAGATTTAGAGAGACAAGAATATTTTCAATGAAAAACAATGAAGTCTGTAAGTCCTCTCAATTCCTTCAAAATAGTTTTCTCCAAATACTTAAGATTTTCTGATCTGAATGAGAGGCAAGCCAGGCAGAAGAGCGGCATTTCTCCCCGAAGTCGTGACATCTTCAAAGATATCTGGTATCACTGGCATTCTGCACACCTGCTGTCTGATGACGCCACCACACACGGCACCGGCCAAACACTCTTTAGTTTCCTCCCAGCCCCAAAAACCTTTTCACATTAAAATCTAATCAGATATGGAAGCAGCCAAATGCTCTTTAGTTTATTTGTCAGCCCAAAACCCCTTTCATATCAATGATCAAATCCATATTGGTTTCTTAAGTGGGTTTGATCCCCTCATGAAAAAAACTAACTCATGTTATGCAAAACTTTGCAAAATACTAAACCCCATCATACAAACATGCACTACACACTCAGCATATGCATCAAACTATTCCTCTCAATGAAAATATCGTATTATGTTTATCTCATACATTTTTAGATATGATTGATAATTTCAGATAATGTACAAACAAGTCAATAAAAAATATTTTTAAAATCTCACCATACATGTGCTATATATGTGACATAATGGACATGTTATGACACATTCATTTTCTTTGAGGTTGATATTGATGCATTAGTGAGAAATGCATGCTGTGAGCCTAAGCCAAGTAGTTTAAATTCACTTCAGACCTGAGCATGTGCAGCATGCTAAAAAAAATTGGTCCACAAGAAACACCATGAATAACTTGCATCAAAGAGTTCTATCTAAACAACAACAACAAAATCCAAAAGGTTTGCTCAAACTAACAATTAATGCTGTATACTACTGTAGGATGATTAACTTATAATTCCACAAGACTGGTGAATGAAATCATTCACACCTAAGCAACCAAAATGAAAAGATAAAGACAACTGTCAAATACACAATTTATGTAAACCAAGCTGCATGGGCTCTGTCTGCAAGCTGCTAATTCAGCGTCCATTCAATCATTGATTGTCTCTTCATCAAAGAAGAAGAATCACACACCCAAAGAGAATAGAGACCCATTATCACAGGCCAGAGAACTGAGGTCAGCTTTCCCTGCATGACCCTGAAAGCTACTACAGGGAGCTTTATCCAAATTCTGATTCACCCAATCAAGTACCTATTACCATTATCCTTGAGGCCTTTGAGAATAAATTAATATCATGAAGCGCCGCAAAAACCTCATAAATTTCCACCCATATTCTTTCTGATGCTTTCTCTTCCTTAAGACTCTTGTCTGGAGTTATGAGATGGTCTGGTATTATTGTATCCGAGAGTTCCTCTGAGATAACCTTCTGATATCAATTTTCTTTCATCAGAAATAATCTGCACTAAAGAAAGCCCCTAGACTTGGAAGAGGATGAGATTATAGGTATTGCATTTCAGGCTGCTCGGTTCAATTCACACCACGCCCTATCAACTGAAGGAATTTTGAATATACACACTGAATATCAATTTTTACTGTTTATATCATAAAGAACTTCGACCACATAAACTACCACAAAATAATTGTATTAATAATCAAATCTGCATAGCTGGTATATTAATATGTTGCAACACTTTTGAGCAAAATCTACTCCTACAAGTGGGAAGTGAATACACTATGATACAAGGTTCTTTCAGAGGAACTCAGAACTCAAAACTTATGTCATATATTTTAGTTTGACTCTCATTTCAGTTTTGATGTGTTTTATTCAGTACAGTAATCTCAACCTAACAATTCATCAGCACATTATATACTTGCAATCCCTCCTGAACAAGGCAAGGTTTCTCCAAGAAATCGCCATGTCTCCGAGGAAGTAGACTGCACATCTTTCACACGCACGCAGCATGACAACGTGAATACTAAAGCTCAGTCATGTGAAGTCCTTTTGAATCAAGCAAGCCATTCAGTAAACTGCACAATTCAGGTCACCACCTAATGGCTACAATTTCCTACAAATACAGCAGCATAATGAGCCACAGCCACAGGGGCACTGCAAAAGGTTCCACTTTTTTCTTAGAAACGGCACAAATTGCTCCCAAATTGAACAGTCTACTTGAGAAAAACCTAAAATTGATTCAAATAAAAGCAGATAAATAAGAGTTAACATAATCAGATGGATTAAGTGTAATATAAGGGAGTTGTGAAATTTTGAAATTCATGATTACTAGAATTAATATTTAATCATTAACCTTTAAAGGGAACTCCATTGATTAGCAATGGTACACTGTACATCATTTTCCCTGCATGTACTGTGAATCAACAAAATAACACCCGAGCATCACTTGTTTATCTTGGATTTATGGAGCGTGCGTAAGAGAGCTAGAAATTAAGATTATTAACACAAATAACTTCCTTCACTTTCTTAACATTTTGCCAAACTGTTTCTCTGATTTTCTGCACGTCTTCTTCATCATCATCAGGATTTAATTCCACTTCAGACCTTTTGTTAGCAGTGTACTTTATAAAACTACATTCTTTCACTCAAAAAAACTTACCTATGATGATATTTAAAATCCATATATGAATTCAAAATTACTCATACAGGTCACGATTACCCCTGTTCAAATATCTGTTCTTAGGATTACCATTCCTACAGTATTATGAAGTTGCAGGTTGAGATATTAGTCACCAAATCCCCCTCCCCTCCACCCCCATCCCATTCAAAGAGGAAAATAAATGCACACATTCACTCTTTACATGTAGAGATACACAAAGATATTCACCAGACAGACCGCAAGAATTCACTTTAAGACTCATGCTATATTCACAGAACCCCTACAAAGTTCGCTCAGGCCTGGTACATGAAATATTCATCTTTGAAATCTCAAAAGCCAAACACATCACTATCCCATTCCTGAATAATCCCATGACAAATATGGTGAAGGGGATTATAGTTATCTAGTTACGGCCCAAATGTCTGGGAGATCCTGTTTTCATATCCGCTGATCAGGAGCCGTAATCAGATTGCTTCACAGGGTGCTGGTCATGGAAGATGATTTGATTAACAACTTGCCATGGTCAGGCGTGATGGTGGGGGATTCAAGATGAGGGAGAGACAGAGACAGAGAGGGAGAGGTAGAGAGAGGAGGAAGATAAATGAGACATGAGGAGAGAGGGGGGGGGGAGAGGGACAGACAGACAGACAGACAGACAGACAGACAGACAGGCAGACATACAGAGACAGAGAGGGGAGAGAGATGGAGAGAGGGAGAGAGGGAGAGAGGGAGAAAGGGAGAGAGGAAGAGAGGGAGAGAGGGAGAGGGGAAGAGGGGAAGAGAGGAAGAGAGGGAGAGAGCGAGAGATGGAGAGACAGACAGAGAGAGAGAGACAGAGACAGAGACAGAGACAGAGAGAGAAAGGGAGAGAAAGAGAAAGAGAGATTGGGAGAAAAAGAGAAAGAGATAGAGAGAGGTGGAAAGAGAGAAAGAGTGAAAGAGAGAGAAGGACGGTGTGTAAGAGACAGATAGGGGAAAGCATGGAGCAAGACAAGGAACCAGTAAGAGGTACAAAGAGGGAAGAGGCTAGAGAAGGAAGGGAGGAACAGACAGAGGACAACAAGACAACAAAGGAGATGTACAGATGGAGAGAGAAACTGGGAGAGAGAAAGTGCGAGAGAAAGGGAGACAGAGAAAGGGAGAGATAAAGAGATAAAGAGATACGGAGGCAGAAAAAAAGAGATAGCAAGACTTGGGATATGAGTAAGAAGGGGGAAGGGGGGGTGGAGAAGTACTGGAAAGCAAAAGAGAGAGATGAGATAAGAGAAAAGAGTTGGAGAGAGAGAAGAAGAAGATAAGAGAAAGGAGAAATGGAAGAAAGAAGAGAGAAAAGAGAAAAGAAAAGAGAAAAGATAAGAGAAAGATAGAATAGAGAAGAGAGAATGAAGAGAAAGGAGACAGGGTGACTGAGAGTGTGAATACAAACACTAATCCTGTACTACCTCGATACTGACATGGACTGAAAAATTGATGAGACAGCTTAAAAAGGTGACAAGAGAGTTGACCTAGAGGACGATATCGGCAATCACGAAGAAAAAGACTGGCACACAGAGCTATGAATTCAAGGACAGATAGTAAAGCAAAAATGTCTTCCTTTACTCCTCCTATTCACCAATAGAGTCTTCTTGCTTTAGGAATAACACCAACAATCCAACTTTACACTGGTTACCATCACCATACCTTTTAAATGATCATCTCATAATCCTGCAAACAAATCTCTCAATCATCAGGAAAGATACATTTTCTCTTATTCTACTGCGGAGCAGAAAAGATGCAAAAGTGTAAGCGTGGGTGTAATCACTGAAAACCTCAACTCGATTTCCAACAAAATAAAAAAAACCCACAATATCTGCATAATGTAACCTCAAGCAAAACAGTCATGAATCAATCAAAGTGATAGAGTACTAAAGTGGTGTCATCATATCCATTGTTATGCAAGTTTCTGGTTCTAAACAACATCCCTCAAGAGAGAGATGTGCTCGTCGGACATTATAGAGTCGGGCACTCCCAATGAGAGTCACCACTGTGATCACCACTGCTTGCTCTACCCATATAGTTTAGAGCCAGTTGTCTTGACAATATTCTCATATGATGTCACAATGATACTCTATTAACATCCTGCAAAAAAACACACATGAAAACATGTATTGTATTCAAATGACTTACCGTCAGGTAGTACTCAATGGTCACTGTGTGCCACTCTCCATCTGTGACTCCTCCCACTCGGGATGCAGATACCGTGGTAACGGTGCTGCCCGTAGAGAAGGAGAAGCGCACCTGGCTGTTGACAATCTCCAGGGCGATGAAGTCATGTTGCTGGTTGTAGCGACCATTGTAGAAGATCAGTCCGTTTGGCTCCTGGGTGGCAAAGCTGTAGAGATGGAGAAGGAAGATGAAGAAAGGGGGTAGGGTGATAAAGACAGAGAAATTGAGATACATAGACAGGGTAAAACATGAGATAGAGAGGGTGGGAACCAAAAGAAAGAGAGGATTTTTTTTATAAACAATCTTAAGACAAATTCACTTCACTTCAATTATTTCACCTTCTTCTTCTGAATGCACAGCTTTGATATTCTACTTTTTAGATTTTCTTTTAAAAAATCTTATCAATGTGCATAACATTTGTTTGCATCAATGTGCATAACATTGTTTGCATCCAAACATTATCGACAAGCACATTTGCAAAGCAAGCTTAAGGAATTTAATACACACTTTCAACACCAACTAGCATTAGACTCGCTCTGACAAATTACATATTATTATGCTTGACATTTACATTTAACACACAAATTTTCAATACAAAAAACAATATCCTATTAAAACATGATTAAAAGTGTGTTTCACAAATTGATTCCCTTTTGGCTTGTCTTGTGAATGCAACCATCAACATAGTTCAATGCAGAATGTGAATGTACCCAACACTGCAAGTAAATCAATTGAGATTCACTGATAGCCCTGATCTGACATCCCCCCATAGTCTATGCCAATCCCTGTATCCACAATTATAAGCTGGGCTCCATCTGTAGGAGCCTGAAGGAGTAATTGATGGATGGACCGCTTCTGACACAGACCAATTTGAACAACGTCTGAATCATTAGCTCAGCTGGTGAATCACTGCTGAGGCCCTTTGGACAATGGTGGTGTGGGGGTCGTGTAAAAGCTCCCTAATTTACATGACGGAGTGCAGTATTTAGAATTTTCGCTAAGTACAGCTTACAGGTGGGAGAGAAAGGATCAGAATTCCACTATCAGCATAGAGTGCATAGAGACATGGAATTATACATGATATGTTATGTCCTATATGACAATTATTGATTATGATTATGAACAATATGTACAGGTTTCTTTTGACAGGAACATAATATGACTAGGATGTGTAACAATGTTTTACCTTATGTACACCATTCAAAATTCATATCAAAGAAGGATAATATATATTTTCAAAAGTTATTTGTATGAAAGCACACTAATTGGAGAAGGAGATTGTTGGAAGAATTTCAGGGAAATTAGTTAGCGGAGCTTTAAGTTTTGATCAATAGTCCTGAAATCTTGTGTTGCCAATTTGACTTGTGCACAGATGGCCCACTGGGTCTGCTACACATTATCTTGTCAACACAGGAAGTCATAAGGGAAGGCTCATGTTCCATGTGACTACTGAAGATATGACATGTAAGCAATACAGGAGACAATCGTTTTCCACAACCCTATATTGTGAACAAGTTACTTCTAAAAACATTAGGAAGTCACCATAAAGTCTCTGATAAATCATTCTGTCTTACATTAAATGTTGATATCAAATTCAACGATAACTTAATCAATGGGGACATTTTTTTTAAAGATGAAACACTTTTCTCTTTGGACGACAGTAAACATGTTTTTATTTTGAATGTGTTCTGGATTAGTCCTCAAGCATAAAACAGTAGTACACACACAATGATAAGGAGATATTTGGAATCCTTGTTCAATAACTAATAATATTTGTACCTTCTTTTAAACATTGGGAGCCTTGAGACACACCTGATTAATGTTGTGGGTTAGATTAGGACTATTGTTGACTCCACTGCATATCAATATTGACGTATAATCCTTCCCCTCATCCATCATTCTTGTTTCCTTCTTTGTGTTAATGAATGCAGTCGCACAAAAAAGGGCCATGACTTCTGCTTGTCTTCACCACTGCTATTTGTATTTAGTGTTCTGCTAGGATAGGAAATCCATTCATCATCCCAGACACATCAACCTTGATAACTCTACTGACTGCTATATACTAGACACCCTCCTCCCTCCACTATTTTCCTTTTTGCTTACTTTACATCTGGACCTTTCTCTCTTACTCATCCTCTTCTTTGCAAGTTTCCCATGCTCTCCTGATATCATCCTTCATGACATTCTTGTTACTATATCTTCATGGCTATTTGTAGTTTAGTATTCTGAAAGGATAGGAAACTCATTCATTATCCCAGATACGTCAACCTTGATGGCTGTGCTGACTGTTATGCAGTGAATACCCATCCCTTCCCACTACCCCTCCCACAATTAACTTTTCTCTCTCACTCATCCTATTCTTCATGATCCTCTCCTGATATTATCATTCTTCATAATATTCTTGTCCTTATTTCTGGTCTCTTCTGGTTTCTACTGGTCTCTTTCCACTCTTTCTGTGCCATAAAGGCAATTTTGCACAGGAAATAAACAGAAATCTCATAGAGCAGCAGTTTATGTAGCACACACAGAATTAACTACGCCCCCTCCCCTTGTAGCCCTAGGTTAAGGCCAGATCAAAGTTGGTTTACTGCACTTCAAACCACTAGAATGTTTTAATCACATAAAAGGCACTCCGCAGGCTAGAATGATTATCCTGAGTGTTAAAGTCTATCGACCAATCAAACGTGTAAAAAGAGCCCACTTTGATATAAAACAAAGTGCACAGCAAGCATTATAATGTGTGCATACTGCATCGCCTAATTTATTAGTACGTGCATTTATGGAGCATGGCATGATTCCGGAAGTGTTGCCCATCTAGTTTATGAAACAGTTGGGATGATCTAAGGTTCAGCAAGAGCACAATGACCTGCTCATGCAGTTTGTAACTCAGAATTAGCTATTTCTTCAACCCACCAAGTTCTTGCCCGACATACCACGATAAGAATGTACCATCATTCTATGACCTTTTTGTGGCATACCCCACCAAAAAGTAATTGTAAAATGCCCAAAACAATCTTTCAAACAGTATCAATTACTATAGATACAGTGTGCCTTTACTCAAGGCTGACAGATTGCTAATGTTTGACAGCAAAAATTAACCATGGATAGGTAAAACAGAGAGCGGAGGGGGGGGGGGAATGGGAGAGAGTGATTAAGGTATAATAGGGACAGGAGAGAGAGAGATAGAGATAGGGATATAAATAGAGATAGGGATATAAATAGAGATAGAGAAATAGAGGAAAAGAGTAAGAAAGAGGAACAGAAAAGAGAGACAGCCATACAAATAGAGGTAGAGGGGAAGAAGAGAGATGGGAGAGGGGGACATATTATGTAACATTCTTACCTGACAGACAGTTGGAGCCTCACTCTCTGACTAAGCGACCAGAACATCATGAACGAATTTGGCGGAAAATTCCGTGTGCGAATATCACAGAAGGGCCCGTCATATTGGTAGGGGTCCAGGCAGCTACATTCAAAGCCCCCAGTCAAGAAGTTATGACATGTTCCTCCGTGCTTGCAGACACTGTCCATGGCACCGTCGCATCGCCCACTGCGGCTGTCAATCTCACAGTTTGTACCTGAGGCAAGGCAAATGGGGAAACAAAATATCAGTTAACATACAAGTCTAACTTAGCTTAACTTAGGTGATATAGGGTAACCACATGTACTTGTAATACCACTCATTATAAACAATACAACAAATACAGGTACTAAGTCAGCAATGGCAACGGTTGATAATATATCAGGCAAACATGAGAAATTCCCTATATAAAAGTTTTTTTTATTAATGCCCACCCTTTGCAAGTCAGTACCCTGAGGTGAATATAAAACACAATCATGTCCATCACTTCATCTACGCAGGAGATTAAATCAACAGACACATGTGGTTACAGATACAACTAGTACACTAACACAGATTCAAGTATATCGCAGGAAAGTGTCATAATACATATGTTCACCAGGGGCACTCAGACTATGGTACTATTACCAAACTATTTAAATATTGAATGCCAATACTTGGGAAGTCTGACAGCAAAATCACTGGCAAAAATTCTCACTTCAAATAAAAACAAACTTGCATCCAAGGCGCACATGCCACTTTTTAATTCCATTTACATAGTCTGCAGTTAATGTTCAATACTACACAATTTAAAACAAAACTATTTGGTAGAATTCCAACATTCAGACTGCACCTACTGAGATTTCTTGCAGTGTTCAACATGACCAGAGGATAATAACGGACATGTGTATGGCTACGATTGCTAATGTAATACAAATATTTCCAAAACAAAATTTACGCAAATAAAATACCTAGCCTAAAGACCAGAGTATGACGCATATACACACATGTACAAGGCAAAATCTTTGTTGTATTTGAAAAACGCAATAAAAAATACCAAAAACATCAAATTCTACATAATATTCTAGTTCCTACGGTGAAGCATCTGTTAAGACAATATATTTGTGCTAATAAAGTCATGAGCTTACAATCAAACCCTTGCAGGAGGCATTCATACTTAATGGCACCCTCATCAATATTCCGATGAAGGGAATATTCTCACTGCTGGCTAACCCCCTGAAGAAATAAATTCAATTTCAAAGCACCTTCCTGGCTTGCTCTCCCCTCCTTCATAATCTATGAGGACCAATCAATAACATCACACCGCAGAAATCAAGGTTGTGGCTCACTATAACAAACTCTGCATAAAATAGAGAAGTGAGGAATGGATGGCGGTATTGGGAGAGTGGAGAGTGGAGAGAGATGATGAGAGAGAAATGGTGAGAGAGGGGGATGTACTGAGTGGAGGAGGAGACAGACAGGGAAGAGATGAGGGGAAAATGAGGAATTTGAGATTTGAGGAGTAGGGAGAAGGGAGATGGAGAAGGGGGAAAGAAAGGAGGAGGGGAAACATGGGGAAGAGACATATATAGAGAGGAAACAAAAAGAGGGAACATAGGAGACATTGATAGAGAGGGAATTAGAATGAAAGATGGACGGGTAGACAGATGGATGGAAGGTAAGGCAGAGACTGAGAGGATAAATTAATTGGAAGATATAGAACAGAATGATAAAGAAATTAACATAATATGAAAGAGGAGAAAGGAAGAGTTACATAATAGAACAGTATGGCATAAAAAGAAGAAAGAAAAGAAAAAACAAGAAGAAAAAAGGGAAGGGAAAGGGATAGAGCATGATTAACAGAATAAAACAGAATGACAGAATAAAAATTTAAAAGCAAGCATAGAAAGAGAGAAACAACAAAAACAAGGAGGAAGGAAAGGGGAGAAAGAGAGAGTGGTAGATGCAGGAAAGAGACAGGGAGCAGAGAGCAGGTGTGGCTAGCAATGTTCACACCTTGTTGAATACTACCATGACAATAATCCTCAGCGGGTTAGAGAGGCTCTGCCCTGTAATAAATAGTGTCATCCACAGTCCACTCTCGCCAAATTCTACACTGGGAGAAATCACACTGCACATGCAGCCAATACTTGTACACCATATATGGGCTTCATATGACCTCATGGAGAGAGTTATTGCTTTTATTGCTTTGATTCCAACCACACCTAGGCTATTGCAGTTATCTCAAAACTGACCAATTTTTCTTGCTGTGTCCATTTCTTACGGTTGTCACTCACATTTATAGCCAAAGATTACAAAGATAACAGCAGGCATTCTAATCTTGGAAAAGCTTCCAAGTAAAATCTCTTCATGGTTAATTTGCTTCTACAATTTACATACAAATACATGATGGTTTATGGGAGGACGCAATCATGGTATCTGCTCATGTATATGAGCACACTTACTCCTCAAATCCCGCAAACATTTCTAAGAGGAAGCGATAGACAATCAGAGTGAGAGATCCGCTCACACCTACCTATCATAA
This sequence comes from Arbacia lixula, assembly GCA_963669155.1. Classification (NCBI taxonomy): domain Eukaryota; kingdom Metazoa; phylum Echinodermata; class Echinoidea; order Arbacioida; family Arbaciidae; genus Arbacia; species Arbacia lixula. The sequence goes on from OZ022576.1 coordinate 45,033,486, forward strand.
TGTGCATGACTCACGAGTCCTATCAGATCAACCAAACACAATATGTACAACATACTACATGAAAACCGTGATTTGTTTATGTGTAAATAAGGAAAGTGTTTCATCTTCACTGATGTCACAAATATAATTTATAGATTTAATGGATACAGAGAAAAAGGATTTACTGATCTACTGAAGATATGGACTTGTGCAAGTGGAAAGTATTTATAAATCTATCTTGCTGTTTATCACACCACATCTCTACACACTATATGTACCCATATTGCTTTACAGTGATACAAAAAGCATACTTTAATAATTTTCTGTTTTCAGGAGTAGGGGGGGAGAGAAATTGTTGCCTTTTTATATGAAACTCTAGATGCTTTGTAAAGTGACATGATCTTTCACACTACCTATCAGTGCATTTATACTGTGGTATTTTTTTTATGAAGTATATCCTATAAGAAAACACTTAAATCATTACTGGGTATTGATATGTTAGTAATTTCAGAGTTAACATCAAAAATGCATTGAATATTGCCAAATGTATCAATAAATCACCAAGGTTCATTTGGCTCATTACAAACACGTCTATCAACTGCATGCAAACCTGTCAACGCCCGGTATAAGCCAAAGAATAAGAAATAATTACTACCCCTGCCAAGAAGCTGTCTCCCCGTTCCCCACAAACTGGTCCAAATAAACACTTCTTCCTTAAGACATGACAACTGTCTGCGGGGGCAGGGCCCAGCAATATTTAGGTGGAGGAGTAAATGTTTGTGCCCCACACTAATAACAGGAAATTAAAGTTTGTCCTTGCAGCGGCGCAAGTATCTCTGGCGGGGAGTGTTTGAGGAAGGAGGCAGATGAGATGATCTGGGAGGTGCTGCTGAATACATAATCACATGTCACAGTCTCCCTGCTCCTCTCTCTCTCTCTCTCTCTCTCTCTCTCTCTCTCTCTCTCTCTCAGTGCATAATCACATGGTTGTGCTTGCTACAAGTTGTTATATACAATGTACCCTTAGTTGTCTTACTCCTTATCTCACTGCCTCTCCCCCCCCCCCCCCTTCTCTCTCTCTATCTCTATCACTATCTCTTTCTATATCTCTATCTCTATCACTATCTCTCTCTTTATCTGTGCATAATCACAGGATTGTGCTCCCTACAGGTTTTTTTTATATACAGTGTAAAATGAACCTAACCCCTTGTGATACTCTCTCTCCCCTATCTCTCCCCTCTCTCTCTCTCTCTCTCTCTCTCTCTCTCTCTCTCTCTCTCTCTCTCTCTTGTTTATACTCTCTACCAAATCACATTGCTTGTTACCTGTTTCAACTGTTTTTATCTCATTTTCTCCCTATAATCAAATCAGTTTGTCTCGTTTCAAAATTACTGTCTCTCTTTCATTATCTTTTTGGCATACACACATTAAGTACCTCTCAAGCACAGCGACATTCATGTTGCATTCTTTCTTTTACAAATTCTTATGCTCATGGATCTAAGAAATAACAAACTGCAAATACAAAGTAAAGGAGTACAGTATGTTGTAATGAATAAAAAGAAATTCTCCCAAAACAGTATTTAAGAAATATATGAATTCTTCACCAAAAAGTCTTTGCAGAAAGTCTTTGCAGAACCAACTGATTTCCAGGCGCACAAACATTTCTGTTAATACATTAATTAAAACACAGAGAATGTTGAATATAAATATGATTTTGTGACATGACAGATCATCAAAACAAGTATTGTCAGATAAGCAGTGATTGGTGGGCAGCTAATGCAAATGCAAATGCATAGAACAAGAAACATCTCGCCAGTTCAATGGTTATTTAGGTAGTGAGATTGTATATATGCACATGCCCATTGACTCTGTCAAGCTACATGCGTACAGCATGCAGAAATCCTCATCCCATCTGCCAAGGCTTTAGTATGTCTACTGTATTTGTGTTGATGGACGGACTGGTAAGGGCTCAGTCAACAGTTGTCTTCATCTCCTCCTGTAAGCCTCGTTCAGTCAATCCTGCAGGGATTACCCATCTCTCAACTCTCACCTCACCGCTAAGTCCCACCCATGCACAATGATGTTGGTGCATAGCTCCCATATGTATGTATGCGCTTCTTCTTCTCTATGTGAGTTGTGTATTATCCTGCTTGTGTGTAAAACACATTGCCACAATATGCAGTATAGTGAACGGTAAACATATCAGACCATTACACTATCAGCCCTATTGTGATTAACTCAATCTGCATCATCACCACCATTTCCTCCACCATTTTTATTCCATCATCATCATCATCATCATCATCATCATCATCATCATCATCATTATCATCATCATCATCATCATCATCATCATCATCATCACTAATTCCATCATTAACTTCCTTATGTGCATTACATCCTCATCATTTTCATCGTCATCATTTTCAACAGCATTATCACCATCATCAAATCATCATCATCATCATCATCATCATCATCATCATCATCATCATCATCATCATCTTCATCATCATTATCCACAACCCCCATTATTTATTATTAAAACCATCTTATTCTTCTTCTTCATTCCATTTCCTAATTGTATGTTCTTCACCTCTCCACATTATTTCAATCTACAATCCATTGGCAGGTTTTTTGCATCTGAAGCAAAGCATGCCTCGGAGCCCTTAACGATTCGTCTGAGAATCTGTGTAAGAAGCGTGGGAAGACGGTTCAGCCATTCAGGCCTCTTTCAGGCAACCAATCATCACATCACACCCCTCGTCTCACAACCCTTACATTCTCCCTCTTCTCTTCCTCCATCTCTCTCTCCCTCCCTCCCTCTCTCTGTCTGTCTGTCTGTCTGTCTGTCTGTCTGTCTGTCTGTCTGTCTGTCTGTCTGTCTGTCTGTCTGTCTGTCTGTCTGTCTGTCTGTCTGTCTGTCTGTCTGTCTGTCTGTCTGTCTGTCTGTCTGTCTGTCTGTCTGTCTGTCTGTCTGTCTGTCTGTCTCTCTCTCTCTCTCTCTCTCTCTCTCTCTCTCCCTCTCTTTCCCTCCCTCTCTTCCACTATTGCAATCACTCTCTCTTTCTCTCTCCCTCTCTATTACACTGATTCTCTCTCTCGCTCCATTTCTTTCTTTCTCTCTCTCTCTCGCCTGCCCTCCCTCCCTACCTTCCCCCTTAAAACCCATACATTTTTTACCTGATCTCTCTTTTTCCTTCTATCTGCATCTCCTTTACTTTATGTATATGTTGCTGCTCCCCTCCACTAGCTCCCCACCTCTCTCTCTCTCTCTCTCTCTCTCTCTCTCTCTCCCCATCTCCCTCTCCTCCTCTTCTCTTCCTATCTTTCACATCTCTGACCCTCCCTATTTCCTGACCCCTCACTTTCTCTTGCTCAATCCTCCCACCCCATCCTTACTTTCTTCCTCTCTCTCTCTCTCTCTCTCTCTCTCTCTCTCTCTCTCTTTCTCTCTCTCTCTCTCTATTTCTCTCTATGTCTCTGTCTCTCTCTGCTGGATCAATCATCTATAGCTCCCAGCACATCTTGCCTGCACTCTGGCTTCCACAGGGCTACTCATCTAGAAATAATATGTGTGTGGATGCACCTATGTTAGAAGGCTCATTGCACACTGCGTATATCACCACATGGTTATATTCTCAGAGTTGAATGGCACAAATGTGCAAGTATTGACTGATAAATCACAAACAGAGTGTGCAAACATTACAACCTCAGCAACACCAAATAGGAGAGAGAAATAAAAGTGGCATGCCTTCAAGTCATAAACATACATTTGACAAATCTCAATGGAAAATGACATGAGCATTACACCGTTATATCAATTACTGTTCTGAATCTTTCAGAGATGTGATGCTACGCACATAACACAACATTGTACACAGAAAGTTTAATAAATGATTAATAGGACAACTATGTTTCCATATTGAGTAATATATTAACGAAATCAAAATCAATATATATGTTTGTCACTTTCATTATTGATTTCTATCTAATAACATAATTTTTACTTTTATTACTACTACTCCCTTTGGTATCTATATCATTAGCTGTAAGATTTTCATTTTCATAACTAATATCATTTGGTCATCATCAATATCACAATCATTGTTATCTTCATGTGAAGTCAAATAAAACCAAGCATCCTGGGACATGAGATTGGTAACATGAGCCGCATTCATGGCAGGCAGAATGATTATATGTGATGACAAATGTTCAGTATGGGTCCAGAGACAAGGGACCTCCTGAAAATCTCCCATCTTATCCAGCGATCCCCTTCATCAATCTCTCAACACAAACATACAACATCTCCTTCTTTCTCTCTCCTATGATGAAGCTCTCCCTCCCTCCTATAAGACTACTATGGAGAAACAAGACCCTGAGATAGCGGCCTTATTTCCAAGTGATGAATGGGGAGATTTATATCTCTGATGTCTCAAGAGTTGGATGGAGAGGCTGAGAGCTCTTCTATATTATGAACTTCAATTCTTATGAGGATGGAAGAATGTTCATTGAATATGTTGAGAGTAGAAGACAGGATATCTCCTTCCACAAACAATGTTAAGTAGACATAATGGTTGAAAAGCCATACTTCATGTACTGGTCAGGTAAGCAGGATCAAGTAGAATACTGTTTGTGTGGATTTGTGTTATACTTCATGCCTTAATGTTTCAGATTTTTCATTTTTTAATTCTACTTCTATTATTATTATTATTACTATTACTACTACTACTACTACTACTACTACTACTACTACTACTACTACTACTACTACTACTACTACTACTACTACTACTACTACTACTACTACTACTACTACTACTACTACTACTACTACTACTACCACTACTACTACTACTACTCCTACTCCTACTCCTACTACTTCTACTCCTACTACTACTACTTCTTCTACTTCCACTACTGATGATAATAATAATGATAATCATCATCATTTCTATCATTATCATAGTATAAGAGTATTTCAGAAGCATATCTAGGTCATTAATACAAACTATGTGTTCCAATCATTCATTTATTCAATTTGAATGACAATAATCTTAAAATATACCATATTCATTCGACCCACTTGGTACTTTCGTATCTCATTTTCTAATTCAATCATACTTGCAGTACAGTGACGATGACTAATCACTTCCAATCATCATATCATCACCATTCTTTTAAGCATGAAATCTAGATCAATGAAAAACAAAATCTGGCATGGACTACATCAGGCCAAGTTTCCCCTCCAATAATAAATGGGTAATAACATGATACTAAATCTGGGGTAGGGGGACGGTTATGAAGAAAGGTGCAAAGTGTGGAACCTGAGCCGGCTCCGCCCGTGACTTGTGGGACTTATGGGACGAGTGTGACGGCGGGGAGCACAAACATGGAAGGGGGCTCCAGTTTCATGCAGCCCCTCTGTACGGCCATCATTCATGTCTGCCCTCCGGCTACAATCCCCCTCCAGAAATGGGCCAGCTTCAATGGCTGCAGCAACAAAGGACGCCCTGAACCAACAAAGGTTGAAAGGGATCTAAACTAATCCCTACCCCATCCTGGGATCACTTTTCCACCCCTCTGCTACCGTATGGGGAGGAAGGGGGGTAGCATAGACTAATCTATGTTATTACCATAATTCTTGGAAATACTAGGTTTCATACTGATGGTACAGCCACTAAATTAAAAGATATATAAAACCAATATACAACTGGGTTTTTAGATCTATCTATGCTACAATGTATTCACGAGTCCAACAGATTCATTCACCCAACAAAACTCCCATTTTACATCAATGACCTAGTATGCTACATAAATCCAGGTTTTATCAATTGCTTTAATGTTTTAAATAGGGGAAAAAATGCTGAATCCTAATCTCTCTCTAAAAAATGTAATTTGTTTCTATGCAGTTGAATAAAAAAAGCAGACATCAAATATGTGTTTTTTTTCTTTATGTTTAAGTTATGTTGAGAAAATAGATGAAATTATCGTGGTTATGCCGAGATGAAGCCAGAATGTGATGAGACGAAGGCAGCTTTACAAGCAGGGTGATCAATCCTGGCATTAGCATATACTGTGCCTGTAGGAAGGATGAAGTGGCTGGAGCTCGCCATCTTGAGTTACATGGATGTTGGGCTGAAACATGGCTGGCTGGCTGGATGCATGCCATCCCCAGCTCAGGTGCTTTAGCTCCAGTTAGCGCTAGCTCCCCTGTCTCATGGGACAACATTGCCCAAGGAACTTCAGGCTTAGCGTCATGTAGTAACAGCAGCGAGGATATATACGCTGGCTTGTGGAATTTTGTTGAGGAGATAACGGCTAGAGATTTCCCTAAATGCATCACATTTGATGCACTGTATCTCAGCTCAGTTCGTTGGTTTGGAGAATTATGTTCAGGAGGCAATAGCACCACAAAACTGCCAGAAATTTCCCTAAATGCATTAAACTGTACCCTGGGTACCTAAGCTCAGCTATCAGCTATGTATACTGGCTCACAGAATTGTGTTATAGGGCAGGGCGAGAAATGGTAATGTTTACAGGCTGCGATCATAGCAAAACTGCTTTACCATCATCATCAAAGCTTGGATTTGGCTTAATAACTTTATAATTTTTGAGATAATTTCTTCCTATTATCACAAAATCAAACTGAAATGGAACCCATAGTCTTGGCAGGAAGGCACTCTATTGATTATGCTTCCAGTAGTTTTACCTCTACTACCCCTAACCTTTATTGTAGATAACAGTGGAAGATTTCTCTTAATGCATTACATTCAACGCACAGTATCTCAGCTCAGCTCTGGGTTGTGTACGCTGGCTTGGAGAATTGTGTTAACAAGGCAGTATCAGCAACAGATCATGATCAGAGATTTCTCTAAATGCATCACATTTACATTACACACTAGCTCAGCTCTCTGCTATGTATGCTGGCTTACCGAATTATATTAAGGAGGTAATAATAGCAAAAACGGCCAGTTCTCTCTGACTGTACCACACCAATATTCCTCCTCATTATGACAAATGTGAATGTGATACATTATTCATTTCATAAAGATCTAAAATATGCATTGTGTACTATTTTGAATTCAGATTGAATTTGAAGTTCATGTGTGTCACAAAATTAATGTTTTCCTTCCTATTTGTGAGTCAAAAACAACATTGATCACATGTGAAATTAAATATTTATGTGTCACAGCCATGCTTCTGCACAACTAACAAACATTAGTTCTCTAGAGAAGCATTTGTTTAGCACATGATTTATTCATGTGAGAGAAAAAAAATGACAATTCCACGGGTGAATGCTTACACAGCATTAATCACAAATGATATCATGTTGATTCTGTGTGTGCCAACCATCACACACACAACATTCATTTTCTCTGTTCAGTTGAAGGCATCCATTATGTCCATGTTAGTTGTCATTATGAAATGGGTCTGTGTCACACAAATATGCTAATGAATTTATTTTCATATCATGATATGGACTTTAAAAGTGGCACATGTAGCGAACGGCTGTGGCATGACAGGCAATAAATAAGAATGTTCTAGTTTTATCAACAACAAAACATGGATGCATTTGATGGTAAATACACAAATCCTCTCCTCAATTGAACTCAGCCATTTCATACTTCAATCTCGCTCAACTTCCCTGAATCGGGTCTTCAAAATGTCCACTTTTCCAATTAAGTCATTTCTTTCATGTCACCTGCACACCCCAAAGTCAATTCCAGTCTGTTCCAATTAATTCCGGATGCCTCAGCCTGAAGCCTAGCTGTGTGTACACGTCTGCTTTGGTTATTAGTTAAACTTCATCTTCCCCATCTGCTGGCGCTTAATTGACCGTAATAACGCTGGTAGTAGATGTCACAGACAGTAAGCACTACTTGTTGATTTCTTTCTTTTTCAGCATCTTTGATTCAAGTAACTGCATACATTTTTATTTGAATGAGAGGTTCTACTCAGTGACATTTATGAACTATTCAGGATTTTGATGGACTAATTCATGGCACTTTTTTCATGGCATGTCCAATACAGCAATGTGTAGCAGCTCAATATACATGTACATACTGTTAGCACATATTATTTTTGTGTATCACAAGCATACTAAAAGTTCACAAATGCATATATTCTTTATCCATCTCAATAAATTTCATTAATTTGAATTGGCTGTACGATGTCATATGCCTGGTTTTGTGGTGGAATTTAATTTGTGATGGTGTTTGTATCAGGTTTTTTTTTATCTTGTAAACCATAGCATGATAACATTAAATAAAGCATTTCGGCTGCAATAAGACTCAAATAGAAGAAGAGAAAAGCACAATGTTACTAACAAGAAAAATCATAGAAGACCCCATGATTTGTGAAGGGCCGTTGATCATTCTAACAAAAATATGTCCAATGTTTAATCCTTTGTGTGCCACATGTGATATTTTTTTACCAATAATGTATGAATGTCATAGAGCAGCAGATAATCTAGCATACAAAGTGTTATGCACACTGCACATAAACTGTACCAGTAACTCTTCATATATATGAAGCTGTCTGTCTGCATGCACAGAGCATCGCACCGCCTAACTCCCCAACGAGCTGATATCCAGGGCAATTCACCTCATACTTATGACAAACTGGATTGGATCACAACGGATCAATTTCCAGTAATCTCCAATCCATTTGTGAACCCCCCACCCGCCGCCATCGTCAAGGCACGGGGCCCTGGCTAGGGGTGAACACGCCAATGCCATCTGACTGATTGCTAGTAATGGATTCAACTTGGCTATGAACATTGGGATGACTAACAGCGCTCATCCCAACAAAGATTGGGTGATGGATCATTTCTTGAGAGAAACCTGTAGCTTAGATGCTCAATAGGAGTACGTCTCATTGGATATTGATGGATTCTATGGTTATTATCTCTCTGAGATTTCAGTCTATCACTGGGGGTTTTTTTCTCACACAAATACTGAATTTGAAGATTTCATGATGCAATAAACATGGACAAATGTACGTAAGCAAAGGACAAGCAAATGACAAAATATCCTTTATTCATTGCATTGCTTTCATATGAGATTGACTGATTGTTAGTGATGGATTCCAGTTGGACATGAACTTTGGAATGACTAACAGAGTGCTCATCCCAACAAAGATTGGGTGATGGATCATTTCTTAGGAGAAACCTGTAGCTTATGTGATCAATGGGAGCATTTCTTATTGGATGTTGATGAATTCTATGTTATTATCTCTCCACAGTTCCAGGCAATAACTGGTGTTCATTCCTAGACAACTACTTACATTTAAGATTTCATGATACTACATACTTGTATACAAATTTAAGTATAGGCTGAACAAAGTACAAAATGCGCCTCTATTTCATTGCATTCAAGTTTCAAGCTCCAAGTGAAAAAAAATCACCAAATCACGGTTATCAAACATGTCTGTTTTTCCTTCAAGAACATCAAATGAGATGATAAAAGCAACTAATTAACAGCAGAAATCCCAGAGTGTTTGTCAAATAAAAAATCACTTACACAGACGTTTTCTATCCGAACTCTTACACGTATGCCACGCATTAGGTGTGAATGCTATCTTTAGCCCGCAGTCTTCCCTACCTCTTCTGTAAAGCACTGTGACACATTCTTTCACCATAGCAACGGGGTGTAACCTGTCGCCCCCCTCAGGAGCCCCCTCGGGGAGGAACATATTGCCCACTGACCTGAGAGAGAAACATGCTTCGGTTACCCAATGTTCACCAGAATGTGGAGAGCGGCCTCGCTAGACAGACCCTGGTATCACTTAGATAGGCATCTGGGCATGTACATGTACCTGGCGCCTCTAATAGACATGGAAACTCTGCAATTATCATAATTTTGAGCTTTTGCGTGCATCTAAAAACAGCGGAAAACTGCCTGAGATTATACACGCAATCTCTATACACCAACTAACATATGTGTTTCCCCTAGTGGAGTTGGTGAGCGAGATTTTTTATTGGGTTATCTCAAAATGAAGGGGGGGGGGGGGACTCCTGGCGCAAAGACTATGTGGTAGAGAGTTCCTTCAGGCGCAAGATTCTCCCTCTTCATTCACTCAGTCACTCGGGTTGTAAGGCTGACACGAGGAGAGAGCTGATTCACATCGCTGAAAATGGGTTGCGAGAACGAGGCCTATGAACTATCACACATACACACAAGACTGCATCTCATCCATCCTACAGGCCTACGCTCCAACAAAGAGAAAACGTCAAGACTACGCAATCATGTACCACACCTGCCCCCTTTTGTGAACATTTACACAGACTATTCATGTTGAAGTTCTCTGTCTCAACTTTTTTCCTTCTTGTAAATGAAGTATATATTAGGTTAAGACCATTCTGCATCTTTTTATTCACTGTTATGTTGAAAGATGGCAGTACAAACAGGTATTCTTGACACATTTCAAAAGTGTCAGGTTCATTCCATATCCTTTTCAGCTCTACCTCTCTATATTTCACTTTTACTCTTGTTTCTTACATTCCTCATGTTACAACTTCCATATGATTAAAAGATAACAGATGAGACTTATAAACACACATGTGGCATGTACACTACAACTCATAGGAAATTGCACAAAATGAAAGGGAAAGGGAAGAAAGGGAAGGGCCCGCAGTTTTAAACTGCAATATATTTTGCCCAGTTCAGCATGAAACGTGATGCTTTTTGGGATAAAGCATCGTGTTTCATGCTGAACTGGACAAAATATATGAGGTTTAAAACTGTGGCTCCTTCCCTTTCCCTTTCCCTATGCCAATTCCTGTTGTTTACTGTACATACTTAAAGAAAATTGGGTCATTCATTCAGTCTCATAATTGCATGAAAATGATATATTCTACAACTTCTAATTTTCTAATAATCGTAATAGTATTTACATTCCAAGTAAGAAATCAAGTTAATGGGAGATTTAAATTACACAAGCCTATTTCATTTTAAAAATGAAATCAGTCATGCAGTCTCATAATTGCCATGAAAATAATATTGATCCATATCCAGCAGAAGCATACGGCCAAAATGCCCAAACGTACTCTGCAGCCAGCACAATTACTCCACAAAAAATGCATGGAATGAACTTCAAGCTACCAGAATCTACCTGCCCTGAAGACTCTCTCACGTTCCCTTATTAGATTATTATTTCATTTAGTCAACATGTCTGCGTTTCAGGATTCTCCCTCCGCGCTGCGAATGTAATAAACTGCATAGGAGGCGCTCCGACGACGATGACAGCCACGACGACGGAAGCGTCTCCCAGAATGCACTGGGGCTGCGGAGATGGCTGGGGAGCGAAGGCACAGAGCAATATATGCCAGGCCACCACTCCTACATTCCCCTCATTGATTTTATTGATTCGGGAGAAGGCAGCAGGCTACACGCCACAGACTTGACAGAAGTATGGCAGGTAAAAGGCTTGATCTCATAGTAAAGATGCAATTTTCAGCGTCTTCTGGTGACGTTTCTCTGCAGACAGGAATATGAGGTACTGAACATGGTGCCTTCTCTACACACATTCAGCATACAGTTTGAAGGTGTTTGTTTGATTTTCACACATATAAACATGCATTAGCACCAAGACTTGTTCCATACATGACCATCCATGCTTGTAAACGAATCTTCTGTGCCTTTTATATGCATAAGCACTGGTCCAAGTGTATGTGAAAAATTTATCATGAGATTATATCTGAGAAATTTTTCAAACGTAAGAAATTATCAAGATCAGAAACATGTACATAACTATTCCATTACATGTCATGGATATTTTACATTCCCATATGCAGTTGATAGGAGAAAATTAATTATGAAATAGTATGCATTGAATAGATCCTATATTCCATATTCCTTTCTTGGGAACTTTACTTTAAAAATCCAGATTGATGGTAGAGATCTATCCCTTAATCTCTTGCTCCCTAGCACTCATACGTCCTCGTTACCATGCAACAATAATTTCTGATTACTCCTTCTCTGTTCCACTTATTTCTTGTTACCGTGTTGATTCAGCAGGGCCGCTCAACAAGACCCTTCAAAGCCTCTGCGCTCAATCTAAGATGACAGCCGACTCGCTGGTTTCTCCACAAAGCCATCTGTTGGCCAGCCTCTCCATGCAGAGACCCAATACATCACTGGCCCCTTTCAGACATCGTTCTCACTACGTTCAAACCAATCATTCACATCTCACAAGCCATCGGCTTTCTGGGGATACCTTATACTCATTGTTCATGAAAATTGTTTATTCTTGTTTGTTAAATGAATAAAGAATTGAATTGGTTTGAAAATTCTGTGATGCACGTGACTCTGTATATATGTGTTGTGTGAACGGGTATGTGATCACATAGGTGTGCTTTGTGGGTTTTTCAAATGAGAAATAATGCTTGAATTCAACATTAGATGTGAAGTTTGAATTGTTATTCTTTCAGGATGCATTGTTTATTCATTCATTATCATGTGCCTCATCTCAAACTGCCAAAGTCTAAAAACATGCTATTGGTGCATTTTTGTTAACTATCTTTCCTGGAGAGCAGCATTAGCATGGCACAAAATGGGTCAAAATGATCAGAATTGTGTGGAGCATTTCCTCTTGCTTCATAAAGTCCTACGTAAAATGCAATAGAATAAATTACATCATCATCCTATTGAATTAACTGACTATAGAAACAGTGTACAGTGCTTAGCACAAGTTACTAGAGCGCAAATCCACAGAATCCGTCTGTAGTGCATGATTTAGATACTGTCTGAAAGGGTGATCTGCCATACATGATGGAGTAAGGCAAGCACCCTGCCTGGCCCAGCCTGTAATCAGGGCAGACAGCTCTGTGATCATCAACTAATCATCCCCTCAATGGAAGAGAGATGGGCTGGGAAGGGCCAGCCATTAGTTTAAAGGTAACAGGTAAAGGTGTCAAGATTTTGGGACTTGTAATCATGCCTCACCACACCACGCCATATCCACACTTCATGTTCATTTGATTTCAGGATCGTGTGAAGAAATTGTTTTAAAAGTTACATAGTTATTGAAATCAAACAAGAATGAAGAATGGTTCTGCCATTAATACGGATCCAAAAATGTTGTTCACTATTATCGACCTCCTTTAATACTGCTGTGCCATAATCTCTTCACTCGATCAACACATACAGGTAGCGTATGATCACTAATGCTACCTCACTACATACAATTGCATGGACTCCTACATCCAAAACCTTTTCCTTTTTTTCTTCTTGCAAATAAAAGATCTAAAGCCATGATCACAAAGATAACATCCCCAGTAACAAAGCTACTGGCTTATACACAGACATCATACAGCATATATGTACATGTATTCTGTATTCACATTTATTTTTTCTTTTTTTTTATAATTGATAAAAATATACAACACAGCGCCATGGCTGTACTTATACGTGAGGTGAACGTATGTGACAAAACATTCATCAATTTGTACATGTAGGACATATTTTCTTTCCCTTCCTTTATTACAAATAAATGAAACAAACATCCTTTCCTGCTACTCAAACCAGCAGGAGGTAGAAGGGATTATTTAGGATGCAGGTGTATTCATGAAAAGATCTTCACTGTACCACATGGTGTGATACAAAGTCCACTTTAACTTTGACGAAAAAAAAAACCTGAATAGGGTATATTCTGTAGATCATACTTCAAAAGATGATTAATGATAAATGATTCCTTCCATCAATACAAAGAGATCATTCATATTTTTGAAGGAGTTCTATTTTGGTTTCTATACTGTGTAAGTAGAATTACTGACCTAATCACTTACACAAAGTCTGGGTATTTTCAGCACTACTTTTAACACGTAAATGCAAAAAATAAAGTGAAAGCCAGTGCCAAAGAAGGCCAGAGCCATGTCAGTGACTGAAGATAACGCCAGACCAATAATAGGCACGCCACGGGTAAGCTAACCTGACAAGGAACAAATCACAACAAAGTGGGCAAAATGCCCCAGTCCCGATCGCTTTTTGTGCCAAATGTTTACACCACAGTCTGAAAGGGAACCTCACACAAATACTGAAAAGGCTGCACTTCTTAAATACGGACCCTCTAAACCAGCAGGAATTTTCTCATTTTCTTTCAGCTCACAGCCCAAGTAGAAAAGGGAATGGAAGAACGGATTGTATGAGGGAGAAAGGAGAAAAAGAGGGATCGAGAGAAAGAACGAGAGGTGGAGTGCAGATTATCCAGTGAAGCAGGAACAATTCAACATGCCATTCAAAAAATGTGTTTTATTGACTAAACCGGCATGCACTTTGAGGGCATGGGGGATATAATTTCAGCCCGCTCCAAGTATTTGGATTTTAACTTGAAATGGCTTCAAGTTTAGGTAGAGGTCTGGTCAAGGGTTGCCCCTGTGCCTACGAGCACAATCGCACCCTCCAAAAGCAAACCTCTACAACTTTCTGCTCAACCAATGTGAGTACTTCAAAGTACTAAATCACACCCACAAAACAGATCTCTGCAAACTTGTGCTTAACTGGAATGCGATGCAATTTTTTTTGGAAGTATGAGTTCAACAACCCAAAACAGACCTCTATGAGCTTCTACTCAACTAAAATATGTAATTTGTATTGCATGACATTTTTCTATTTTAGAAATATGATATCAAACCCTAAAAAAACAATGAGAAACAATTCCAAAGAAATTGGTGAATAATGCAAAAAATAAATCTCTGGTTTCTCTCACTGCAGTGCCTTCAGCAAGCTTCTATCTTTGGAATGACCTTAGTTGAGGTCGCATGAAATGTCTATCCCTTTTTATCAACATGAAAACCAGAGATCACAATTTTGTTTGCTCTCTGAGACCAGAGGAAGTATTTCAGTCCAAAGAATTTTGAGGAAGCAAATGGAAGTTTCTGTTTTCAAAGACATTAAAGGTATGTAGCAGAAGTGACAATGAATATGGGCTGTAATAAAGGCAGAACATCGGGTCCGAATTTTATTCATTTCAAAGGTATTTTATGATTTTGAGAGGAAACCTTCTTGGTATCCCAAAATCAAACAAGAATGGAACACACGGTTAAAATTGAAATGAATCACAGGTCATGAAGTCTTAACCATTATTTCCCCTTACCTCTCATTCAAATTAATGATTTCAAATATAGACTTATCAAGAATTGCTTTGATCAAATGGAATGTGGCTGGCAAAGAGACTAGACTGGTCCCAGTGGGAGGTGCGAACTCTCTCTCACTCCAGCAGACAAAGCAAAGAGGATCCCGCTGAGCAGACCAGAGCGCACATATTTGTAGCTCTGTCCGTCTGGCTGGGCATATTTGTATGTTGGCATGTCACTCGCACATGTCCTATTCATGAACTTGTGTCGCTCCCGCTGTGAGCGGATCTTGTCGTGGAACACTGTCCTCTATCACATATAAACAGACTGGAAAGGGGGATCTTGCTGTATGATGAGATGCAGGTTTCAAACAAATAGCTTTTGAGTTACAACTGATTATTATTCTGATGTATTAAAGGTATGGGGTAGTACTAGTGGTACATGGGATACTACTAGTGGTACATGGGGTAGTACTAGTGGTACATGGGATAGTAGTAGTGGTACATGGGGTAGTACTAGTGGTACATGAGATAGTACTAGTGGTACATGGGATAGTACTAGTGGTACATGGGGTAGTACTAGTGGTACATGGGGTAGTACTAGTGGTACATGGGGTAGTACTAGTGGTACATGGGATAGTACTAGTGGTACATGGGATAGTATTAGTGGTACATGGGATAGTATTAGTGGTACATGTGATAGTACTAATGGTACATGGGATAGTACTAGTGGTACATAGGATAGTACTAGGGGTACATGGGGTAGTACTAGTGGTACATGGGATAGTAATAGTAGTACGTGGGATAGTACTAGTGGTACATGGGATAGTACTAGTGGTACATGGGATAGTACTAGGGGTACATGGGGTAGTACTAAAGGTACATGGGGTAGTACTAGTGGTACATGAGATAGTACTAGTGGTACATGGGATAGTACTAGTGGTACATGGGATAGTATTAGTGGTACATGGGATAGTACTAGTGGTACAGACTACAGAATCTGTAATACATTGAGTGCCATCCTGCCATGATCCATTCTTGTTTGACTTTTGGATACCAGGAAGGAATCATCTCAAAATGATAAAATCATCCAAATGAAGCAAAGTCTGAACTCAGTGATGATGGCAGAACTGTCCTGTCATGATAATGTCCCGACATCATTACCACTCCTACCCCTTGGCTTACAGGCCAAATCATTCATATCATGGAAAAATGATTGGTCCTCCACCTAAAGATTATGTACATGTATGCCCATTGGTGGTCACTGTACACACCCAGCACCATATACATGTAACACAATGTACGCACAGTTGTGCATGTCTTTTTTCAATGTGGTATGTATAATTTCCTGACAATGTTTATGATTATCTTAATCTTGTCTAGTTATCATAATTCACACTTCTGTATCTATAGCTGAGTAAGATCGTGTGCTCATCACAATCTTATTGTAGTCTGGTTATCATAATTAACACTTCTGTATCTATAGCTCAATAAGATCATGTGCTCATCAGTGGGCAAGAGTGGTATAATGACCCAAGATGAAGACAAAGACTGCATGTATCATTTCTATTCAAATATACTGTACATGACCTATGCTCCAATGAGACAGTCTTTGTCTTTTTGACGACAACATGATTATCCCTTACATAATTGATTGCTGCATTTTATTGATTTTGTTGATGAGTCTTTGTCTGTATGAACAATATGCTTCGGGTGGATTGACCTGAGTGAATTAAATGTACCACTGCGACATGTTGGCACTTGGTCTCTACACATAAGTACATTGAGGACAATGGGTGCTGTCGTAAATAGACCAGACATGCGTGAAGAAGGGACGTACATGCAACTACTAAAAACTTAAGAAGATATCCCTAAACATGACTAAATATAATCAAACTCTGAGAATCAGATTTTGTTTCTTTGAATGTTCCCACTTTTATTCATTAACTAGCTAATAGTGTGTTATTCATCTCTGTCACCAAAATTGAGTCCCAACACATATTTCTTGCTGCTGGTAAGTTCCCCCTTGTTTTTATCCACTGGTGTCCATTAACCTACATGTATAAATTCCATTCATTCTCTGTATTCACATTAATTCCTAATAAAACAAGTTTTATACAATATCGCCAGAGCTTGACTTCATGGAAAATACCACCCCGCTGCCATCGTCGTATGCAGGAAACACAAATATACAAGAAGGCAGTTTGCCCAAATGAATATGACAAGCAATACGAAGGAAGAATTATCTGGGAGATGGCGTGACTTCCAATTGGATTTTATATCTCTGATGATTTGTGGCTGCTAGCAGGAGACATGTTTATTGGATCGGACTGTTCTGTGTTTCTGTGTGCTAGCCATCAAACCCATTTTGGGGAGATGGAGAGCGTGGGATATCTGACCCGTGTTCACATTGATGTTTGTGTCTGCCTTTCTTAGATTGCACGTCATGGGCAAAATGAGAAAACTTGGAAGAAAACTTATTGTTAATATTAAGCAAGAAATTCCACCCTAACTGTCTTCCATTCATTCTTGTTTGGGTAGCACTTGTTAAAAGACAAGAATTAAGGAGACAGCCTTAGATTTAATCTCTTTCC
This sequence comes from Arbacia lixula, assembly GCA_963669155.1. Taxonomy (NCBI): domain Eukaryota; kingdom Metazoa; phylum Echinodermata; class Echinoidea; order Arbacioida; family Arbaciidae; genus Arbacia; species Arbacia lixula. The sequence continues at coordinate 45,051,134 of OZ022576.1, forward strand.
GATAATGCGCATGAACACATTCCTATGAAGGCTAAATAAAATAAATATATTCTACTAACAGTAACATGTCTTTTTTAATCCTCCAATAAAATTAGCATACATAACTAACATGGCCTCTTGCTCAGTGCTGTATCAAAGCCAGTGTTATATTCAAGCTGATGTGAACAGGGCAGTGAGATGTTCGCTGTAAACCATTTAGGCTGGATGTAGCCCTACTCCAGCCAGTGGGCTCAATTTGGAAGATGTGCGCACAATGCGCTCCTGACCCGCTTGTTGATTTATTACCGCTCTCTCTCCAAGCATGGTAGGGCATGGGAGAGAGAAGAGAAAAGACGTGCGAGCGGCCAAATCGCCTTGATTAAAATTGAATGATCAATCAAGAATTCATTTGCCTGCAGTGAAAACCCATGTGGTCTCAGCATTAATCATGTGACGGGCAACATGCAGTGGCTGGTTAGGGTGGGAATTCAACCTTGGAAATGTAACAAGTTTGTCGCCAACAGATAGCACAACATGATGTATCATTGGCATAGAGTGCAATCAAAGTGACATTACGGCCTAAGCAAATACTGTTTGTTTTTTTGTCAATGTTTATAAAGGGGGTTAACGTTAATCATTGCAAGTTTCACAATGTGCAGAAATGAACACATTAGATTAATCTATGAAGTGTAGTGTATGTAGATATAAATTCTGCAATAAAACAAGTTGGGTCATGCAGTACCTATTTTTAATAATAGATAATGCATAAAAAAAAATGCTTTCTGTGCAATAATTGCTCATATACACAAAATCAAAGCAAGCAAAAGCGATGATAACTCACCGATAAAGCCTTCTGTACACATGCAGACATAACCAGCTTCCTTCTGCACGCAGACTCCATTGTTCACACACGGGTTGGAGTAGCAGAAGTTGATCTCTGTCATGCAGTAGTTGCCCGTGAACCCTGGTGGACAGTCACACTTGTATATAGTCTCCGGGTGGATGGAGCGGAAGATGACCGTCGTCGTGGCAATGAACCCTCCTGGTGTCCAGAAGGTGAGAGGAGCAATACACTGGTAGAAGTCGCTGCAGACTTCGTTCAGGCAAATGTTGTCTCCGAATGGGAGTACGGTGGCGCCAAGGGCTTCGGACAACCGGCTGCGCTGGAGGTACACCCGCTCCTGCAGGTACTGCGAGCTGAAGAACGACCCGTCCGGCCGCTGCGCCGCAAAGGTAAGATTGAGCGTCATGGAGTCCTGGTCTTTGACACTGAAGAGGTAGACCAGGTCACGGTTGGCCGGGATGATGCCAGCGAGAGCCTCGATGAACTGGACCAGCTTGGGGCCGCTGAGGAAGTCTTGGGAGTGCATGTCCTCCACCTCTACAGTCACGCTGCTGAACAGCATGTCATGGGTCACCATGATCATGCGGAAGCGGACATTCGCTGGCTGCGTATTGAGTCCATCTGAACAGAAAGAAATGGAGTAGGAATCCTCGTTAGTCATGACATCCATTGATATTACAAAGTAACATGACCATGAAACATATTGGGCCATATGCAGAAAAAGTAGCAATGGCTTTTACTAGCCTTTTGCTTGAATCTGTATTGCCTTCGGTGTTATGGAGTAACGCAAAAGGATGGCACAAGCCATTGATAGTTTTTTATGAATACCGCTAATTGTGTACTGTACATATCAAATATCCCATGTTAACATGTCTGTGACGTAAACGTTCTTTACAGAGCCCACATATTGGTGGCCTGCTATTCTCCAATCAGATACTTAGCAGGGCAACTCCTTCATAATCTGCTGTATAGACAATGGACAACAGGCTATGAAAAACCTTCAAATTCTTTATAGAGCACAGTTCTACAGCAAATGCTCACATCCTGAGTGGGGCAGGATTCACGGATCCCAAAATCTAAACATGAGCAACAAGTAAGGTATCATGCGCGTAACTATCAGGGACATGTGTCAGTAAAGTTAGTGGAATATTTTACTGACACTGATGGTCCCATACATTACAGGTCTACATGCATAGAAACTCATATCTCGTACCCAGCACATAGTTAGATAGCAGAGGCAACATTGTCACTTAAGACTGATATGTTACAATAACATTCTATTTCAAAATAGTTTCTGAAACAAAACTTCCAGGTTATAGAATTTATCTAATGGATTCCAAATTCTCTTCCAAACGTTCATCATCCCAAGAGGTTTTTCACGAGAGACCTCTTCCAATATTCCTTGCAATCCTGGGTAACCCTACAAATATTTATTGAGCTCCTGCAGAAATATTACTCCTCCTTTGTGATCGTAAAATTCTTAAATGGTTCCATTCAGACCGCATCCTTTCAATGGAAATTCCTTCCAAAATGGCTGCTGCAAAAGCTTAGCTACAAGCTATTTATGCTTCATCTATTTAAGCTTCTCCTGTATACCTGAAACGTTCTGTACATGTTATTCTACTCATGTAATGCTTTTCTTTGTCAAGCCGTTGCTTGTGAACACAGTGAAGCAACAGCAGAATCCATTCCACATTTCTGTGTATTTTAGTAATTCCGTATTTTTAATAGAGAAACACTGACATCCTGTGAAGACTATAAACTGTTCCATGGTTATGGTAACAGAAATAAATTTACAATCATTGTAACCTTCCATTGATTGTAATAGCCATTTCAACAGCTGTCATGCTTAAAGATCATTGTCTGTTTCTATGTTTGTATCTTTGAAATGTTTTTGTGAATTGCAATAATTGAATGAAAACTACAAATGTGTAAGTAACATGGCCTTGGATCGAGGTACATGTATGTCTAATACAATGTTGCCTGTGATAAACATGCAGTCCATGTGACGTATATGTGTAACAGAGACCCATAACACCACATGTCTTGCACTTTTCGTATGAGAAGGAGCACTTCAAGACTCGTACTTGACTGACATGGAGACCAGTGAAACCTCCTCCAACACTGTCCTCCTACAAGCATCTGATACACAACCCAAGCTAGATGGATGCATGTGATACTTCTAGTGACATTTGGCTTTAGGGGGAGGAGGGGGGCGAGAGGGGAGGGGTGGGGGAGTGTGGGTGTAGGACAACATACCTTATGTGACCCCAGCTATGGGACCCTCACAGCTTCTGGCATAGACCACAATACACAGCTACTGTTACATACCTCACCCATTGACATACAATCGCTTTGAAATACACTGGCTTGTCAAGGTGCATTTTCATCAATGGATTAAAATGCTTTCTAACATGGCACAAACTTTCCCTGTTCCTCTGATCATTTTCTAAATACTTGAAAATTTGTTTTTGACTCAAACTGACTCATAATCACCTACCAAATCAGCATGTCCTGCAATATTGGTACAATTACGATTTCAAACATGTAGTTATACTTAAAACATATAATTAAAACATCTCTGCATGGTATACAGTTTCAGCATGTGGTACCAGTCTCCCATTTCCCTCGTCCCAAACCAAATGATATCAATGTTTTAAATAGGCACAGACTTTCCTTGTAACTCTATAGACACTTATCATTGTATTTTTAAGATGACATGTGTGGGTAGTGTTATTACATTTCTATTATTCTGCTATTAAAACAAAAATCACATGATACATCAAGTATCATCGGAAGCATCATCTCAGGTACATGGTGATATCGGTTTCAGTGTATGATATCATCCATATTTTCAATTGTCCCAGGTGTGGTGATTAAGTCAAGATATGGGTACTTGACTGCCATACTATTATATGTTTGCATATTCTGTTCCCTTTAAACACCGAGACATTTAAAATAAAAACATTAATGTCCAGTCTGACGCGCCTATATTTCTGTGTCCTTCCATTCATGTTTCTATTCATGTTTACCTCCTGATGGTGTTGATAAAAGTGCATCTTTAATCTCTGTTTTATCTCTGGGGACCAGTCTACAACCATCCTGCTCAATGCACACCTTGAATGAAGTCAAGTCTAACATGCAGGAGAAATAAGGGCATTCATGAGTTTCACACCCCGCCTCCCAGCCCCTATTCCGTATGGCCTACTAACCCCCTCCCATATTAACCCACATCACCCCTTCTTGCTCCATCTATCAGGTTGATTGGAACGAGGTTAACATCACAGCTCTGGGCACATCACTCATACACGCTACCCACATTTTTGTTTTTCTAGAGTAATGCGCAACATGCATATTTGAGCATGACTGAGCAGGAACATTACTTTGAGGACAGCATCTCACAAAAGGTAAAAATAAAAGATGCTGTTCAACGTTACAGCAAATTTATTCAGTCGACCGTTAATAATCTTTCATATTGTTATCAGCTTTTTGAGGTGACATTTTCTTGTTTGGGTGGAGGGGGGGGGGGTGTTGCACAAATCTACTGCAAACAACATGGAGGGAGTCATTAGTTCTCCAGGGGAAAAAAGATTGTTCAATATTGAATTAAACTTGCCCACAGCTAGCGGTGAAATCCAGTCCATGTCACATGTTCATACTTGATACATGTACCATTGTGAGTAGGTTGTGAGTATTGTAAAACAGCCACCTCCTCAAATTCTTCTTCTTCTCATCATTTTCTCTTCCCACTCATCTTCCTCATTTATCTTCTTCTTCTGCTTCTGCTTCTCTTTCACCTTCTCCTTCTCCTATTCCCTTTCTCCTTATTCCCATGCCCTTCTTCTCCTCCTCCTCCCTGTTCTCCTTCTCAATAGACATTTTCCCTTGCTCTTCTTATCATTCTCTCCTCCCTTTTCCCCTTCAACCCCCCCCCCCCCTTCCCTCCCCTCCCCCATCTCTTCTCCCTCGCCTCAATCTCCATTTCTGTTTGCACTTTCGCTGAAAATACACAGCAACCTAACAAACATGCCCCACAAATACCATCCCAATGTATCTTAGCAGAACTCCCCCCCCCCCCCCCCCCCCCGGCAACTACACATTCAGCTTACCACCATACCGCTACCATACATATAGTAGACTACCGGGTACTAGGGCTGTGTATTTATCCAGCTGAATGCAGTCAATATTGCAATAGCTTTCCGACCATGAAGAAACATCCCCACAAGGGGTCAGAAGTGTTCACATAACTTTGACATTTAGAGGGAAAATATGAGCAAAGATCAAAGTATGATGAGTAAATGACTGAATATTGAACTGCATTCACTAGACCTCTCATGTTTGGTTTGCACTATCTAATACATACCTACATATTCATTCATTTATTTATTTAACCATTATGAAAATGGAACAATAAAAATACAACATATTTACAAACATAAAATAATGGTACACCACATAGGTAATTCTTGATCTGCCCATACCATTGCTAGGAATTCATTTATAAATAAATACCTCTTACCTAAATGTTAGTTCTTGGTGATAGCGACAAATTATTTTTGATGTTTATTAGCTGAACATATTGCTTAGAAATGTGTTGAGGGAAGATATCAAGATATTCCCTCAACACAGCATACTTGTTTATACTCAATCTATCATTAACTCAGGACCAAGGTTAATCATTCCTCCATAACATGGAACAGGCATTTTTATTGAGATGTCTGTTGTCATTCCTTTACCCACAATGCCGTGCACATTGCAGCAAAAACAAATCACTGCCCGCATAACACATCAGAATGCGCGCATCATGCCACTGCTTTACATGAGCACCGTTTTGCCAATCATGAATAATTACTGTACAGCCATTTCCACTTCCAGCGCAACTTGATAATGGCAATCATGGCCACAGAGGAGGATTGGAAAGATTAATTTCTGATTGTGGAAAACCGCGCTGGCAGGAGACAACTGATCTCTACTTTGTACAATACATGGAGGCATCTAAGGGAATTCCCAATGGTATAACACATTCAATATGCCCAAATGAGCAGTGGATTTTAACTTACTGTCAACCAGATGAAATCTGCCATTTTTAGATTTTCTGAAAGTATTCTGTGAAAGCAATCCCCGTGTTCTATTCTTGTCATGAATCCATTTTGTGGCATACCAAAATGATACCATTAATACCAGTTCATTAGCAGAAATGTCAAGATTTATTAATTTCCTTGTTTTTTGGGGGGGGATACATCTTTTTGGATTGGAGCTTCAACAGATTGATATGGGATAGCTATATAATTTTAGTTATGATTGTTGGGAAAACATTGCAAATCACCTCCATTTCAATTGCCATCATTTGGCAAATAGAAGTGATTTGATATCAAGACTGTTAATACTACCTGTCTTATATTGACTTGTTAATACAGGCTACAAATGTTTCGCTCTCACTGCTCATTCACCTCACATTTTACTTCAAAGCCTTCCAAAGTGGAAGTTTTCCAGACCCTGAATGTTATCTTCTCCCCTTCCCACCGTTCTCCAGCATACACCTCATCATCTCACGCACATTTCTTTTTTTTCCATTCCATATTAATACCAAACAGCAATGTAAAACAAAAAGTATATGATCTCAGGCCCTTCTAATGAAATGCCAAAATTAATCACCTTGAGTGTTGAGATCAATTCTAGAGGTATGACTCCATCTCATTATCAAAATGGCCATCAGGAGTGGGATAGCATCCATGGCAGCCGTCACACTCTGCTTGGTAAATTGGGTGACAAATGGCATGGCCCTGCAACCAAGGATGCACCTTGCATACTGTGCAGTGTGTACTCAGGCCGTTATGGTATTGAGCTTTTTCCATCATATATATATGATACATGTTTGTGTGTTTATCTGTCTGTCTGTTTGTCTGTATATGTGTGTGTTTGTGTTTAACTTTAACATCATACCTCTAGTGAAGAAGATGAGGTAAAGAGTACATACAACCAGCTTCTACATTATTAGTTCATTAAATGCATATCATATGTGTGCATCAGTCTGAATGTGTGTGTGTGTGTGTGTGTGTGTGTGTGTGTGTGTGTGTGTGTGTGTGTGTGTGTGTGTGTGTGTGTGTGTGTGTGTGTGTGTGTGTGTGTGTGTGTGTGTGTGTGTGTGTATCTTCAACTTCACTCATCACACCTTCACTGAAAAAAAATAAATATAGAGTACATACAAATTCTTAGAGTTCAGTTATTAATTCATACTAAGCCAATATGTAACTCTTTCCTTATGATATAAATTGTTACATCCTAAAATAAATCAACAATATCCATACTTGTAAATATTCTGGGAGGATTCACTCTTATGGAGGAAGGGTCAGACTATTATCTTAATATTTGTTTCCTGCTTTTCCAACTCTGTTTTGATTTGCAGTGTGACCACTTCAAATCATCAGTAATGGATACTTCAGGAATATTCCTCTGAACGCATCTAATGTGTGTTATAGTAATGCAAAAAGGCAGTATCCATTTTCATCAAAAATTAAGTATTAAAGCTATATTTACGAGCCAAAATTAACATTTGATAATTTCAATTTAACCAGACTGATTTGAGTCACTCTGAGTTTAGCAAGAGGTGAATCCAAAGTAGGGGTCATGCAGATAGAAAAAGGCTAGACAGCGCCTTCCCCGTTCATCAGGGAGTTGATGCATCACAGAAAGAAAGGGACACGTATGGCCTGAGTGGTGCTGAGAAGAAAGAAGAAGGGTGAGAATGAGAATGAGGGGGAAGAGGAAGAGAGAGAGGGGGAGGAGTGGGAAGGGGGACAGGGAGGAAACCAGAGAGACAGAGAGAGACACATAGAGAGAGAAGGAGAAAGAAAGACAGAGACAGAGATATAGAGATATACAGAGAGAGAAACAGAGAGAGGAACAAAGAGAGAGATAGAAACACAGAGAGAGAAACACAGATAGGGAAAAAGAGAGAAAAAAGAAAAAGGACAAACAGAGAGAGAGAGAATTACAGAAAGATTATCAGAGAGGGAGAAACAGAAAGAGAGAGAAAAACAGAGAGAGGGGAAATAGAGAGAGAAGAAGTCCATCAAAACATGCCTGGCCTGAGGGAGAATAAGTCATGTGTGCATTAGCATTAAAGATTCCCACTTCACCATAGGGTTTCAGGCAACTCTCTGTGAGTATCAACATGGCTGGGGGCTCCGGCCCAGGCTCACAGTCGCCTCACGCTTTCACCAGATACAGAAATGAACATCCATCACGCTGCAATTTATTCACACGCTCACAGCTTCACAAATGTGAACAAAGTTATATGTATATAACGCAATTTCAATATTTGACCATATGTTTCATCAGACTCAATACCAGTGTGTGATGTGAGAATTTTTTCTCAGATTGCTCAATGACTAAGCTATGGGATACGCGTATGTGCCAAACAATCTGTGCAAAGTTATATTTCAGAGAACTAAATCAAACTGTTATTTTCCTACTCATACTTATGGACTTCAGTGTCATGAATAGCAATATCTCCTCCTAAGCTGTTTCATGGTCTGTTTTGTCCTGACAATTAGTTGTTTCATGTAATCAATATAAGCATATCTTTTGTTTTTGCACACATCATGTAGCTCCTCATGAGATATGACTGAGCTTGCCTTAACTATGTCTATTTACATATTTCCTACAACTGGATTTTAATGAAAAATCTGGTTAGGTTATAATGCTAATTTGCTATTAAAAAAATTCTACAAATTTGACAGACATATTTGAGATACCACGTCAATCAAAGATGTAAATACAAAATTATCGCTGGTCAAATTAATGCTTGACTTGCTTGGCTGTCTTACGTGAAGCACTCCACTTAATCAATCCAGGCGACTCTTGCGCTACAGCCACGGGGCTAAAGAAGGGAAGTACCTAAATATTGCATTCATCAGGAAAGACTTGAGTGGGGGAGCACTCTCAAGCAGTGCCTAATGCTGTGGCCAGCAGCATGCCTTTGTTTCTACACACACCTGATTTACAAGTGCTATCACGCGCTGTCCCCCCTCTGATTCACCGACCAAAATCAAGAGCTAGTTTCGCGATGGGCTTGTTATGATAAATACGTCATGATTTGATGATTTGATGACGCATTATAGGAAATTATCATTACTTTATATATCTGGTTTTATTACCACTTATATGGGTTGACATCAATTGACTCCGATTCCATAAAAAAATTCTTTACGGGTCACTGGCATCAAAAAGTACAACACACAAACATAAACACTTCTCATATTAATACACATATTAGATATCAGAAATAGTATGAAAGGCAGTGTTTTCTCCATTCAGTAATGGAGGTATTTTGCTGATTGTGAAGCATCGCGACTGAGGGATCCCGGCATAGATGGCTGCACACCAGAGGATAGGCCGACTCACACCGTCAAAGGAGAACGTGCTGCAATCACGGCGAGAACAGGAAGCAGACAGGTGACTGAATCATGATGCATTCACGTTCGCGTTCCTTCTCTCTCTCCTCCTTCTCCCTCTCCCTCTCTCTCTCTCTCTCTCTCTCTCTCTCTCATACCCTCCTCCTCTTCCTCTCCCTCTCCCTCTCCCTCTTTCCTCCATTTTTGTTTCCTCCCTCTTAAATCATGCCATTGACAGCATCTCCTACCTGTCTCCATCCTTCCCCTTCCCCATCTACAACTTGTACTGATATTTTGCCTCGTCCATTTCTTTATCCCTCCACCCCCTCCTTTCCCTCTCTCTATATCTTTCTTCAGGCATCCCTCTACATTTTGCTGTCTTTCCATCATTTCTCCTATAAATTCCATTTACCTTTTCTACGCTCTATCTCTGCCCCCCCCCCCCCATCCTTGTCTGTGCCTTCTTCACCCATCCCCTCCTTTCCCTCTCTCTCTCTACCATTCTTCAATCATCCCTCTTCCTCTTCCTCCATTTCTCCCTTCCACTCAATTTGTACCTTTTGTATTGTATGCATTTTCTTTGCACCCCCTTATTTGTATTTAGTATAGATTTCATTTTAGTTTGTTCCTTTTTCAATTCCTTTACATACCTAAAGTCAGCTCTTTACCTTTACTCTCTTCTTTCATTTTCTCCCATCATACTTTTTCTTAGTTTTCCTGTTTTTTCTGTTCCTCTTGTCCATTCATCTATCTATTTCACCTCTCTCTCTCTCTCTCTCTCTCTCTCTCTCTCTCTCTCTCTCTCTCTCTCTCTCTCTCTTCTCTCTCACTTCTTTCCTATTTCCCCTCTTTTTCCTATTTCCTCTTTCAACCACAGAATATAGAATCTGTAGTGCATGCCCTGTCTCAAACAGACTGCTTAAAATACATCAATACCGATGCCAACTTCTCCTTCCGTCACATTTTTCTTTCCTATTTCCTTTTCCCCACATCATTACCATGCCAATAATTGTGTTCAGACCTTGGCTAGTGGTATCATCTAATTCAAATCAAATAAACAACTATTCTAATTGTTTTCTTTAATGCCAATTCTACTTATTGTCTCTTTTTACATGACATATTTTCTTTCTTATAAAGATTACAAAATATGTAATTTCAAGATGCACTTTCAGGATGCTTCTCTCAAATTGGTAAATAAGGCAATACAATTGTGACATCCAACAAGAGGATGAAAAATAAAACAATCTCTCTAATCTATCCTACAGCTTGCCCACACAGAACTCTGCCTACTCTTATTCCATTCTTGATAAATGCTTCAAGGCCACAATCACACATTTTGGGAGAAGTAAGAATAACCTGAACACTACTATACACAAGACATTAACAGTTATCTTTATCAAATCCTCACTTGTCAATATGAAGATTAACACACTCTGATGTTATCCATGGCATCGATTTCAAAGTCTGCAGTGAAACATTCACACATATCTCAACAGTCTTCTGAAATAATCAACCTGATATCTGAACTAGGGGCATGAATAAAAATAACTACAGATACAGTAAATGTTATTATATGATTCTATGATAAGGTAAAATTACCAACTTTAAAGAAACAGTGCATTCAGAACCATCTTTGTACCAAAACAGCAGCATGAACACACACTACTGCAGGTGACTGTAAATGTTTCTCTGCTGATGCAAGATCACCTCACATAAAGACAGCGGTACGTGATGCACCCTGTACTTGGTTTAATTACTGATGAGCACTCATCCCCTGCCCTCCCCTCAATGGGCCAGCTCTAGCAATCCCAAGAGTCACTGGAGTGGCCGTACTGTCTCCACGATGTCTGGGCAAATAAATGAGCCTATACCAAGAGATTTCTGCCAGATTCCTTACAGAGTGCCAAGATGGCTGCGTCACCCTCCAGAGAGAGGCGAGAGATGGTGTCTCATTAATGCTCCCCACCCCCGCCATTGTCGTCCTCTTGTCTTTGAAACAGTGCACGCTGATAGTTGCATGATGCGTAAAATGGAGAGGGAAATGTTGCGGTATTAACGATGAAAATATGCATGTAACAAACTTCTGAATACTGATTTCTTGTGTACAAAACAGCAAAAAAATTCAATTCATATCTCATTGATATGTTTTCAAGCAACTAACCAGACAAATACATTGATTACATATTTAGGTCATGTTTATAATCCTTGTTTCCATTATTTGCCCTTTAAAACATTTGATAGACAGGAGTTTTCATCAGTGTTTCAATTCCCAACTCTTCATCAAATATCAGCCACAACTTGCCTGCGACTGGCCTACTTCTGCGATCCAACTCACTTTGCAGCAGCGTACAAAACATTGATTTCCAGCAACAACTCACTAATATTTGAGAACCACATCAAGCCATAATGACCCACCATCGAAAGCAGAAACCGTCAAGTGCAAATAATTACCAATTTGAAAATAAACACATTATCATTCAAACTTCCCAAGATGAATTTGCACAGTACGAGATTTGCGCTGACCCCAGAGTAACCCCCAGCATTTATTCCAGCGTTGTTGGTGCGAGAGCACCTGGATTATTGAGCTCCCTGGCACTAAGCATTGACCTTGCAGGGCCACTCAGTGCCCCTGCTCTACAGCTCAACAAAAGGGCCGAACCTGGCTTCATAATGGGCGACAAGCAAACCAATTTGCCAACAGATTCGTGCATGACAAAATATTAGAGTGTGGGGTATTAAGTTTGCATGAGCAGACTTAAGATATGAATGCATACCAAATATTCAGTTGTTGAAGTGCGGGTGCGATTAGTACAACTTACTGTATTGATGTCTTTTCATGCAAACAAACAAAGTGCCTTATATCTTATCGCATATCTCACAAATTTTTTATCAATTCACTCAACACACTTCCTCCTGTACACTGGGCTTGTATGCTCCCTGAGGTTTATCATTTTGTATGTGCCATATCAAGGAATAATAAAACAATGTATCTGCTCTGAATAAAGATCTCAAAGGAAACTTAAGATTCAGATAATTTATTCTTAATGGTAATATACTTATTCAGTTATACAGCTGATGCATACAAAAAAATGACACGAAAATGCCTCAATCTTAAGTTTTTTTTTCATGAATGATTTCAATTACTTTTAAAAACAAATTTGATTCTACAGGAGAAGACTTCTGTTTGATATACTCAATTAGATATTTCAGATTTGTGTCTGCTCTTCAGTGAATCATGCTAGTCGGATATGTAAATGTGACGCAGCATCAGCACATTAGAGACTGAGTAAAAACATTGGCTAGGAGTGTGTGGGGCCCTCATGGCATTACGCATTGGGGAATTGACATTGACAACATTGAACACCAGTGAGAGAGAGCAGGAGAAAGAGTAAGATATGGAGAGAGTAAAAGATGGAGAGTGCTACAGAATAAACAAGAGAATGAGAGAAAGGTAGAAAGACAGGAGAGAATGTAACAGAGTGAATATAACAGAGAGAGTGGGAAAGGGAGGGGTGAAGGTAAGAGAGAAAAAGGGTGAAATGAGAAGAGAGAGAGGAAAGAGGGTGAGAAAGAAAAGAGAGGGGGAGAGTGAGAAAGAGAGATAGAGAAGAGGAGGTGAGGGAAAGTTTGAGACAGGAAAAAGAGAAGGGAGAGTGAGATGAGGAAAGTGAGGAGAGGAGGTGAGAGATGGGAGAGGGAGAGCGGAGAGAGAAAGTAAAAGAGAGAGTGAGACAGATGTGAGAGAATGAGTTCAGCAACCTTGACAGGGTGAATGTCCTGAGTGAGATAGTCGCCACATATTATCACATCATCCGACATGAATGATTAGATGACAAAAACGTAGTCACTTACATATTCCCCTTCCCTTCTGCCTCCTCCTAAAATATTCATGGCAGCCATTCATTTACTCTCCACATCCTCTAGCATGCTATAAGAAGATGCACGAGGATTGGTGGCAACTGACAATGATGCATCACCAACCATTTCAATTGCAACAACTGCTATGCACATTAAAAGCACATCCATACAATTCAGGCGCATTGCTGGAATCTCAGAATAAGCTCCTCTTACTATTTAATAGGCACTGTTTTGTCAGTCTAGTTTTCATTCAATGATGAATTATTATAACCACGCTGAGTGACAACACGTACTGTCAACTTCCGGAGTAAGATCCTTTTACTATTCAAAAGGCATTGTTTTGTCATTCTACTCTTCATAATGATGAATTATTGTAACAATGCAGAGTGACAACATGCACTGCCAACCTCCCTTGGAAATGGCACGATAATCAGCAAGGTGATTTTTTTCACTCTCTTGAAGTAGAATAAGAGGAAGAGTGTGCATGCATCTTTCCACTGTTTTCTTTTAATTGTCCCCAATCTTGGCTTCATACTTGCATCAAGATGACCAAAGAAGGCAATAAATTTTGGGACCTAAGAATTACCTTTCTAAAGGATTCCCTACCATAAACTACCTTAGAGATTTATTAAGACCTATGAGAATGTCTCTCCAATTACTTAGATGTCTACTCAACAAACCATTTAATTCCAGTGAAGCAGTGTAGTTTGTGTGTGAAAGCAAATACTGATAAAGCTTTACTGTACTCAACAATAAGTCAAATCACTTTCCTTGCACATTCATGCATCATAACCAATACAAAAAACAATATAAAAAAAACAAGTACATTGTTGTCTTCAAGATATCCTTAATTACATTACAGCTGCAGAAAGAATGCCCTGCTGTGAGTTTGCCTATAATGAGTAGAAATAATTAACCAGAGACAAATGAGTTACAGATAGACAGAGGAGGTCCGGTGGAATACTGCCTCCCTGGTTGGTTATCTATTGATCACGTGAAGGGCTTTACATCTCCCGGAGACGAACGGCAACGAACGAACCACAGCAGGAAATTTCTGGGAGGCGCGTAGCGACGGTGACTCATCGCTGGTTTATGGAGGCAAAAAGTGTTGAATTTATTAACACTTAGGTGAAGGAAGTCGAAGAATGGTCAGCAGAAGGACCTTTCTTCATGGGCTTTTAGGGCTTGCCAGCAGACTGCGAACATCCGCAAATTACTATGGCGCATCTTAGAAGTCAGCATGCTGAGTAGAATGGCAGGAAAGTGGATTTCATGCTGAGTATATACAATTAAGGCTTGGAGGAGTGCGTAATGAGGGAGATGACACAGATGGTCATTAAGGAGCTTTACTGCTTTAACTATGTGAATTAAATCACAGGTGAACATGAGTTGTATGATCAATAAGCATGTGCAATGCCTTTGTATTGAACATTGCAGAGGTATGTCTGGCATGTCATCAGTACAATGTTCTCCCTTTGATGGAACAGGTCTGAAAATTGTAAGGTGCATCATCTTTAGTGCATCAACATAATGTACCTCCTCCCATCTCTCATAAAACCCTCTCTTTTCTTCTACCTTGCTGACATAACAATAAAGAGGTGATTCATAAAGATTCATATTCTGTCCACTTATGATGACTTTGTTGATTCAAATGGCGAAATTCTAGCAATTAGAACAACATCCATTAATACATTTGTACGAAAAGCTGCCAGAAAAGAATATCTTGAGCATGACAGCTATTGATTGCCAAGTGTTGAAAACCCATTACATGAAATCAAACACATCATTTCATGTTACAGTCATGACACATTACCAAAACATGAATTATAAGCCAGGGAGCGTGCATCATTGCCGTTATCTCAAGCAACTGTACGCGTCATCGTAACTAAAACAAGAAGTGCAGATATTTATGCATGAAATTGAAACCTGCTGTCAGTAATTTTTCCTAGTTATGTCACAGCGCCCCGCCCCAGGCAATGGCCTCTGGGCAGAAGGGGATACTGACAGGGAGGGTCAGGTTTAAATACCTGACAAACCGACGATGGTGCTCCTGCTAACCCCTCCTTCGAAAAGGCGGGCGCTCGCTCCCCGGCGATCCTGGCAGGCAGCTTGGAAAACAAACAGTGGATGTGGGGGGAAGGAAGCGAGGCAGAGAGACGGATCCTTGAGCTAGTCAGCTCTGCTTGCTGAGGGCACACACACTAGGGCAGTGATCACCATCATGATGGGGAGACCAGGCAAAACTGTTTTAATTTCCTGGTCGACGTCCCCCCAACCTCATGTCTTGGGAGTTGGGGAGGGAAATCCTCGGTTCCGCGCCCCTGATTCGGGCCAGGAAATGCCACTACTTCAATTTCAAAATGTTGATGTAATGTACACAAAATACTATTGAGCATATTGGCATATTTCCTTCAAATATCAGGAAAGTCAAATGAAAGATTTTGACAAGAAAATCTATGATTTTACAAACGTTATAACAACTCTTTTTATATTAGTCAGCATCCAATCTTAATATTCTGGGAAAGGTGATATTTTTTCCCATTTTTATTTTTATAGATTCATTTAAAAATACAGAGTATTCTTTGAGTTCTGTGCTATTTCCCTATAGATGGGAAAGCTCATTTAAGCTAAACAGATTCATATGACTATTATTTGAGTGTGGTACTACTCTCTGTGAATGAGAAAGCTCATTTTCATTTTGAACTGGTATTACACATCAATCTTATAGATCTAGGGCAGTGTGAAATCTGGCATCTGGCAGAGAAGGAGTTAAACCTGCAAACATAACCTCATGCCAAGCAACAGATTCACATGAACATGAATGTCACAAATGCATGAAGACATACTCTCCAAACTTAACAACATTTCTTCATCTCCTTGTACACATTCAATGTAGTGTGGGTTTCCTTGCAGCCCGTCAGCGGTGCGCATGTAATTACTATCGCAATCAATATGGCTGAGATTCTACTACCTATCACCTGCACAGTGATATGGCGAGAGGCAATGTCTTCCGCGGCGATATTTTATCCCCTGTTTAAATGGCCGATTCAGTTATACTGTGAGGGTATTTACGGCATTCTACCTAATCGATACATAGTGAAATATAAACCGCTGGATCGGATTTAACATTAAGGTCCCTTGCAGCTAGAACTAGCGATCTGGAGAATGAAGAAGGGATTGTGGTGGTGGTGGGAATGACGATGAGGGTAATGATGGTGATGATGGTGATGATGGTGATGATGGTGATGATGGTGATGATGGTGATGATGGTGATGGTGATGGTGATGGTGATGGTGATGGTGATGGTGATGGTGATGGTGATGGTGATGGTGATGGTGATGGTGATGGTGATGGTGATGGTGATGGTGATGGTGATGGTGATGGTGATGGTGATGGTGATGGTGATGGTGATGGTGATGGTGATGGTGATGGTGATGGTGATAATGATGGTGGTGAATGGGAGAAACACTACGTTATGACGATGGTGCATGTCAAGAACATTGCATTACGACTGTGGTGAATGGAGGGAATATCCCATCATCACATTGAAGGGGGGATTATATTAAAGCCCCGAAGACAAAGCTCCAAGAGTGGGAAGAGGAAACGGTTATTTTAATCAAAGTCAGGAGAGTCCGAGCGAGGAGGCAGATCAAGAAGAAGACATTCTCGCTCTGGGGCAGGCAGCCACCTTGGGGTTCAGCTGGTAATGGCTGGTAATGAAGGCGCAGATCATGTTCTTGGAAGGTTTCCCCCGATTCCATCAATACAGACACAGCCATGAATACTGATGGGACATACACGTGCGGGGAGGGGGGACGGGAACACGAGGGGGAACATGAGCAGGCAACCTGTGTATGCGTGAGTGTGTGGAAGGAGCTGGCAGGTGATCGCATTACCTCACGATGGCGAAGGGAAAAAGGTGGAAAAACCATTCAAAATCAATCCAGTCTTTCCTTCTGAAGTGCATGCAGTCTACATATACCACAAAGCAATTAAAGTTTGTTATTTAATCTAGCATACCTTAAAGCATTTTCACAATTCTTGGTATTAAATCAGAGTGTTTCTTGCATCTCACATGCTTATTGACCAGATAAATGGATGAATAGCCAATGAGTGCCCACACCTCACCCCAGGCTAGCTTCTGCAATGGCTTCTAGGCTTCCCACGCCACTACTCGGTGTGAAACCCACAGCTTTTGTTCGCACCATAGCCATAGCCCTGCATGCGCTTCACTTTAAAAAACAGCGTGAGGATGTCTTAATTGGAAATTTTGTGCTTGATGAGCCCTGGGAGGCTGCTTTCACGCTTCACTGAGCAGCACTCCAGAGCCGGCAATCACTGCCTCCATTTCCTACCGTCTCACAGGAGAGGGATCAAACTACCACGGAGACCGAGCCGCGGTCCGCAGAGAGAGGCGCACAAAATTAATGATCTAATCTCATCAGTGACCCATTACACATACCACCTTCTCCAGATTTCTTCCCTTAGTCTTGTGCAGTCTTATCCGTGTGGCTCTGCAAAAAGAACTCTTGCACTTTGTACTCCTACACCGAAAATCCTACATCCGCGAGCACAGTGTTCAATGGATTTATACCCAAGACATACAGAAATCACGACTTTCACTATTCAAATAAACCTGTACTTAACATAATATCAATCACTTATGACATCACAGTCACATAATATTTATAATTCAAATCAATTATATGGCATAAAAACAAACATCAAATTTCAAATGACAGGTTGGGTTGAACAATATCTAACATGCAACACCATGCTTGAAAGAGCTAAATTCACATTTGACATTGAGCTACATCTACAGTTATCTGATTTATTTGTTCTGATTAAAAATAGCTGCTATATCAGTTGCTGTAGTTGTGAAAACAAAAGTGTTGGGACAGATAGAGTGCTGGCTGTAATGAGGATAAGATAAATGGGATGGGGGAGACCTTCTCTAAACAGTGTCATCCACCTCCATCTCCACAGGGACTGACACCAAAGACATTCCGCCCATAAACAAGCACTCTCGCATGTCTTCGCATATGTCTCCACGCAGCAACAAACCCTGGCAAAACATGACCATTTATCACCCCTCTGCGCCCAGCGAGCCCTGTGCCAGACCTGCTCCTATGCCCTCAATCTAGGTCTGTAACAGGGCCATTTACACTGGCAGTAAAACGTTGTGCTATTTCTAAGATCGGTAGCGAAAAGAGAAAGCTACTGGGCCACTATCTGCAAACATAGCCCATAAGACTTGTTGAAACATCCCGTACCATAATGTGATATTTCTAACATTCTTTAAACATCATTATTTTTTATCTGTGTAAATGGTCATACTTCAAAAAATTGCTATCAGCATAGAAATTGTTCGCACATGTCTCATGTCTTCCA
The DNA here is from genome assembly GCA_963669155.1 of Arbacia lixula. NCBI lineage: Eukaryota > Metazoa > Echinodermata > Echinoidea > Arbacioida > Arbaciidae > Arbacia > Arbacia lixula. The sequence continues at coordinate 45,069,602 of OZ022576.1, forward strand.
CATGCATCTCAATGATTGTAACCTATTTCACAAAAAAATTCTAGAGGTTCGCTGGCAGCCGTACTCCATGGTTTCTTGGGGCAGTGTGAATTGCGGGGTAAAACAGATGATTTTCCCAAAACGTTTTTTTTTGTGTGTATAAGCCTACCACTACCATTACTACAAATCATTTGAAAATGAACAGTAGAATTTAAAACCTTTCCAAATCACAATATGGAAGACAGGATTAATCTCATGAAATAGATTGTATGTATGTATGTTCCATTAAAATTGTTGTCATGCAAAAAATGGTTATTTCAGTGCACACGGATAGTACTTGGGTACAAATACATTTTTGTTCCCTAAGCTCCATGTACATGTAGTTGAAATATTAATGTTAAATGTGTAAAAAAAAAAGGGGGAATTTACAAATATTCACATTAAACGATTCAAAACCATCAACCACTGTTAAACCACCACCCAACCTGAACTTTTGAGAGACTGCGAAGAAAAGCTTCCTTGTCTAGTGAAACAGAAAATACATAAAATGTGTCAAACCAATCTACAATTCCAATCATTTTTTCACATTAAGTAGCTGAATGTCTAAATGTAAACAACATTAAATTGATAGCACAGAAAACTAAAGGCCAATTTTATTTTCACAACTCTTTTCTATTAGAGTCATAACCTTTTATTGCAAAGCTTTCTCTTTGATTGTTATTCATCCCTCTCTCTCTCTCTTTCAATCTTCTCCAATACATCCGTACAGCAAACAAATTACATGACCTTTGACCTCTAGACGCATACTTGAAGCCAAGGCTGCTGAGTTCTGCTGATTTATTGCTCTGTGCTAGTGAAGGGAGAGAGCAAGGATGGTGCAGAGATAACTCCCAGGCCCAAGCTCAAGCTGCTACCCCTAGAAAAATAAACTTGAACTGAGCAATCCAAACTAACGGCCCTAGCCAGGATGGATTTGGCAATCGTAAATCCTCTCCCTTCTCTCTCTCTCTGTATTTGTCTCTGGCAATGTTGGATAACAGCTAGGTGAATGAGGCCATGACCATGTCATATCCCTCTACGTTTGGAAAGATAGATATGCTTCCCCTGGGTTTTTTCTCACATGTAATTTAGAGTTTGGAGTCTACATCTGTTCTGACCTTTGATATTTAGTTGCAGAATGTGGAACAAAATCTAAAATTGTTGGGATATATGCTTGGGTTCAAATCACTTACACATGGATTTCAGCATCTGAACTTCGATCTTTGAAATTCTCAAAATGCTTCTTAAAGTCATTTGTGAATACATGTTTAGCAAGTAAAATGTATTGTTTAACCTATAAAGCAAATATGTAAACTATTCCACTGTCTTCACTCTAAACATGCTTAGTCTAAATGTACTACAAAGCATAGACAGACAGATAAACAGCCAAAATAATGTGCATATGGCAATATCATCAAATTAAAATGACCTTCAGTCCATTTTGCAGAGACAAATATACCAAAGAACAAGTTGTTTTAACAACCTTTCACATACCACCTGTGCATATGTGATAATATATCTCCTTTTTTTAGGGCAATACGATTTTATGATTTTACACATACTTACTATGTCATTAAGCATGAGTTGATTACTTTTACCATATGTATGCTGATACAGAGCTTTGGACAGTCAAGATATCATTATGGCCTGTAATTACTCCCTGGTATGATATGTTTAAAGTACTAGACATATGCATAATGTCTTGTGGCCTTCACACAAACATGTACTTTTCTTTTCATAAGTCATCCATTCTGCCTGCCTTTATCCATCTCGAGTGTTCAATACTTCCCTTATGACACCCCAAAAGGCACCTATCATTAATTATTCACAAAGAGATTTCATGACGGTCCTTCGCAAATGGTAAAATCAATAGCCGAAGAACAACATGGCTCATGGAAGACTTCCCTTTGAAAAGCGGTCCTAGGGCTGGGGTAAACAAATAGCTTAGAGGGTTTCCCAAGAGGCAGGGTGCACACACTACTCCTCATTTTCCCCTCCTACGAAACCAGTGGAAGGTTTCAGGCTTAGACTGTTCATTCAAACATAGAGGGCTAGATTAGCCTGACTTCCGGCCTGTTGGTCATTTATAATCCCAAACTAATCATGAAAAGGGTCTGGCTACAGTGGGCTATTAAAATCATTTTTTATTTCTGCTCCGCCTCGGACTGAGGAAAGACGAGAATGAAAGAATGACTAGTCTTGTAGATACTAGATTCAAAGTTTCAGTTTGGATTTAAAATGTTCAACAGCCTGGAGGCTAGGCTAGGCTAGATGGACATTTGATGCAGTTGCAGGTTATCTGTATCAAAGAGGATTCCTCCAAGAATGCGTACAGATGCAGGATACAGCACTTCGTGTTTTAACTCAGGACATGACAAAATACATGCAATTAACTCCCAAGAATCAATCTGTGTATTGCTCATATAATCCAATTAACTGATTATAGGTCTGCACTAAAAGGTACATAATGGGGAAAATGATTCAATTTGAATTGATGTTTGCAAATACACTTTAGCACTGTAATGTACATGTTAACATGTTTGTATTTTCTCCCTTTCCTGGTGTGTATCCAGTCCTCAAACACCATATTGATAACTTCTAATGCATAAGTTGATGGATGAGGCCTACAACTTATGCATTCTTTCATAAACAAATGATGGATCATTTTTTTCACTTAGTTGCATATGTATAGATCTTGAGTCAAACTTGCACCTGTTCGCCTTTAAATATAGATTTGGCCAAGCTCATGTTAATGTTATCTCCATCCATTTACTTCCATGACAACATTTCCTTCAATCCTATCCACTTTCTGTTTGGTCTCTCTATATCTCCCCTCTCTGCGCATCAGTTTGCATCAAGTTGCACATGAAGCGCTCTGGAGTGTGTGTGTTTGTACCAGGTTTCTCCTGTTGTATCAACAGAGCAAGGTTCACTTTCAGGCTCCAGTGTTTGGTGCACTCAAACCTCCTATCCTAGCCCCATTTCCATTTAAATTAAATAAAATTAAAAAAATCAAATGGAGAATGAAGGAAGCTGTTCTCTACAGGAAATTGTGTTCAAGTCTCATTCATGCATTTTTATGTACATTGATCTGAAAATATGGACAATATCATCCTTCAACCACAAATACACTGTAGGTCAATTTACTGCCTTATGTGTATAGAATAATATGGATGTATACGTTTGACACATCATAAGCTATCAATCTTACCCAATGCTACTTCTTACTACAGACCCATGTCCTTTTATGTACAGTATTTGTTAAGAAAGTGTCAGTTTACATATTTTAAGAAGGGAACAGATATTTCATGCAAACAAAATGTCATGAAACTACATCCAGTAGAAATGGAAACTGTTCATTCTGAAAGTGTGCACCTGCTTTATTTGTATTTACATGTACAGTACATGGAAACCGGTCCCCTTGTCAAGTAAGATGATGAGGGCTGGGGATGAGGGGGGGGGGGACCAGGGGGGCAGAGGATGCTGGAAACTTGATCCTCAGCAAACTCCCTGACACTGATCCTCCTCCTTCCAAGTTGGCTTTTCACAAGTTTCTCCATTCCGTGGAGTCTTCACAAATTGGACCTCCACGCTTCAACAATAAACATGTGCAGGTACAATTATACATGCACATATAGACCTTCATGTATGTACTACCCTAGAAAATCAATAGTGGTATAAACTTGCCCTTTGTGTCACACATACATGTTGTTGTGGGGGAAAATGACAAAATATTTGTCAACATGGACATGTAACCACATACTACCTACTATTTCTAGTACAGATTTATTATACAATCGTACATGCAAGATTTAGAAATTACCATGAATCTTTAAAATCTTCTTTAACCTTCTGTCTTCACCTCGTACAAAGAGTGCAAATTCGTGCTGCAAGTTATCCATCAGAGAATACAATCCACATCCTGCAGATGCTCTGATACATCATCATAATAAGTTAAGTCCCTTTCAGACCAGATTTGAGCAGTAAAAAAATAATCCAATGCCTCAGTAAACATGAGTACTGTAATACATGAGCATACTTCTAGGAACGGCTGTGTTGCCGAGACGGAATACATATTTGGGCCACACTCGCCCCCTCAATGCTAGGATCATACCACATCCATTTCGTTTGTCAGTCTGATGTCAGGTGTGGGCCTCGGATGATCCATGAAAGCAGATTGGACCAGACATTGTTTGCTTTTATGAAATCTTACTCCTCTTCTCAACCTTATGGATAATATTTCCGACATAGCTATTGCAGTGTATCATATCAACTCACTGTGCTGTGGGAAAGTACTGTACATAGCATTATACAGTGAGTACAATGCAGGGGAAACAACTGTACACATTCTGTACTGCACATAGTCCATGTAGGTCAGTGAGCACGATGTAAAATATGTCTTCAATCCAATTCTGTAAAACTGTGAATATATGAACATTAATTTCATTGGTGTTTTGAATCTTGAAATAGACAACCACTGATTAACTAGAGGCTGGAGAAGAATTGTTACAGTGTGCCCCAGATTTAAGGACAAATACAATGTAAAACCGTGTTCAGCTTTGGCCAATTTACTTTTTCTCACTATATATTCAAAGGTCTTAAAAGTAAAATCATCTCTTCTTCAAGATGAATGTAAGTGTACACAAGTCTGGATGAGATGTGAGATATTTAGGAAAATAATCTGAAGAAACAGCCATAATTTCTACTCCCCCTCACATGCAAGAATGATTTGCAGAGAAAGGGGGTTTAAATCATGTGGAATTGTGACATTTACTACTGTAAACATGCAGCTACACCCTGCAGCAACATAAACATCACATGCATTTAAAATGGCCTGCCTGAAAAAGAAACCACCACTCTCTCACTCTCTTGCTAGCCAAAATGGCTGACTACTCCTTTTTGTCACTTGACCTACATAACGTTTAGAATCATGCACTGGAAATTCTGTTAACTACAAAAGCTGTTGACGAACTCTGTCAACAGTTAGGGTGGGCTGCAATTTGTCCAGTTAGCCTAACATCTTCAAGGTGAAAATAAATGCAATACTCTACCTCCACTATACATCTGTGTTTCAAACTCTATTGCACTTCCTAGAGAGAGTGATGAACTTATGATCTAATCTTATTCGCAATATTCAATTCAAATATTAAATCCATAGCAGAAATAAACATGTAACTCAGTGTTGAGAGTAAAACGCTTCTATTATAATACCATATTTATTTCAGGCAGTGTCATGAAAGCAGAAAAGTTAAAGACTTAAGTATCTTCATACAGATACGTTTAATACACATTCACCTACATTTAACATAACCATTGTAGTCCTTCTAGTCTAAGCAGTTCCATAATATCCACCCTACCTTACTCACTCAATATTATGATTCTAACAAGTCTACTCCAGCAGAGAATAAAAAAATACTGCCATGGCTTGCTTCGGAGGAGACTACCAAGTGGCATAATGATTGTGTGTATTACGTAGTTAATAATTTACTACAAAACAAACAGAGTCCCGCTCTTGTCTATGCTCGTTCCCAGCTAAATTCTTGGTAACAAACATCCAAAGTGCATAACAACAATATGCAAACACATACATACATTTTCACTTTACCCTTACTGATGGATTGCAATCTGTTGAGTTATTTCTGCTTTACAATTTTTCATTTTTTATGATTATGAGACATAATGGGCGAATGTGCATTAGAATGGCCTTTCAAGCATATCAGCCACGTTCCCAGTTGTTGCTAAGCAACTCATATAATATTATATTCAAAATAAAGGCAGAAGAATGCCAATATATTGCACATTGTTTGTTTGTTACCAGAAGAAGTATGGTATGGGAACCTTACATTATTGCACTTTAAAAGTAAAAAAGAAAAAATGATATCTAAAGAATGATGATGTTGCCGTTGGCTGCCATGTTATGTGTAACATCACATGAACAGCAAACTGTAAACGCATATTGTAAACTGTGGGTAGGTAAGATAGCGCAGCAAATGAGAGTCTGCCTGCTGAGATGAAATGTTCCCCTTATCCCCCAGTCATATTGCATATTTGTTTACTCCCGAGGGTCAAAGGTGAAGTACTAAGTGGCCCCCAGTGTGAATGGACTCTGTGGTTTGAGCCTCTTCTCCCCCCCCCCCCCCCCCCCCCTCTCATCCTTATTAGCATTCAGACCAAGCCAGCTTGGATAGCTATAGCCTTTAGTCTAGGCTGTGGAGTCTGTATCTTTCTGATGCACTCCTCTAACCACAACTAGGTCTGGACACTGTAGACTTGTACTTCCCCTCTGGGGTTAGGAAATGTCTAGGAGGAACAGATGCTTAGTCTATATGTGTTCAGACTTTGTTGTGATAGCAGTGCTTGGTCTATGTGACCATACACGCATCGTGTCTGCCCACTCCACAGCCTAGAACCAAAGCAATCCTGGCTACGAACTGGCATAAACACAACAGCATACTGCCTGCATCCATGCTGGGCAAGGCTTAGGGAGCCAGGAGGAGCCGCCCGGCCCGCAGTCAGCCGTGCCGAACTTGACAGGAGGAATTGCAGCAGCTGGGTCACTTTACCCACACAATTCCACCTCTCATATTTTATTCCTTCCTCGTGGATCAAGTCTGGTGACACGGCACGCAGCCATCTTTCCACTTTATCAAAGGATTCTGCAGAAACCCACACTTCATATCAAATGATCTTATTGAAGCATGGAGTCCTTTCCACGCTTCATGTACTACTACTACAGGCAATTCCTGCCACAGACCTTCACTCTAGTTGACTCTAAAGTGTTTAATTGAAATACACAGCATGTTTCATACAATGACATAAATGACTATTGTTATATCAGCCTACACATGTTAGTCTGTTGTCATTGTCAACAGGTAATACATGATCTACTTACAACAATAAGACATTGTGGTATTCTACTGGTACACAGAAAACTCAAATCCTGACAATAATTAAAAGCTTTGCTTTCACTATGAGAACAATGGTACACTTGACAATGTTTTTCTGCAAATCACTTGAATATGATCGCTACTTTTCAATTTGTTGAGGCATGAGGAAAATCTGATATTCATATTCAGTCTTTTTACATAGACTTGAATGTTATTAATGTACCTTTAGATTTCACATCTAGTTCCTGGAATTGATTGAAAAGTGGAGGGAAAATTCATGGTAAAGATGAGAGCAGGAGAGGGAGGGGAAGGGGGGTAGAGGTGAAAAAGCAATAACTCAAATGATGTCCATATCTCTGATGACATGCATACAAATCAAATTGTGAATCTCAGAGGAAACATGATCCGCATTGTAATCAGGTCACATGCAGGAAGATAAAAATGTTGAAAATGCACGCTTTGGCCCAAAAAAGAAGCCAGGGGAGAGACGGGGCTATCGGTCAAATTCACGCCAATTCATCAGGAAAATAGGCCCCCACAACAATGAGTCACATTTATTAGATACCAATTAGCCTAGTTTGCAGGGGACGGGATGATAATGCAGAAACGGGATTCAGATGTGTGCTTCAGTATCGACATGGACATCACTGCAACAGTGCATGAACGCTCACACTCAGGACTTGATATCTACCGGAACTCTAAGCTCTTAATGACAGACGTGCAGGAACTCAAGATATCAATCATATAGAGGGTATTTTTTTTGCATCAATATGTTTGAATTATTTCACCTAGTACCTGTATGATGGGTATGTAAGCTAAAATACTACGTAATAATAGATAACAAATGTTGTGTACTTATCTTGTCATCCCATTTAAGCATATACTTGGAACCTCACAAGTTCTGTTATAGACATGTATCTATGATAATTCTGAATTGGCCAAAATAGAAGACAAGTAGGACAACTGTTTTCTGCTTCCCAAAAAGCAATTTTTGCATGGTAACATGATACGAAAAAAATCATTATAAGCCCCGTGACAACGAATGGCCATTTAAGACACATGTTAAAACTGTCTGCAACCATTGATTTTACAAGTATGAATGTATTTGGACAAGAAATTGATTTGTGTACAGCGTACTGATCAATGTCTTGAGATTCTTCACTCTTGTTTAATTGCACCACACAAAAAAGATGTGTTTGATAATATGATCATGGAAATGATATGTTGACAGTCAAGGAGACCTTCACAATTTTAGTTGCATTGCTGAGTGTCTTCTAATACCAGTTATTATGGAGTTATAAATGCTAGCTTTTTATTGAAATAGACATGTCTGTCAATACATTTATCTGTCAACATTGGTGTTGATATTTTTCTTGATAGTTTTCAGTTGTGTTCTGGCCATAGGTATGATAATGCATTCCATATCACAGAGGACTTTATGTTACAGAATCCTTTCTTCAGTAAAATTTCAAAGCTACCTATGCATGACTTGTATTTGAATCTTGTTCTGAGCCCTATTCCTCCTACAAATTTGCTAATATCAATCCTATCTCTCTCTCTCTCTCCCTCCCCCTCTCTCTCTCTCTCTCTCTCTCTCTCTCTCTCTCTCTCTCTCTCTCTCTCTCTCTGGTCTTTGCATTTATGCTGGAGTAAAGGACCACTTTATCCCAAGGACCCATGGTTATTTCGTAACTTATTTCTTTTACATCAACATTCCATCTACAACAGAAAAATAATGCATAAAATCATCTTACTGATTGACTTCACATATACATGTGTGTACTTTCCCTTCTTCCCAAATACCATGTACATGTACATGCCTCTCAATAGACATGTAGCATGAAAAAGATCAGAATTGCCAGCTTTGAACTGAGTGACAGATTAAGCCATCAACATTTAAACTGATATTTGGTGAGGAGGGTAATCTTATCCTGGGGCAGCTGACCCTAGGGTGGGGTCAGGCAAGAGGAAAGGGGGGAGAGAGGGTAGCAGAGATGGTCTTCAATGGATTGGAGCAACATAGGCTATGTCATATTGGAGTAATATAATGGTGGGAGGGGTGGAGCAGGGGTGACCCAAGGATGGGGTCAGGCAAGGGAAGAGAGGGTTACAGAGATAATCCTAAATGGATTGGGGTGCCATTGGCTACTTGATACTGGAGTACTAGAAGGTAGGGGGGTGGAGTAGGGGTGACCCTAGAATTGGGTCCAGCAATAGGAAAGGGATGGGGAAGAGTTACAGAGATAATCCTCATCGGATTGGACTTGATTGAGGGTCATGGGCTATGTGATGCTAGAGTGCCACGTGGGAGGAGGGGCAGAGAAAGGGTGACCCTAAGCTCAGGTGAGGCAGAGAGGGGGGAGGGGTATAGAGATAATCCTCACTGAAATGGAGTGTAGCTGGCAGGCAGCTGGTGATGCTGGAGTACTATATGGTAAGAGGGGTGTAGTAGGGGTGACCCTGAGCTGGGGTCAGGAAACACTAGGGGGAGAGGTTAAAGAGATATTCCCCAATGATAATGGAGTGTCTCTGACTAGACAGCTACGTGTATGTTATGGGAGTAAGAGATAGTAGTAGGGGTAGAGTGGAGAGAAGTTTACAGAAAAAAAAATCCCCCCTGATAACAACGGCCACAACTATGTGATGGGAGAAATAGAAGATCTGAGGGATGACCCTACAACGAAATCAGGGAGGGAAGGAGAGGAAGAGGAATGTTACAGAGATAATCCCCACTGATAACTGGGTGTTTCTGGCTAGACAGATATGTGATGGGAGTAATAGAAGGTCAAAGGGGTGGAGTAGGGGTGACCCTAAGCTGAGGTCAGGGAGGGAGAGGGGGAGGGGGGGGTTACAGAGATAATCCTCACTGTAGTGGAGATCAGCAGTGAGACAGATGGGAGTGAGATTGGAGATATGGGATGTGCCATGGGGTGACCTGAAAGTGAGGTCAGTTGGGATAAGTGGGTTGAGGACTGATATGAGCTGAGACAACCATAATACTGGCATAGTTGGAGATTTTAATCAGCCCTGAAGGCTACACAGTTTGAAGTTATGGTGTTACTGCATAGCTGTATACTATGTTTTATGCTCAGTGCAATTTGTGTCAACTTTATGGATAAAAGTATAAAAATTGAGGATTTTTTGTAGCAGTATCGATGGTATGAGTTACACCAAGAATGGTGAATAAGTAGTGGGGTAGCCTACATGTAGTATTATGAAAGCATAAGCGAAAAAAAAGATAAAATCATGATCAACTGAACTTATTTATAATTTTGAATCACTCAATCATCGTTCAATCAAAATATTGCAGAATCCATGCAAAAAAAAAGGTTTCTTGGGATGATAAATTATCAATGATATTGTTAGTTTTAAATACTGAGTTTATATATATAAATATAGAGTTAATTAGGCCTGAGTCGAATCGATTATTAAGCCGGTGTTTGATCGAAGAAGTCGAACTCCGATTTCATTTTGATGAATTCGATGCATCGACGAAATTACCAAATTGACTAGAAAACACAAAATCTTTTGTTTGATAGTCCTGTTATACACAATTTATCTTCATATTTTCACAATTTTAATTTGCTTACTTGGTTCCTACTCTCTTTTGTGAGTTTTGCAGGTAACGCATCAAGAGAATGAACAGGTCGCTCGATGATCAAGCAGCTACTACATACTACTTGGATTTGATTCGTTCACTACTATATACAGCGCAACGCCACAACAAACAATTGTCCATAGACTTTGTACAACGGATAGCATCGCGTGTTGTGAAAACCCGGAAATACAGTGGCAATCGTGCGTAAGGCTCATTTGCATACACGCTGCCGACGTACAGACTAATAGAGCGTCTCCGTACAGCGATTCGGAGACCACTGATTGGTGCATCGCGTAGATCACGTCATAACCATGTGGTCGCCAAAACAGTGATACAATATCCAGTCACGTTGTCCGAAACCCGGAAGCGATTTTTCGACGCATTAGGGTTACGGGAAAAAAAAATCGCAACCCGGAAGCTGATTGACTTTCTGCCCGTTGCAATAGACTCTACAGATTCCAACCTACATACATGTATACGATGCCATATTGACGCTAATTTGTAAGATTTTGACGGAAAAACAAGAAGTAATCGAAATTTGCTTACATGTGCAGTATCGGTGAGAAAATAGATTCTCCGAGGTTTCCTATCATAATTCATATAAAATATAGGAAAGTGAAATTCTAGGTCGATTTTGGTACGAGGTGATAGAGAATTGCACGCTTGTTTTGGTGGAATACTATGTGGGGAAATGGAAGGATTGCACTGCGTATGCTTACTATATTTTCATTCATAAATTGGCTCTTGGCAGTGGCTGGGTGACGTCATGTATCGATGCAGCGATGTTCGATCGGCGCAAAGCCATCGAACACCGGTTTCTGAAAAAATCGATATGACTCAGGCTTAGAGTTAATACACACAGAGAAGAGAAAGAGAAAGCAACATTTCTACAGTATCAAGTAATTCTGTAAGACAGAATTTGTTTCCAATTAACCTCCAAAAAGAATCAGACAAGCAGAAGTATTATGGTACAAAATCATTTGTAAATAACAAAATCACAATTTCAGTTGCCACCCTTTAAAGTTCCTTCGGGTGAAAGTTGATTGTTCTTGTTTCTCCCACAGCCTTCACTAAACACCATCAATCAGAACACCTCCATCTTTCAGCCTCCTCTTCCTCTTCTTCTTGGCTGTTATACCAGTCCATCCCAAAAGTTATTATTAATGCCTGCCTCCCTGTTTCAGCCAGCCATCTCTCAGCCCTACATTCTCATGGGTTTGTCCTCAGCTAAGGTCACATCTCTCTACCCCCTACTTTGGATCTGGTCTCCACTCCAGACCCACTAACTTTCCCTCACTCACCTGGCACTACATAACATGTGGCCCATACAAGCACCAGCCATCTCGTGACTTGTTATCATAAACAATGTACACACTGCACACTGTACACCGTATGTATGTACGTGCATGCTACTTATTTTTCCAGTCTTGCTCACTCTGTAACTTCACATATTAGCAATTGGTACCAATGCAGTTTAGGGGCATATATTGTACTGGGAAGGCAAAAAAGCCTTCAAAATGTAATTGTTAGCAATCTTCTTGTCAATGGTGTTAAATTCATGTATTGTCTATTTTAGAAGCTTGCTGAAAGTTATTTGCCCTCAAATGATCTACATTTGGAGTAATGAGTGATTAAATCACAAATCTGGAAAATGTTAGGCCCGAATGTTTTGACGATTTAATCATTAATCATTAATTACTCCATATGTGGATCATTTGAGGGCAAATAACTTTCAGCAAGCTTCTAAAATAGACAATACATGAATTTAAAACCACTGGCAAGAAGATTGCTAACACTTACATTTTGAAGGCTTTTTTGCCTTCCCAGTACAGTATCAGTTTTGACAGAAACCTAATAAGAGTGATCAGTATGAAGACTCTTCCTCCTGATGTTTAACACTACCATGTGTCTATGATTAAGAAGAACATGTTGTGAACCTCAAATGGCAAGTATGTGAGCATTCTCTTTTTCACCTGTACACCAAAATGGCAACTGCGCTCCTTTCTTCTGGCTTCTGCTACTAAAGAAGATTACAAATATATAGTATATCACAAGCTCTTTTTGAAACAGAAGCATGTAAACGATTCATCAATTCATGTTGTTCACTAAGAACTAGAGCTGACCATGAACAGAGCAGCATGGTGAAAATATCTATATGTACATGAAAATACAAAATTTGCCATTTCATACATCTCAGCTGAACCTCAATTAGCATCCATGCTAGGCTGTCATGTTCCAATTTGATTTATGTGGCGACAGATGGACAGCACAAAGCTGAGAAGATTGTGAGAAGTGTCTCCCTACCCCCAAGTCACAATTACGCATCTCACAAATATGGACTAAAAGCATCACCACTCACATTTCCCCTGCTTATCAGGACAGATGATGCATTGTTTCATGAAATTCATTATCTCTTCTTTTTTTTATTAAACATGAAGGGTTAAGAAACATTGCACTTGCTGAGTTTGAGTCATGTTTGTGATCCATGATGGTTCTCCATACACTACGCAATACATGCCATACATGTTGTATACATAATCCCACACTAAAAACAAATGTGATTTTAACTTTGGATAGCATTCTCACCTTTGTGTGCACAAATTATACATGTACACTATCCAAATCAACATTTATACATGAGTGGAACAAGCAGTATGAAATATGTACACCCCAGCTCAAAGGAATTGGCACGGGTATAGGGAAAGGGAAGAAAGGGAAGGAGCAGCAGTTTTGGACCGTGGTATATTTTGTCCAGTTCAGCATTAAATGCTTTTTAGGCTAAAGCATTGTGTTTCATGCTGAACTGGACAAAATATACCATGGTTTCCCTTCTTCCCTTTCCCTTTCCCTATGTTAATTCATTTGAGTTGTAGTATATGTGCCATGTGCTTATCTTTTATTTTGTCATAAATGCATTAAAATCCCACAGAGCAGCAAGAGAAAAAACACTTTTTATTGAACTGCTACACTAGCAAACATCTGATAAGGTTGATTTGAGATCAGAGTCTTCCCTTAATCTGTCAGTGTGAAAGCAGTTTCTGCATCCTGCCCCGCGCTCAGATGCCATCACTCATCCTAAATACTGGCTGAGAGATACCCCAGGCAGCCCCGCGCTCCTAGGCTCAGTTTTAAGACGAGAACAAGACAATCTCCTTGTTGATGCAGCTTGCATCTTCCTGAGCAGACACATGAATTTCTATGGGGCCTCACTTTCGTATCATCCATTTTAATGGGCTCATAACTGTCGGAGGAAATTAATAAAAATTCAATGCGTCATACAGTTTTATATGATACATTCACCAATAATGGTAGCAAACAGCAAATTCCACATATCCATGTAGATGTTGTGTTAATATTTTCCATCTTCATGTAAATTATGCATGGTTGACATATTACTTGCTCATTGGTACACTTTCACAGTACATGTGCAAGGTACAGCCAATGCATCTTGTAGTTGGTGAGGTGGAAAACCTATGAAATGTTAATGTATGAGACAAATGGCTTATGGTTTGTATAATATACTAGTAGCATTTGATTAAAGTACAATTTGCCATTAAAATTTTCAGATGACCACATTGAAGCCCATTTGAATTGCTGATCAATTCCATAGATCTAGATGTCTTCTGGGACAAATGTTTTCTGTGTATCTAGTGGCATGTTAGAAGTGTTTCTATTCTCCTTCAACTATTTTGGGATAAATATCATTATCCTATATTTGGATCCTTGGTTTATTACACCCATCTTCTACAAGAATACAGAACAGTCCAGTAAATTTTCATTGAACAAATCCTACCAATATTTCTTTTTATTCTAAATTGCAATTCAAAATCAAACCATTATTGTTTCCCCCATATGTGTACGATGTACATGCATGTCATATTCATGATTACTAGTTCCATCAGAACAATGTCTAGGAAATCTTGATTGTCCTTTGAGCTTTTGAGGTCAAATTTTTTCCAGCACAAGAGGATTGTTCAAACAATTATAAAACCATTCTAGATATGATGGTGACAAATTCTTTATGACAGGAAGTTTTCAGGGAAGAGAGAAGGAGATACATTCGCATCTAATTTGAATGACATTTGGAGGAATTTCCTAAACTGGAGAAGAAGAAAACAAGTTTTCAGCGAAGATGGCATACTCATGTCACACTGTTGAATCAACACAGCGCTGACTAACCCTCTCCAGTGCGCGCTAAGCCCCACATTCCTTCCCCTCAAAGAAGGAGCTGAAACCCAACAAATGCCCCAGCCAGACCGAGTCAGACTTCCTATAACCCCTGCCTCATACATCACAAAGGGGTGAGGAAGACAACAGACCAGGGCACAATAACGGCCAATCCTGGCCCAATCCAAACTTGAAGGATAATGGTGGCTGTCCAGTATTGTTAGCCAGGGCATGGGGCTCAGAATACAACGGCCAATTTTCCTAATTGGTTTGACAACAGGTATGGATGGGCAAACAGGGTAACAATGTGGGTAGACCATGGGGGAGAATGCATGTTGACAGGAGGCAAACATGCCCTTTGGTCACATCTGAATGACATCAACACCACATACATTCCCCTTCATCCTGATCTACATAAATGCAGTTTCTACGAAATAGGCCTTGATACTTTCTATCAAGCTGCTTAATGTTCAAAGTATGCATGTTTGTACATTACACAGGCACAATTATACATTTCCATGTATGGGCTGTGTTGCAACTCTTGCAATCTGTGTCTTATGGTTCTATTCTGCATACTATGTAAATGTACTAACTATATGATATGTATGATATGATAATTTGTAAAGTTCTGATGTAAAATGTGTACATACAGCTGAGTCTGACTCACACTGCGGATAAAAAAAATACAGCCAAGTGATAGCAAATTGGACAAGTCCTCTATTCACATCAAGTTATTTACAGCTCAGTAAGATTACCCCCACCAACTTGGCCAATTTAACTCAATATCTGCTTAGTTTTTTTGTGTAGCGTTTTAAGTGTTATTCTTCAGTCACTGGAAACTAAAGCATGCCTAATCACATTGATAGTCCTAAGCTGGAAATCCCTTGCATCTTGGGGGATCTCATTTCTGGAATAGTGACTTATCTGTATTCATACAACAGCAGTCCTATTCATCATGCCCCCATAGTAAATTACTAGTCATTACTCTGACTAGTATCTAAGTACCAGTCATTAGCGTGACTACTGATCCTAGGAGAGGGTGACAAAAATCACCCCCTGAGGTATATTTTACCCATTCTATATTTCATTTAAATGGCATGTCTTGAAGAAATTAGGAATGTTATAGACTGAACCGTAAGTGTAAAGTAATTTCAATATATATTCTGGTGTGATGTATATTTGGAAAGTAAACCATTTATATTATATTCAAACTAAGTTTGAATGCAATTTGTGCAAACATGTACTATGTCCAGATAGGTCAAATCTAAGGCTCAAATTAGACAAATTGTGATTAAATAATACTTTCTCATTACCCTCTCGTTACTTTAACATGTACTTTTTAGATACCAATACTTCCTCAGACAAGTTCAATTGTCAAACCAATCACAAACTCACGATGGACTTAGTATGCATGGTCTATAACGAATAAAGTCTCCTCCTTATATAACATACATGTAACTCTCCCTCTCTCTCTCTCTCTCTCTCTCTCTCTCTCTCTCTCTCTCTCTCTCTCTCTCTCTCTCCCACTTGTGAAACACCATCAATATCAAGCAGCCTGAACCTCCCATTCAGCGATGCACAAAGATCAGAGTGAACCAGGACATAAGGGGGTGATCAATACCATCTCTTGGTGAGCCAGAGCTTCAAAGCAGGCTTGGGACAATGGCAGAGATTAAAAGGATCACTTACATGCACTGTCTTTGTCCCACTCCCTCTGACTTTAGGGCAATGGCTCACCTCTTTCTTTTTCAGAGTTTACAGCGTGCATGGGTACCTCCAAACAGAGGGGGTTGGGTATAGCTGTGCCTATTCTTGGGGAGGTGCTATATTGATCTAATGTTCATGAATGGACTGTATAAAAGAGGATTATCTTCCAAACTTGAAATGTGTGCTTCCTCACATACACATTGTACTAGGCGTTGCCACATGTCAAACCTGCAAGAATCGTGAACAAGTGCCGGCAGGAGGGCAAAATTCTTTAAACTTATGTTTTTTTGTCAAATGGAGATACCTGCACACTTGCACAAATGTTGGCCTTCCTACTTCTACCAATCATGAAGTCTTATCAAACTCATTTTATCCTATGATGATGAAATGTTAACACTTGGCTTTCAAAAATAATCTTTCAAAAAATGTTCAAGACAGAAGTATGCAAAATCAATTACTGGTACATGTAAACGAAATCAACCCTTTTGCTCGCAGTAATGATTTTTGGTTTCATGAACTCTGATCCAATAAGAATTTCAAAATTTGCCATAGAACTGCAGTAACAAAAGTGGTTAGGCTAAATTGTGCCCTAAAACAAATTTGAAGTTCATTCATAGCCTGCCATTTATTGTCTGTATAGCACATTGCATGAAACCCAGTATCTGAGCAGAAAAAAAGCCAGTCCGCATTATTATCCTTCTTTCAGGAAATATTGATAGATACTTTAGTCACAAAGCTTATGACACATCTGCCTGTTACTATAAAACATCCAAAGTCCAATAGCTACATTAATTTCAAATTAACATTGCATGCTCCCATTAATATAAAAATATTTATTGATATAATTGATATCATTGATATCATTCATATAAAAATATTCATGATGTAATATCAATATCTAATATTGACTTACAGAATTGACTCCACGAATACACTCATATTTAACAAAATTCAGAAATACGTATGTGAAACATATTTCCATGTGCACAAAAGGTTGTATCATGAGGAAGGTTGATCATGAGGAAGTGCAATATCATGAAAAACAAAAGGGAAGATGGAGAGAGAGTTTTTGTAGCTCTTGAAATTGCATCAATTCACTTGATATCAACAACATTTCACTTGGGCCAAACCGTGAATGATGCAATTTTTATCTATAAATATTTTTAGCAAAACTAATGCCCTGAAGGTGAAAGATATTTGGATAACAAGAGGATGTCAGCAGTATACATCAATCTAAACACAATCCAGACTACCATCAATTTCACCTCTGCATGTCCTCCAAATATTTATGAATGTTGAAAAGGCACATGATTCATGATCAGGATTGTTTGTATTGCACAGTGTTCATAAAACAAATATAGTAACTACAAAATGTATCCTTTCAACTATAATTTCCACCATGAGTCATTTGTTTATAGTTTTTTTATCATTTAGGGACATTTTGAAACAGAAAGAACAAGTTATGTGCCTTGGTATTTTAAAGAAAGACTTTAATAATGTGATTGTAACATTATCACATTGATTTGTTGCACATCAGACCTGTTTTAAAAGCATTTTTCAATGATATAATTTTACAGATTACAGAGTAAATATGGTAATCCAGAACAATTTAACATATACATACAAAACATACCAATTACTTCATACTTGATCCTACACGTAAGCAGTAAATCAAATTATTTCTTTGCTCAAAGATTCCTTCCTGCTTTGCTAATTTCTTCTTACTGTGAAATTACATTTTTGTTGAGTAGTACATCTACACGGTATACATGTACCATGTACATGTGACTATCTATACAAGAAATACAAAGAAGGTGTTAGATCTATATTAAAAGTAGATAATGAAGGCTAGAAGAGAGAAGATTACGGTGATAGACAATGATTAGTTGCAGGTGACAAAACAAGGGGACGTCTTTCCCCCCAGTCTCTCATCCATTGATCATGCCGCCACATCCACAGGGTTACGGCTTCTGCTGTAACCGAGCAGAGAGGATGACTATACGGCAACCAGAGGATGATGAGTCATGCAGTAAGAGCAGCGGTGACCACAGAAACCATGGAAACTAACCTTCATGTATAGCGCGTCATTATAAGCACTAGCTCATCAGTGAAAGTTTACTGGGGGTGGTTGCAATGTAAGATTAATCACTATGTGTTGATGAATACAGAGCATATATACACTAACAGCTTTGATGTTTCTGTAACAGTACAAACTCAAGCAGGCCTTCATTAATGTACAGGACTTGAATCACATCATATGAGTAGTGCTGAGTATAACCAAATATATCTATCTGATGGCCATCCCTGACTACCTGGTAACAATATTGTTTTGCAACTTTCAGATGAGGATTATGGATATATGATTTTTTTTTGTATACTCCTTGACCGATTAGAAAACAAATATAAGGCAGCAGTGTGACAACTGAACAATTGTTTTATCAAACATATTCACTGTAACTCAGCTCTAAAAGAAGAGCATGGAATCAAAAGTGGAAAACCTGAATCATGTTATTACATCAATATGATTTAGTGGCAATGCTGGTCAATTCAACAAGTCTTTCCGATGATTTTTTCACACCAATAAATATATTAGTTTGCCAATTTTTGTGACGTAATAAAGAACATGACAATCAGATAGAAGGTATACAGGGTGAACATGAAAACAGGTCTTACCTGACACTTGGACCTTGAAAAGAATGGTCTGTGGGATGTCTGATTCTCTGAGGGTTGGGTTGAGCCTGATTCCTCCCGTGGTTGTATTAAGGATCAAATGATGGTTAGTGTTGCCCTCAGTGATCTGATACTCAAGCACGTCGGACACATCAGGGTCCATCGCAGGAACCTGCCCGATGTCCCCATCATGGAAGTAGCCCTCGTAGTTGTTGAAATAGATCTCAAAGTCGTTCAAGATGGGGGCGTTGTCGTTGTCATCCTGGACCTGGATGTGGATGGTGGCCTCGTCGAAGAACGGCACGTTAGTGGCGTGGATGACTACCTCGTACTGGTTGCGGGACTCGTAGTCGAACCTCACCAGCGAGGTGAGGAGCCCGGTGTCCGGGTTGATCTCAAAGTAGTCCTGGTCACCCCTGACGATGGTGTAGCGGATCTGTGCGTAGAGGCCAGAGTCTGCGTCCGACGCTGCCAGCTTGATGACCTGCTCGCCGGGCTCACGGTTCTCCATGATGGAGACGTAATAGTCCGAATCGCTGAAGATGGGCGGGTTGTCGTTCATGTCAGCAATCTCCACAATGATCTCGGTGGAGCTGCTCTGGCTTGGGGAGCCCTGGTCGTAGGCAAAGGCCACCAGGCGGTACTCAGCCTGGTTCTCTCGGTCGAGGCGGGATGCCACTCGGATCACTCCCGACGACTCGTCAATGGTGAAGCGCCCTTCCCCATCGACACCGCCATCAAATGTGTACTTCACCTGACTGTTGGAACCTGCAATGTGATGGATAAAATACATTTTATATGTAAATATTACGCATACTGTAGCTCCTTTCTCTTTAGTTACAAATTATACAAATCATCTCACTACGAGACAGCATAACTACATGGTGGGACTTTAAAAAAAAAACGGTACCACCAACCTCAGATGTTGGCAGAAAAAAACATTTTCACAGACAGAAAATCCACGAAATATAACAATTTTACACAATTCTAAAATTTCATTCAGTAAACAATTTTCTCCTTGAATTTTCCTTTCCATATATAAAACCAAGAGTTTCTAATCTGATCCAATTTCATCATGCCCTCTTTGAAAGTCCAGATGCAGATTTGAATTACATGACATCCTCCAGGCCAAAACAACAATTTAAATGTATGTCCCCCCTTCTTTTTCGATATCCTTAAATTAATACCAGCATTTCAATCCATATACATCCCTCCCTATTCTTCTTTATGTGAAATATTTCTGCCTCTTTCTCATTGTGTGTCTTTGTGAGTAATTGTCATTCCCAGTACTGTATCATAATGAAGTATACATCCCATCCCCAATCTCCACCAAACACACATCATAATGACCCTTTCCAAAGTACACACACTGAGATAAACTAATTTACCAAACAGAACTTGAATCAATGGCAGTCTGGCCTATTGACTCATCCCCTACCCTCTCCATTACACTGTGTGGACTGTGCAGTGCATGGCGCAGCATCGTATGCTTGTCTGCACTTAGCACTCATTTGAATATGAATGGTCCTTTTTGAATGGGTCTGCAGCACTGGGTCCCATGAACCATGCAACCTCACGCTCATGTGGTACTGATGCTGGCTTCACTAATCGATGCAGTGGTAATTTGTTTATTTGGCTCAGGAATTTATGCTCTGCTCTACACTCCACCATCAATTCTGACATGATCATACTACCAGAATGACATACAAGTAATACTTCAAAAAGTTACATTACAGTTAGGATAACATTCTCTTTCAAATTAAGAATTTGTAAACCTACATGTACATGTACATGTGTGACAATTCTTTGCAGAAAATTGCTCATTCTTCTCCATCACAAAACAATAAGTGGCAGCAAGTTTCATTTCAGTAAAACTTTGTGATTACAGTAGCTGCGTCATTTCATGGGTGATTCCACAATGATCACATATCATTATTCATGGTGCATCACATGAATTGTGTACTAAAAGACCCTGAAGTACATGGATTGATATGATAATCGATACAAATATAATGTCCACTCTACAATGACTATACAGAGACTATATTTGTATGGCCTATATATACTGTAATAAGATTGAAGACCATGTGCATGTGCAATGTTACCACAACGAGACTAGGTACGGAAATTATTTGCGCTGTGGAGGCTACTATACAAGGCTGATGTCATGAAGCAAAAAAACTAAACTATGCTGAGCATTAACTCCCGGAATCAGAAAAATAAAATTTTTACAGGGGCTCTTTTGTCATTCACAGAGTTTTTTTGTCACTGACAGGGGTTATTTTGAAATTCACTAAGGCACTTTTGTCAATCACAGGGACTGTTTTGTCATTGACAGGGGCTATTTTGTCATTCAACATGGCTATTTTGTCATTCATAGTCAAAAGAGTCTGAATCCGCAGACTACTGGTACATGTACATTTATGTCCAGAACAGGGCAATGTATGCTGCAGTGTGCCCCTAGAGGTGACCAGGCTTCACGTCCACTCTGCGTCTCAAGGGTCATTTACATCACCCTCCTGTATAAGTCGCCCTGGTTACCCTTACAGGGAATATGCATATGGTCTCCTCAAGTTACCCATTCTGAACATGCTGTAATTGTACAGTATAATGTGACATCCATTTATTTCCATTTCATCACACAGTGCCTACCAACCATACAGTATAGGGATATTCACACAACCTCTCTAAGCCTAATTTGTTGCTAAAGTGCATTCAGCTGCAAGCATTTGTAGTAACTAAACTAACTAGGCTACATGTAGTAAGGTTTCATGAATATGGCCCCAGGTGCATTGATCTTGGCAGTGGATGTGCACTGTAAGTATAAAATAGTTTGAAATAAAGTTCTTTTAAAAGCTATTTGTAAATTTTGTGATGGTACAAGGCTACATTATACTCTTGTGGCTGAAAGTTGACCAATCAAATTCTCTTTACAAAATGAAGTTTAATCATTTTGATGTTCCTTGGATTTTTCTGCATCCATACCAAAGTATAATAGGTTCCCATGGAATATGTTGATATATTGTAGTAACTTTAAATGGTTTTACAGCATGCTTAGTTCACTTCTCTGAATATATCAAATGTAATGTACATGTAACTAATTTCAGGGGGAATTGTCAGCGATAAAACATGATCAAAATTGTATAAAAAAGGGGTTTTTTTTCAAATGATGAATATGTTCATTGCATTACCGTATGTTGTTCTACATGTTTTGACATTACAACTGTGTTCTGTTTATACAACAGCAAAATAATTTGTAGATGTGACCCCAATTGTATTTACAACAATAATGAAAGAGAGTTTACAAATTCATTTTAATGAGTAAGGTATGGATGCTAAGTAAACTTTTAAATATTTGCACTTGTTGTGAATGTTTATGTGGGGCACTCCAAAACAATGTTGATGAGCATCCTTTTATGTATGTCATCTACAACAAGTGAGATTTTTGTGAGTGCCAAAGCACAGTACATGTAAGTGCATAAAACTTTTTAATGACCATCATAAACTATTAAATGACAGCCCTAAAATCTCTTTGTCTCTAAATTCTGAATGTGTGCAGGTACTACATGAAGTTCTTTTGTGACACTTTGTCCACAGTAGTATATGGTAATGTAACACAGTAGTATAATGGTACTGTCTCATTTGCCAGGAAGCTATATGGCCATACATGAATCTAGACATGTTCATTGTACATGTACACTACAGCTCAAAGGAATTGGCACAGGTAAAAGGAAAGGGAAGTAAGAGAAGGAGCCACAGTTTTGAACCGCAGTATATTTTGTCCAGTTCAGCATGAAACATGATGCTTTTTAGGTTAAAGCATCATTTTTTATGCTGAACTGGACAAAATATACCAGTTTGAAACTGCGGTTCCTTCCTTTTCTTCCCTTCCCCTTTACCTGTGCTAATTCATTTGAGCTGTATTGTACTTAGTCTACCTATATATAATGTGACTCAGACTAAATATATCAAGTCTACCAACCAGTCTATTTGTACTGTTAAATGTAAAGGGAAAGAAAAGACATTTTATTCCAACATTCAGTGTCTTTTTACACTACACATACTGTCCAAACATTTGCCATACAGAGTAGAATGTCTATATATATTATGGAAACTCAATTGGCATATTATGCAATCATTCATCTGACACACCATTCCTCTTGTATCACAAAGAAATACTGGCACCTTGGTACTTAAAGACACTTAACCTCTCAGCAAACAGCCAGTGGGCATAGTCCAATGTGAATGAGTCAACAATCTGGTTCTCTCGTGTACATATTTAGGCCAGCAGTAAAAATCAATCCCTTGATGGGTTTCGCTTCAAATGTACAATTCGCATCAGTGGATGTATGCACCATAGAATAGACAAATGTTATGCTTGAGCCTTCAAATCTTATCTTCAGAGTCATAATGTTAAATGGTCTACAGGCAACTCTTAAAAGACAAGAGTGGTAAAAGCTAAATCTACTCCATAACTTTAAAAAGCACAACTTACAAGGTGGTGTTTCCCTCTTGTAGTGGATTTTAGTAGATTCTTATGGACAATTTCATTTCAGTGTGATCATTTGAACAGGATTTCACAAATGAATTACAAACAATAAAACAAAATACAGGACAAAGAGACATCTCCATGCGCAGGTACAGAGTAACAAACTACCATCTTTACATATCCAAATTTGATGATCAAAGCTGAAAGAGTACAAAACTCACTTACCACAGTAACAAATGTATGTCAACTATCAAATTCTATTTTTTGTAACTTATGTTGAATGTCATGAATTATCACTTTTAATTCAGTCTGAATTCCCCAAAAGTTGTGAAATTTAGCTTATGAATATATGTTAAATTCCTTCATTCATGCCCGAAATAACTTGTGTCAAAAATCAAACACAATGCAAATAAATCGAATTCTTTACATAACAAAAAAATCTGGGCTTTTACAAAAATACATACCACTTCACTTATTAGACAAATGTACAGTGAGCACAAAAATCAACCTGTTTTTATTTTATATGTTTCATTCGTAACATATATATTAAAATAAATTTAGGTCAATACAGCGAATGTAATTATCAAAATTACGCTTAAAGAATTATTTTAATTAGATTTTGCCCAGTAATTTTTTTATATGGTGAAAAGAGGTCCTTTCCCATTTCGCTGTCTGGAGAATGAATCAAGTGGGATGTTAAAATTAAATTACAAAATTTTACAATTAAACAAATGTATATTACTGTACCATACCTTGATCACGATCTGTAGCAGAAATGGTGATAACACTGGTCTGTGGACCTGAATTTTCCTCAACCTCTGCCTCATAACTCGTCTCCTCAAAGACTGGCGCATTATCATTGACATCCTGCACTATAACTTGGACAAATGCCCTGGACTGCTGTGGGTTTATTCCTTGATCACTGGCTGTAACATACAGATTATAGGATGATACTGTTTCCCGATCCAGTACGACTTTCGTACGAATTTCGCCAGTTGTTGCATTAATTTCAAACTCTGGAGACTCGTCCATGCTGTAGGTTACTAGAGCATTGGCTCCGGCATCGTTGTCAGCTGCAGATACCCGAACAACCACATGTCCGATACTGACATCTTCACTGACATATTCATTGTAGGGCGAGTTCTGGAACACTGGTGCGTAGTTATTGACATCCGTGATGTTGATGTACACATTACATGTGCTCTCATACTGCCTGTCCGAAGCCGTGACCACGAGGGAATAGAAAGACTTTGCATTGTAACTCAGCTGAGAAATCACAGTGATGCTTCCTTCATTGTTTTGACTGATGATGTTGAAGGCCATGCGAGCAGTTGGATCCAAAGCATCAGCAATCCTGTAGGAGATGGTGTTCTGCTCGTCAGGGTCTGTCGCTGTGACTGTCAAAACTTCAAACCCGTAATGGGCATCCTCAGCCACTGCGGCATAGTAGTTGGCCCGCTCGAACACAGGAGCGTTGTCGTTCACATCAGTCACCGTGATGGTAACAGTCGCTGTAGCAGTTCTAGGCACTTCTCCATGGTCCGTAGCCTTCACTTGAAACTCCCAGTTATGGTTGTCTTCCCGATCTAGGCCAACAGTATTTGTGATAGCACCAGTCATCTCATTAATTTCAAAGGGAAACTCTTCAGGAGGGTCCTCGATAGAAAATGCTAGCCTGGCATTTTCTCCTTGGTCGTCATCTCTGGCATTGACAGATAAGATGGAGTATCCAACATCGACATCTTCCCTCACCACACTCAGATAGACGTTCTGTGAGAACTGAGGATTGTTGTCATTGACATCCACCACAGTCACAGTGACTGTCGTGCTGTTCTCCCTGGGTGGATTGCCAGAATCCTGGGCACGGATGCTCAGGCGATAGCTCCTTGTTGTCTCAAAGTCCAGGGAATGCTGAAGAGACAGAAATCCATTTATTGAATCAATTCTGAAGCGACCTTCAAAGTTGCCATATGTTAAGCTGAAATGGACTTCTGCATTGACCCCTTCATCTGCATCTGTAGCAATAATTTGGAGAAATTGGCTCTCTGGGTCACCCGGACTGACATCCTCCCTTACAGCGACCTCATAACTCAGCTGAGAGAAGTGAGGAGAGTTGTCATTGATATCCAGCACAGTCAACAGCACCTCAGCAGTAGAGTTCTTCTTCTCTGGATCAGTGCCCATGTCTTCTGCCATCACAATGAGGTTGTACCTTTCGATTTGTTCCCTGTCAAGACGCTGCAGAGTCTTGATCTCCCCATTGCTTGGGTTGATCGAGAACACATCATTTGGACTTTCATGATTAACAATGCTGTACCGGATTTCTGCATTGATACCATCATCACCATCTGAAGCCTGAACGCGAGCAATTTGAGTACCTGGGTTCTGTCCTTCATTAGTCGTCTGAACGTAATTTGGTTGCTCAAAGATAGGGGTGTGGTCATTTCGGTCATCAACATTAATGTTCAGGTATGTGGAACCCGACTTTGGAGGTGAGCCATGATCAGTTGCTGTCACCCGGAAGGTGTGCGTTTCAATCTGTTCTCTGTCAAGTTCCACCGTTGTGACAATCCGTCCAGTGTTAGGATCAATGGAAAACATGCTCTGACTTCGGGAATCTGTATGCGCTGTCATACTGTAAGATAGCCTTCCATTGTCACCATCATCATTATCTGTTGCTTGAATGTTTGCAACAACATATCCAGGAGGCTCATTTTCTGGCAAATTCCGTGTATAGATGGGGCTGCTAAATGATGGATAGGAATTCCGGTTCTGTCTTCTTACTCGATGAAGAATGACCTCACCATTTTCAGTTCCAGAGCTTTCCCCAAATAGGTTTGAATTAAGATGGTTTGAATCCGAAGTCCGTAATTGTATTGACAGAGGAATCTCTTTATCTTCCTTATCATCTGTCCAGTAGGGTAGGGCCTGTGGGGAGCATGATGGAGGTACTTGTAACAATACATTTATGTGTTCTGAATGGGATTCAGAAACACAAATTACAGATTTTGCTGTGGTTAAGAGTCCAGACTTTCCGTCAATTTCAAAATCGTTTTGACCACCATCCTCTACACTGTGATACGTGACCGGGCACTCTGTAAGCGATGCAGGAAGGAATTCCTTTAGATCCAGTAACTTTTCTCCTTGTAACCAGCAGGTTTCTGTAGGATAATCCAACATGACCTGCTGCGGTTGTGTTGCAGATATAGGCGTGTGTGCAGCACCATCATTGCGAAAGGTTTCCTTTTTTGCTTTCCTGGGGTGACATCCACTCCCATGGGCATATATTGCGACAGGAAGCATCACATATAAATGCTGCACCTCTTGCTCAATCTTTATGGGTCGTCCACGAGCTTGAATGTATACCATAAATGGATTTTCATGTAGAGAGTAGCAGTCAAACGCACTCATTAGAGTTAAATCTCCAGTAACACTATCCACAGTGATATGATTTTTGGCATCATCACCAGTTAATGTTGGATGGATCTCGTAAGACCACCCACTTCCTAAGGATGCATTGAAGACTGAAGTCCCCTCCTCGTGAAAATTCATGACGTGAACGTCAAACGCCGCCAGAGCTGCTCCGTGAAAAATAGCTGCTGCAAGCCACAGGCAGCGGAGGAGAGAAGCCATTGCGACCGATAGCTCCATTTTCAAATCCCCGTAAACTCCGCCCGGGCGCCCACTGTCAATACACCTCCACGCTCAGCGGAGTTTAGTTCGGAGCGAACTCCCAATTCAAAGTTGGTAACTCCTCGCGTTAACACTATAAACACATCCAATTTGGTTGGTTCTCCGACTTCAGAAAAGTATTCACATTATTCATCCATTTGAACTTAACACAGTAAAAAGTTCCATTTCGATTTCCGAACAATCAACAGAGCTTTTCCCCATTGATGTGCAGCAAGACAGTTTGTAGAATCCAAGCCTGTGATACTAAAATGATCAATAACGGCAAACTCTGCGAGGCCGAAGAATCACACAATTCGCCTTGGCGCCTGATGCACTGTATCGTATGCAGGCACACCAGCGATACCGAGTTTCGCAACCGCGGCGCCACTTGTGTGTGTTGGTATTGAATGTGCTATGAGAACGCATTATGGTGCATTCATTTCGAGAGATGGCGCACGTCTAAATTTCATTCTAATGGGAGATTGCTGAAAATAGCTGACACAGAGGAAGGCGAACTCTGAGACGGCCGAACAACTTCAAAATCACTGTGTCACCATGTTATCAGATTGTAATAATGATGTTAACATGTGTTTATCAAATCTTATTTTCCTCACAAAATAACAAGCCCACTTTATCTAGGAGATATTTTTACTTCTTCTTCTTCTTTTACTTCTTAGCCTGAGGCGGTGTCATTAGACAGGCTAGGCCTATATAGATGCGTGTTTCACAATGATTTAACCACGTTAATCGCGATAATCAAATAGTCTTCTTTAAGTTCCAGCAGGTTCTAAATCCAATTAATCAATTGGTTTAGCACAACGTAAATTAAGATGAGTAGTATAAAAGTTATATCAATAAATAAATGATTTAATGAAGGTTAGCCCTATCGCCAATTTTCCCACCAATCGAGACTGAAACTTTATCGTTTATTATTTTTCAGAAACAAATACAAAAAGCCATGTTTCAAACACATTACACAAACGTGGAGTGGTATTCCAACATGCTGCGTAAATTTGGCATTCGGATAACATTTGTCATTATAAAATGTGAAATGTTTATGACATCTATTGCCACTTCCCAACCAATATACATATGGTCAAATTTCGAACTCGAAAGTCATCGTAAGTGTCAAGTATTATATGCCAAACGAAATTGAGAGGTAAGGGCACAGTTCCCGTCAATATATTTTAGTTGTACTGTTTGCGATACATGTTGTGGGATGGAGCAAGGTGCGGTGTGTAATTTCAAAATATATGACGATAATTTGGTTACATAAGTCAGTATTGTAAGTATATAAGTGATATTGAGGAAATTGAATAAATGATTTTGTGTAAAAATTTTCCTTTTTGATTAAAACATTTTTACATGAAAGAACATATAACATTACTCGATACTTGCTATGGTCCCGTATAAATTTACCCCCCCCCCCACACACACCCACCCCCCCCCCCCTCCCACAACGTCTCTTACTAATTTATTACTTTATTCATTTTCTTCTGAACCCAATAGTTTTCTTGGAAGTGGTGCTAAAAGATTTTTTTGAGTGAAGGTCCGTTTTACCCTGTGGATTGAGTAAAAGAGACCCAGGTATATTGACAAAAGGGACTGCTGCGGTCCGTCATCGGATTTTCCACTGATTCTGTGAATCAATTATTTGCCTGTTCATAATTTCTTTCAAAGCCCGTAGTATTAGTTTATAATGAAACAACACAAACGTATGTCAGGGTGATTTCAAGAGACCTTGGTAAAAGAAATGATGACAGTATCATATGTATTCAATTGTTGTATCGCAAGATCAGAGAAAGGTATGAATTGGAGAATGATCACACTGTGAAACAACTCATTACATGTAATTGTAACATCCAACAAATAAAACGATCTTTAATATAAACAAAATAGTAATGATTTACTATAGTACTTATTTCCTCTTCCTGAGGCGTAACAAGTTAGAAAGCGTACAATGGACCCATGGTCCGTTTTGCCCCCGAGACCAACGTCCGTCTTACCCCACAATGGCCTTCTGGATATAACGTATATAGACCCTTAAATAACATCAGGTACCCCCCCCCCCCCCCCCCCATTTGGTGTTTACCACTGTACAAACGACGTATTTTCTCAACGCAAGATGAATTACGCAATGATATAATTTAGGCACAGTGCAGGCGATTCACGGACAAAATGGGGTGGGACCGTCGTATCGAAAGGGGTCCGTTTTACCCCACTTCCCCCTACCTGAACATTTAAAGTGATACGCGATTGCGAATCAACTTTCCAACGAAACCCCAAAAACGAATGTCTGTAAGTGATCACGACCTGATAAGTGCCAAAATATAATCATTATAACATGCATCTCTACTTTGATATTCATTTTAATCGGACCCCACCCCCCCCCCCCTCTCTCTCTCTCTCTCCTTTATATCTTGCCTTCCCCCTCTGCCTTACGATTACAAATTTAAATTGAACTTGAATTTATCAAGACTCTGAAAGAATATGATTTATGGTGAAATTATAATTAATGATCCATTAATCGTATACATGAATATAACATAACTATTATGTGCTCGGTCTGCTCCTACTTCTACTACTTACATCATCTGAAGGATTATAGCAATTACGACAATACGATTTATGATTTATAGGGCCATACGCTTCCACACCCAGAAATGAACGCATGACAGGTGCATTTCGTTTCTGTAGTAGTACTTAGTTGTATGACTTTGAGTAGTGCTAGCTAGCTAGCTGCGACGGCTTGTAGTGACTGTAGTCTCGGCTGGCCGGGTGAGTCGGGAATTCGCAAGTGAAAGTAAAGTTGGCAGGAGTGCAGTGAAGACCCATCCACATGTTCCACTCTCAAAATCATGGAGAAATGGAAAGAAACTGGGCTAAAATTTACATTCGGAGGGTTGTCATGTATGTGTGGAGCATTCGGTAAGTACAATTATGTAGCTGTGGAGAGTTGAATAGGTAATTATGGTGAGCTTTGCCGAACTCGATCTACGGGTACGGGTCAACAGAATCGCGGCCAGGCCTTGGCCGAGACAATCGGCCAGGCTGGGCGCTGTAGTGTGGTATCGATGTTAACTCGTGCTTCGTTTCGAAGAAATGATAAACCACACTGTGCAGTAGATCTACATTAAATTACACTAATTTGAAAAGTCTGATGGTTGTTTGGCTCGGCCTAATTGTAGTTTAGGTCCTTTTAGTTTTTACGGTATTGTAAGTATTACAGTGTGTGCCATTGGCATTGCTCTGTCTCGAATGTCTGTGCATGCATTTGACAGAACAAAGTGATTTATAAATCTAGCCAAATCTAGCCAAAGTGATTTATGTTAAGCATAAACTTAATCAATGATCATGCTGTTAGTTCCTCTTTAAATTAATACTTCATGAAATTCTTTATTGCTATCTTATTGCCAGTATGAAACAATTACGCTGATCAGACTAATGTCATGTAGTCACAACAATATATTTAGCTAGAACTAGAGCTTACTGCGACCAGCCCGCTCACACAGTGAGCGGGCTCGGGGAGCAGTCCCGGGGCTAGAGCTAGAGCTAGAGCTGGCTTGCGAAATCTCACCAATCAGGCTATATTATCAGTGCGACTGAGATTGATTGAAGCCCTGACTTTTTTCTGGCTTGAAAAAAAACACAAAATAACATTGTTTCAAATTGAATCACATTTTAAAACAGCATCTCTAGGTAGAAAATCTAATGCTATTCTAGACCGAAAATTCAGTCTCTGTAGGACGTTGGATCCGCTGAGATTGCATCTGGCTTCTCTGAACGCCCTATCTATCTATTCGGGGGGTATGTCCAAAAATGTCATTTCGATTAAAGAATACCCCTAATGAGATGGTTATTCCTGTCTAATGCTATTCATAGATTTAAACAGTGTTTAAAATCTGTGTTTCTAATAATTAAACTCAACAGTGGTATAAATGACCTCACAATTGCACTACGCAGAAAGCCCGCACAATGTTTGACCTTTGGCCAAGGGACAAACTCCAGAAAGAGCTGCGCAATGGTACAGTATGAGAGAGCCTCAAATACAATCGGGGGAACACTACTGAAAACACCGTTTTCAATCAGTTTTTTTAATAGTGCTTTAACACACTGATTCTCGGCACAGAGAACGTAATACATGCCACCAAAGTGAAATGAAGAGTGAGAAACTTCAACTCCTTGTGTTCCAAATAAACTGTTTCTGGATGTGATTTGTGGAGATTATTTGAGCAAAATTGTGCATGCAACTTTCTCCTACAGCTACCAACCCAATTGATGTCACCAAGATCCGCATGCAGCTGGAAGGGGAGCTGGCTTCAGTGAGTGCAAAAGCCGCTTACCAAGATAGATACTATAAGGGCATTTTACGAGGTATATTCACCATAGCCAAGGATGAAGGAATAAGAGGACTGTACAAAGGGTAAGATTTGTTCTATAGTTCCACTTGTTATGAGTGAATAGTTATATTGAAAACAAATATTTTTAAAATGCAACATGGACATTTATGTACCTACCTGTACTTCAAGACATTAGGGTATTTAAAATAAATTCCCAAAGTTTCTGTATGCAATACATTTCAGGAATACTGTCTTCAAACTACTATAATTTGTCTACAAACTAACTAATAGATGGCAAAATCATAGAAAGTGCTTTCAATTAGAATTTTTGACCATTGGAGCTGAGCATCTTTTTTTTTTTTTGTCGTAAACCACAATCTAAATATAATAGCATTTGGTTGCATTATTACAAAGGAATTATCCACCACTAATAATTTTTCTTGCTGTATAAAATATAGTTCAAGTACAAACATTGGTAACTACATTCCTAATCCTTATAATATTTTGTACATTTGTATGTATCCTCTAACAGGCTTACCCCCGCGTTAATACGAGAAGCCAGCTATAGCACCATCCGGTTTGGTGCTTACGAGCCTATCAAGCAATTCTTTGGAGCCACTGACCCCGCCCACACCCCACTGTATAAGAAGGTTGCCTCAGGGGCAATATCAGGTATATCTCCTTTAACTTCTCCATCTTATATCTTAAAGTACATGAAGAGTCTGTTGTTGATTGAAATGTCTTAAATTGTGTTTGATAAGTAGTAGGTTAGTGAAAAAGGAATATCACTGTTTTGTTTTTTTAAACAGAGATTTGTTGTTTTGCCTGTGCTACAAGACGATGCTCGTCTTACGTTGTCAGGTTGTTCTTCTATCAACCGTTAAGCAAAATATGACATATCCATCAAAGCAACTGCAATCTAAACAGGCTTCAATAGATAAGAAGTAACTAGTGAAATGCCAGAAGAGAAAAGTTCACACAAATTGAAAATGTTTACCATTAAAAGTACACACACACATTCACTTTATGCACTCCCACAAACATACAAATACTCCTGCACTCATAAAATACCATATTCACACCATATATCCCTTTCTTTCTTCCTCTCTTTATTACCTCCCTCGCCCCGCCCCCTCCCACCCTCTCTCTCTCTCTCTCTCTCTCTCTCTCTCTCTCTCTCTTTCACCCTCTCTTTTTCTTTCTCTCACCTTCTCACATTCTAACAGAAACTTTGTTGCTCTCCATCTCTTTATATGCTCTCAAGTGCATCAGTCTGCGTCAGTCTTGTTCTTTCTTTCTGTCATTTCCAATTAGCCCAACCTCATGCCATGTCTCTCTCCCTGCATTACCGTGATGTCTTTCACCTGTCATGCTTTTCAGTTACAGCATTATCCATAGTTTATCCTTAGAGTGTATGGTCACCTGTTTCGCTGGAAACTTTTGACCAATTGTGGGTAGTGATCCAAGATCCAAAGCGTCTGATGTCGTAGTCCGTCATTAGGAGATTTGTTTTTCATTTTTTTATGTTTGGATGCTTTTTATGCCTCCGCCACGAAGTGGCCGGAGGCATTATGTTTTCGGGTTGTCCGTCCGTCCGTCCGTCCGTCCCGAATCCATTTTGGCAATATCTTGAGAACCAATCAGCAGATTTGCTTCAAACTTGGTACATGTATGTATTGCATTAAACTAATGAAGTGTGTAAAATTGGGGTCAAATCTGATTGAGGTCAAAGGTCAAAGGTCAATGAACTCTGTAAAAATTGCCCAAAATTGACCTTTATCACAATAAATCCAAATCCAAGGATGCAATTCTCATTAAACATAGTACAAAGATGGATCACTACTTGGGGATAGACTGGTAACATTTTTGGTAAAATTTCTGAAAGGTCAGAGGTCAAAGGTCAATGGAATTTGTGAAAATTTGCCAAAAATTGACCTTTTTCACAATAAATCCCAATCCAAGGATGCAGTTCTCATTAAACATTGTACAAAAATAGATCACTACTTGGGGATAGACTGGTGACATTTTTGGTAAATTCCTGAAAGTTCAGAGGTCAAAGGTCAATGAACTTTGCCAAAATTGGCTAGAAATTGCCCCAAACTTTAAAATTTTCACAATAAATCCAAATGCAATGGTGCAATTCCAACCAAACATAGTGAAACGTTGGATCACTTCTTGGGGTTAGACTGGTGACATTGTTGGTGAAATTGCTGGAAGGTCAGAGGTCAATGAACTTTGCAAAAATTGATATTTTTCACAATGAACCCAAATCCAAATCCAATGGCGCAATTCTAACCAAACATGGTACAGAGATGCATCACTTCATGGAGGTAGACTGGTGAAAGTTTGGGTAAAATTCCTGAGAGTTCAAAGGTCAAAGGTCAATGAACTTTGCCAAAAATTAGCTAAAAAATGCCCCCAAAGTGATAATTTTCAAAATGTATCAAAATCCAATGATGCAATACCAACCAAACATGGTGCAACGATGGATCACTTCTTGGGGGTAGACTGCATGACATTTTTTGTGAAATTTCTCAAGGGTCAGAGATCAAAGGTCAATGAACTTTGCCAGAATTGGCTAAAAATTGCCCCCAAATAGATATTTTTCACATTGAATCCAATATTAATGATCCAATTCAAACCAAACATAGTACAGAGATGTATTACTTCATGGAGGTAGACTGGTGAAGTTTGGGTAAAATTCCTGAAAGGTCAAAGGTCCATGAACTTCAACCAAAAATTGGCTAATTTTAAACAAACTTGATACAAGGATGGATTCAGACAGACTGGTTAGATTGGAAGTCAAAGAAGAAAGAGGTCAAAAGTCATTGAACATAGCCAAACTTGGCTAAACTTAGAAAAACATAATGTGATATTTTCATTTCACATAGGAGCAATGGTACATTGCCCACCAAACATACACATTTTCTGAGAATAGCAAAGAGGCGGAGGCATATTTATCGACTGCGTGGCAGTCGAATTGCTCTAGTTTTGGCTTTCTTTTGGTGGCCGTGGGACTCCAAAGTGATCGCTACAGCCGAGAGGATCTATACTTTGGATGGACGAGTAGTACTTAAGGATATTTGTACCAGGGTAACTAGTTTATCTACCTCTGCATTGTTTCTGGTCAGTTTATTGACAACTAGCTTTATGTCGACTCCCCACAAGTGTGGGTAAATGTTCAGGTGATTTACGTCGCCAAGTGCAATAAACTCGCATCAGGATGTGCTGTCAATATAATGTCAATGACTGTCTTGTGAATGCATCTCCTGTCCATTAAGTGGGAAGTATACACTACTAACGAAAATTGACGAGATTTCCTGAGGGTGCCGATGAGGGCTTATGTGGGACCACACTTTCTAGTTTGGAAGGGACTTTGATGTCACTAACAAACATAGGGTTTGAAATATTATTTATGTACAGGATCACGCCCTCTTCACGACGAGTTGTTCTACTTTTGAGGAACTTTGAAAAACCTTGAATCTCAAGAGATGTGTTCTCATTAAACTATGTTTTGCTCACACAATGTATGAATGAAGGAAGCAGACGCATATGATGTGGTTGTATTTCTCAAGCTCAGTAATACATTTCTTGTGTCTTGCCTCAGGTGCTGTAGGCAGCTCCATTGCTACACCAACCGACCTGATCCGGGTGAGACTACAAGCACAGGGGAAGCTTGAGCCGGGCCAGCAGCCTCGCTACAGGGGCTTCCTGCATGCCTTCACCGATATAGCCAGGGCTGAGGGCTTCAGGGGGCTGTATAGGGGCACCATCCCCACTGTGCAGAGGGCTATGATTCTCACTGCTGCTCAGGTAGGCTACAAGTAGCTTGGTTTATTGCTATCTGACCCACAGCGGTTGAGGGGGTCTGAGGGGGGGGGGGGAGGCTATATAGGGGGCACCATCCCCACTGTGCAGAGGGCTATGATTCTCACTGCTGCTCAGGTGGGCTACAAGTAGCTTGGTTTATTACTATCAGACCCACTGTGGTTGAGGGGGTCTGAGGGGGTGGGGTAGGGGGAGGGGAGGCTCTATAGGGGCACCATCCCCACTGTGCAGAGGGCTATGATTCTCACTGCTGCTCAGGTAGGCTACAAGTAGCTTGGTTTATTACTATCAGACCCACTGTGGTTGAGGGGGTCTGAGGGGGTGGGGTAGGGGGAGGGGAGGCTCTATAGGGGCACCATCCCCACTGTGCAGAGGGCTATGATTCTCACTGCTGCTCAGGTAGGCTACAAGTAGCTTGGTTTATTGCTATCAGACCCACAGCGGTTGAGGGGGTCTGAAGGGGGGGGGGGGGGGCTCTATAGGGGGCACCATCCCCACTGTGCAGAGGGCTATGATTCTCACTGCTGCTCAGGTAGGCTACAAGTAGCTTGGTTTATTGCTATCAGACCCACAGCGGTTGAGGGGGTCTGAAGGGGGGGGGGGGGGGCTCTATAGGGGGCACCATCCCCACTGTGCAGAGGGCTATGATTCTCACTGCTGCTCAGGTAGGCTACAAGTAGCTTGGTTTATTGCTATCAGACCCACAGCGGTTGAGGGGGTCTGAAGGGGTGGGTGAGAATAAGAAGAGAATTCTTAGAAAAATGTATAAAGTTGCATTCTCACGAAACAAGGGGGCTGATAAATCTTCTATAATCCATTATGATACGTCAGGTTCCAACATATGACCACACGAAGCACACACTGCTAAATCTGGGCTGGATGGAGGAAGGTATGAAGCTGCACATGTTTGCGTCAATGGTGGCGGGCTTCATGGCGGCTTTTGCTACCTCCCCTGTCGACGTCATCAAGACAAGGGTCATGAATCAGAAAATTAAAGGTGAGTACAGACACTTTCATTGAGTATACACATCTATGTCTATTCTATTCTATTCTATGATCACTCTCTCCCTTTGTCATCGTTATTGCAATCTTGCTTGTGTGTCATCATATATCCCATAGTTGTGTCATATTTGGACCAAATTTTATTTGATATTTACATAATAATTGCAAAGGTAATGTTAATAATATTAATCAGGTTTTTACAGTTTTCATATGAAAAACACCATTCAAAATGTTAAATCGATACCCTGGATATAGCCAAGCAGCAGTGTTCAGTGGTAGACATTCATTGATCTATCAATACTACAACTGAATCTAAAAATGAAACTGTATTTGCATTGGTGAATAAATCAACCATGACATTATGTACATGTATTTCTTTTAATTGTTTTGCTATGACAGGTGTTCAAGCCAACCAGAGGTTGTACAAGGGCTCCCTCGACTGTTTCCTGAAGACCATTCGTTCCGAGGGGCCTTACGGCTTGTACAAGGGCTTCATCCCCAATTGGCTGCGGATCGGCCCACACACCATCATCAGCTTGATGCTGTTTGAACAGTTCAGGAAGATGGCTGGTATAAACCCAATCTGATCGGGAATCAATCGTCATTGCCTGCCGTCCTGAGCCCGGGGTTGGAAGATATTTACCTCCATCTTCCTCTGTCTTCAGGTCTTGTTCTGACTGTGGAACAGGCACAACCTCTTGTGTGTGGGTAGAAGTAGCATTTCTGGCACTTTTTAAGCAAAATATATATTGTGCCATATCATAAATATAATTCCATAGATCATGTATCAAGTATGAAAATGATAAGCACAAATTGTTTTTAACTCTGTAATGATATATGTTTCATTAATTTGTATGGCCCAGAACAGTCAATTTACATGATGCAGTTGGATAATGTTAGGTGGCAGATGTACAATGTGGTACAGTGGTTGATGGTATGTCAGGTCAGGGATGTGTTAGGAAGGAGAAACAACCGAGCATAATATGGATACTAAAGCGTGCTAATGAATGTCAAAGCATTCCACAATTACTACAATGCTTTGATGTCCCATGCACGGCACTGACATTTAGCTGCTGTCAACTCGAAAAGCAATATCTTTAATTCACTGTTTTGTCTCTGGAAGCTATGTTTCTTATCACATTTTTGTGCAATTTTCCAGAAAGTTACAGGCAACACCACTAAAGATCCTGTACTCGGTTTGCCTTTAAATAATTGTTGAATGATGCACAAACGGAGATATAAGATTATATTCTTACTTACACAATTACCAAATTTCTTCACTTTCCGTAGATTTCCGTAAATGTGGGATTCAATCATTATCAAAATTATATCTTCAGCTGTTCATTTTCATTAACAGAGTTTGCGTGCATTTGCGTGCAACTGAGATATTTTAGTAGAAAAAAGCTGTTTATTTTTGTTCGCTGATATCTCTTTTCCTCACAAAAGTATTGATGCAATCCAACAGAACTGGAAAAGCGAAATAAGACTCTACATTTCTTTTGTTCTATCTGAGAAACCGTTGCTACGCAATCCTGTTCGTTATTATTAAAACACGTGAAAAGCACATGCTGAGAAGACATTTTTTCTTTGGCAGTGCCACGCATGGGTTAAAAGAAAGGAAGTTGTTTCATATCCTTCCATAACACATCCCTGGTCAGGTATACCTCTACTCTGTACAATGTGAAGGCTGCTCACTGATGTTGACCCCAATGGTCATCCTTAGTGACCTAAGGTGCTATGATGCCTCTTAGACACGGTTGTAACTTTGCTCAACACATTTCATGTACAAACTTCATATAAAAATTGTGTTTTAATGATCTTAAACCAGTGTACAAAGTGCATGTTTCCTGCATGAACATGTAACAATGAGCACATAGTCTATGGGAAGGATTAAGTGTTTATCTTTAGTCCTTTGTAAGCCAGACAAACAGTTTCTCTATGAGAATCATGTGAACTGATTGTTCAAAAAGTAAGATGTAGCACACAGACAGAGTTAACCCTTTCTGTGCTTTGTCCTGCCAATTCCACAAATCTCATAAGCCAATAACAACAACAACCACAAAGAGGATTATTAATCCCTTCTCAATCCCCCTGATTTGTACAATGCGCTTCCTGTTCTTCACTCTTTACCAGTCATGTAAAGAGTCATGGGTCAGCTGCATTGCAAGGAATTAAGGCTTAAAAAATGCTGACATAAAAATAACTTGACCAGCTAAAATTGGGTACTGGCACATTAAGATAAAAGCTTGGATCTTATCAAAGAATACATCTGCATTGTTCAGCAGTGGCTACCAATTAGTATAATACAATATCAATATAAAAGGATCTGAAAGTGCAATACACTGATTTCTTAATTGACATTGGATAGAGGAAGGAGTGAATATCCATATATCTTTTTGATATATATGTCTATTTCTGCTACATAAATACATCAGAATTGTGGCAAAAAGGACAATACCGATGCAGAGTTGATTAAATTATTATTTTGTACATTGACCTGGTGTTGTAAGTTCAATGCCTGTTTCAAAAGATGATTGTCACATAATCTATGATGTGTAATGTGGTTTTTAACCTCTTATTTGCAGAACGTCTTATTACTGTACAGAACAGATCTAGCAATATTCTGTATTATGGATATGCAAAATATTTATTGAAAGCTTAATAATGACAATTTTATTTCAGGATTGATGCTTGTTTTTAACTGTCATACTAGTGAGATTAACTGTTTTTCTTCCAATCTGGTCTTTTCGTTGGTACAGTACGTCTTAGAAAATGCATATTTGAATGTTTACATTGATGTTATTATGAGCCACTCTGCACGCATTATTATACATTGCATTATGAATACATGATCATAAAGAAGGGTACATTTTACAGGGATATGTGGCATGAAATGAGAAGAATTGTCATAAACTGGTGCTAATGTGTTTTTACAGTTGTATTTATATGTATTCCATGGTCATATGCACAAACGATGGCAGAAATAAGTAATATATTACCTTGCATTGTCTTGTCTGTTTTAACAAGCACAAATTATTATTCTCTCCATTCCAATTATGAGACTGATGAATTAATACATTCTCTTTCTTTGAATGTTTTTATGCTCTTAGTTTAATGAAACAAAATGGCGGTATGGTAAGATGGATTGTTTGCACAAAACGTTGGCAACTGAAACTGTACATTAACCTTTGTGCATGTATATTAGAGTTGATTACTTTATCAATAACTTTGAGCATGTGAACACATGATCTTTGTAAAATTAGATAGAATACATGCAATAAGATGTTTTTTATGTACATGTTATAAAATATGGATAAGCTCTCGTCTTTCATTCATGGTAGATTGCTGACTTCACCACATGCACAAATTCTTCTGAGGCTGCCATAATACTATTACTAAGCTTATATATTACACATAATAATGTATTTTTGTGTTCTATTTATCTTTGTAAGAAGATGGTTTATCTGTAAGTAGAAATTCATGCCGTATTCACAGTAGCAGATCCAAACATCAGACAAACCTCGCATACACAATAAATGTGTGATCCAATTCCATTTGAAATCAATATCAATATTCAATCTTTTATTCATAAGGCTGCTTCAGATTGCATTGCAATTGTAGCTCAACAAAATGATTAAAGGAAATGCTTACATATTAAAACAGATTAGGTTATACAGAACAAAAATAATCATGATGTCATATTACAATTATAATTATTGTTATCAGCAATCATATCTTACTACATTACTGTTTATGTACATTTCTTATATTATGTAGGCGGTATAACAGTTAAAATGCTATATTCATTAGTATCAAATTAATACTGAGATGAAATATTAACATGATTATTATAATACTACAGTTTTTCATGGTACACTGTAAACTGCATTATGTATATTTTGTATTGCAATTTTGTGATACTAATGTCTCAGTTCCATCATTCATATTTGATGTGACATATACAGTTTACTAGACAGCTCAGGAAATGCAGTTAATGTGGGATTGTGTACTTCAAGGCAGTCATTTCCTTTTTAATTTCCATTGATATCAAGTGCTGCCTGTGCAGCGGTAAACAAGAGACTGACCTATTTACATTGTCTACCTCATTACAACACAGAAATATATTTTTGTTTTGTAACACTCTAGACTGAATACTTTACAGGGTATATTGTTACTTTTTTATATACATTTGCAGTACATGGTCAAGATTGCCACATTTCCATTAGTCAGATTAAGAAATATATCATTTATGTATTCCATGTGCATATTGCCATAAAATATTAAATGGACTTTCAATATATATATAGAAACAGATCTTGAAAGAAGTTCAGAGAAATCAAGAATCAATGTTCATTTTAGAATTGTACACTTCATATGAATTAATGTACTGAATATGTCTGTTCTAAGGAAGGGACATAGCAGAGTTTTGAGGTTAAGGAAAGTAAGCCTAACGTCTGTGTAATGACCTATCACAGCTTCAATCTAGATGGAATAAAATGACTTAATGTGCCAAATGAAGTTCTGTAAGATACTATGTGCACATATAGAGTTCATTTTGATGTGTGACTTTACCATTACCATTTACCGTGCACATGTACAAGAGACAGCTGTTAAAAACATGGTAACCCATTTGCAAATGTCATGAAACTTGGCAGGAGTTGAGAGTATACCCTGAAGATGACATCTGTGAAATCTTACAGCTAAAGCTTCACAAACCTTTTTCAGGGCAAGTGAAAAACTATCCTTGTTTACATTTCAAACGTAGCGACCATAGTCTACATATATAATCGTATTGCCCCTCAGAGAATGGTGCGTTGGGCAGCGGGCTTTGCTCGCATT
This sequence comes from Arbacia lixula, assembly GCA_963669155.1. Classification (NCBI taxonomy): domain Eukaryota; kingdom Metazoa; phylum Echinodermata; class Echinoidea; order Arbacioida; family Arbaciidae; genus Arbacia; species Arbacia lixula. The sequence goes on from OZ022576.1 coordinate 45,110,819, forward strand.
GAACACATGCATTGTGGTGTGAACCATAACGGACAGCAGTCTCCACTCCCTAGGCTATATGTTTATTTTACCTGCAAAAGGGGTACCTTGTCTTTGAATAACATTTGAACCTCATCATCGATACTGATGAAATAATTGATTAATAAGAAAATGATGTGCTAAAGCAGATGCAATATTTAAATGCTACTTTTTTATCGTAAGTATGGGAATGGTAGCCAACTGTTATTTTTACTCATTGAGAAATACATTTCCAAATAGAAAAACAATTATATAATACAATTGAAAAATACAGGTAATTAAAGAGAAGTGAGAGGGAATCTATTCTAGCCCTGGTTTTTAGATGAATAATCAAAATTAAAATGTAATCATGAATGTTATAAATGAATAGAGTATGTAAAAAGTGCACTTCATTCATAAATCTGAAGAAAAGTATTGTATGGTTGGTATGGATGTTAAGCATGATTGTACAACTGCATTATATTCCACTGAGTATTAAACATGTAATCTATGGTTCTGAAATGAGTTTGTGCTTTGATATTGCTGTTGTTCTTTGACCCTGATGATTGCAGAATTCAAAATTTATCTCCTTTGTTTCCGATTGGTATGATTGGATTGTACACACACATTTTCCAGGAAATCAGTTTTTTATGAATTAAAATTCTAATTTGACTTTTGATAATTTATATATAATATTAAACATGGCATATCCTATTTGTAGGCGTAAAGTATGAAGTCTTGTATTAAATACCATGGCATATAAAGAAATCAGTGTTTACAAACTTCCCTCAGAGAAGAATGTAGAAACTAAAAAATAATACACTGTAGTATGGGTTATAGTGACCCTGATATTTCAAATAGGTCTTGGGGCAGGATCTGCATGTTATGTTTTTAAGGAACGTTTTCTTGTTTGCAAAAGGGAAAAACCTTTAATATGCACATGCTTTAATCATTGATAAGTTTCTGCGTTATGATGAAGGCTTCACATTTTAGCGAAGTGAAATGATGAACTACATTTATTTACCATGTCTTTATACTATTTCATTCAGCTGTCCCATGCAAAAATTGTCTATTCCATGCCTATTTGGTTCCTTGACGAAGAAAGGGGTGGAGAAGGAGAGAAAGGGAGAGTGTGGAGTAGTGAGGAAGAGAAGACAGAAATAGAGGGGGAGGGGGCTTTAATCACTGCCGATACAGAAATATATGTTCAAATTATTAATCTGGATAAGCCTCACAGGACCCTAGATAGCCACATTTTAATCATATCCATATACATGTACTTTGTTTCCTGATCTATTAATACCTTTACATATATATAAACAGTCATAATCAGGAAAATCAGGCCCGAACAATAATACCTCAATTATCTGTTGTTTACATCCTCAAAAACAAAAGAACAAATACACATCGATTAGAAACAATGAGTTTGACCGGGTTAAAAGTGCAGGTCTTTTCTCTTATCAGTCATTCTGCCGGGTGAAAACCCAACATATAAACTGCTATCAGCCGAACGGTACGACCAATGATCTGTTTGGCAAGACATAACAGTACAGAGTCCAGAGCGAGGTCGGGCCAATATAACGGGTCTGTTTTTTACTTGGTGCATTCATGCAGGGACCACATTATAAGCTGCATGTTACTTAGGTGTTTATGCTGGTGGAAGAGCAGGGATGGAAAACAGTTAGCTTGGACAGAGGTAATAATGGAGCTGTGAAACTGGAACAAGGAGAAATTGGAGATATCAATAACTGGGCCGATTGAGTGAATATTCTAATAAGACTACAATGCAAGAATGGAGAGAAGATCAAGACGTCGTGAATAAAGTTAAGAGTAAGAAGGAGGCATGGCGAGAGGCCAGGCGAAGGTATGCAGCGGCTGGATGCTCCTGCATGTTTGCTACATTCCGTGAGTTCATTACTTTTCTAATCTGCAGTTTTGTCACAAGTATGTTAGCTTTAAACACTGATACTTTAGTACTGAAGCTAAAGCACAGTCCATGATTTTATAACCATTTTCTCTGTACACCATCACTCACAGACAGATGCACACACATATACACACACATGCACACACAAACATATATATACATATATACCGGCGTTTCATTTAATTTGTTTGTCTTCACCTATATATATATATATATATATATATATATAGTAAATAGTGGTAGTAAAATACGAGCTGTGATTGGCTGGATTGGTACCACGTGACCTCCTTTCAAAAAGTTATAGTGTACATATGTACAATATAACCTTCAATTTTTGGAGGGTAAACCCCGTGTTAAATGAATGGGGAGAATTACACTGCGTACTTGTACGGCGCATTGCTCATTGCGTATTTACACCGCGCGCGCGTTAATTGGTCATTGTATTCGCGTTGCAAAAGGCGCGGAAACAAAAAGCATTGTGACGTCATGTTAGACACTGCTCTTTACAAATAAAATCCGTGAATTGGCTATGGTAAAATTAGATTGAGAGATCTATTTACTATAATAAATAGTGAACGTTCTATCATACAATATTACTGGACTATATGAACTCCTAATATAAAATTATCCCTCGTGCAAGCCTATTTCACCTCGGCCTTCGGCCTCGGTGAAATAAACCTGCACTCGGGATAATTTTATATTTGTCGTACATATAATCCAGTATATTGTACAATAGATTGTACACTATTTATATAATATATACACACGAGCACACACAAACACACGGACAAGCTCATGCACATTTGAATGGACTATGGACCCCCGGGCTATGGACATTGCTCAGATAATGAAAGTGGAGGGACAGAATGAAGAAACACAGAATAATAAAATGCTGCAGATAAAATACATTCAGTACAAATCATTTCTTAAAATCAGGACATTTAGAATTTCTTCAATCTCGTTTGTGGAAACCAATTCATGTAAATATGTCAGATGCCTTTTGAAGGTCGGTCATTGCGCTGTAACTTAACTAATTTACCAATTGTCTACGTGAATGTTTATTTGTTATGTTATGAAACAGCGGAGGGGATATACCTTTGTACCCTAGGATGAGCGACATGTTTTAACAGTCTCTCTCGATCCTGACCTAGATTTTTCCCCAACATGTAACAGTTGTTATCACTAGAATTGATAACATGCTCTTAAGATTGGGAATTAAAAGGAATGTTGCTAACCATATCCGTAAGGGATTATGCGGCAACCATATGATTTCATCTAACTTTCCAAAATCTTTATATTTTCATATATAATCATAAAATATGATATCGGTGATCTTTATATTTACAAATCAGCATCATAAAATAGTGGTACATGTACTGTCAAATATATTGAGGAAACATTGCACTTGGTGCCAATAATGATTATTTGATGAAAAAGATGTATTATTTTGTGGAAATATCGGTACAACTCAAAACTTATTACTGCAACTTATTCATAGCATTTTGTGTACAATACAGCCCCAAATAACCTGTGTTATTTATGATAAGAATATATCTTATTTGACGATATAATAATCAGGATATACTAGTGGGTGTCATAGTTTATGTCATTATGAAACCAGGGATGTGTTAGGAAGGAGGGACAACTCAAGCATAATACATTCAAACATCTGTATGGATACTAAAGCGTGCTAATGAATGTCAAAAGCATTCCATAATCACTACAATGCTTTGAAGTCCCATGCGCGACACCGTCATTTTGCTGCCGTCAACTTGAAAAGCAATATCTTTAATTCCCTGTTTTGTTTCTCGAAGCTGTGTTTCTTATCACATTTTTTTTGTAATTTTCAAGAAAGTTAAGGGCAACACCACTAAAGATCCTGTATTCGTTTTTCTTCTAAACAATTGTGGAATGATGCACAAACGGAGATATAAGATAATATTCTTACTTGCATAATTAACAAATTTCTTCATTTTCCGGAGATTTCCGGAAATGTTGGATTCAATCATTATGAAAATTATATCTTAAGCTGTTTATTTTCATTAATAGGGTTTGCGTGAATTTGCGTGCAGCTGGGATATTTTACTAAAAAAAATGTTAATTTTTGTTCGCTGATATCTCTTTTCCTCACAAAAGTATTGATGCAATCCAACAGAAGTGGACAAGCGAAAGAAGACTCTACATTTCTTTTGTTCTCTCTGAGAAATTCTTGCCAGGCAATCCTGTTCGTTATTGTTAAAACACATGAAAAGCACATGCTGAGACCACATACTTTTTCGGCGATGCCACACAGGGCTCAAAGACAGAATGTTGTTTCATATCCTTCCATAACATATCCCTGCTGAGAGCGTTAAAGCACAAGTAAAGCTGTGGAGATTTTACATTATAATTAACGATATACAGAAAACCTATAAACGGATATAAACAGAGTGATTTTATAAACATGCACGGATAGAGTACATGAAAACCACTCTAAAGGGATTCAGTTTGAGTGGTCCTGCAAAGGCAGGAGGTCGTGTAAGACAGTGGTCTGTGTAAACATGTTTGACTAGTGGGTATACCGTTGCAAGCATCAAAGGTAGGGTCGCCCTTTTGCAAGTCACAACGAATAAAGTTGCATAAATAAAATGGAAAATGGAAAGATAAACTGTGTAATTAACTCCCTCACAATATTCCAGCTGAAAACGGACTGACTTGAATTGAAGTCGACAATACATTTTGATTGTGGTAATGATTAGTAGCTTTCATGGTGTGACCACCATCTTGTACTTCAGTCATGAATCCTGTGGAGGTGACCAAGGTGCGGATTCAGCTGGAGGGGCAGCTTCTCCAAGAGAGGGCGCTAACGGCCTTCAGACAGCGCTACTACAAGGGGCTCCTGAGGGGGGTGGTCACCGTAGTCAGAGATGAGGGCATCAGGGGGATCTACAAGGGGTGAGCAAGGGGCACAGCCATACCCCCAGTACCAGAGAGGGTATTGAGGACGGTATGTTATCATGTGTGTCAAGTAAGCAAGTCTTAATTCACTCACAATTGTGTTCTGACTTGTCAATGTTTAATCTATTATGTTTATATGTTTATACTCATATTTTTTAAACAGCCTGTATGGGCTGTTATCTTAAACCAGAGAGAGAGAGAGAGAGAGCGAGCGAGAGAGAGAGAGAGAGAGAGAGGGGGGGGGGGGCATGTAATGAGTATAAGATTCCAGTGAGTATAATATAAATTATCATGATGGCAGTCATTGATAAACTGATCCACATGTTAACAATCATGTATTGAATTTGGGTTAAGTGTGTGTTTTATTATCATCTTCAAGAAAGGAGCAATTTATTACACTTCGTAATACTTGATTTCCAATTAGAAAGGATTTTGCCAGCAGATTAACCCTCCTCATTAACCCTTCCCGTGCCAGATGAAATGCTGCTCAATGAGACTGAGCATTATTGTCGACAAGATACAAACCTGGCACACATAGAATGATTAACCTCTCGTGCGCCACCATTTTATATTTACACCAGCAATACACTCAAGTCCCACAGGGAAACAGTCTGTCTTGCACAGAAAGAGTAATCACAGTATTGAATGCAGTGTAGTTATAATTATATCTGGTGTTCTCATTGATATTAGTGAGTCAGATTAAATGAGATTCTTCGGTATTTTAGTGAAAGGGTTTTCTGGGGTAATTTCAATTTACAAAGAAATTTTGGGCATACACCCAATAGTAAGGATAGCGTGCTCCAACCTGTAAATTAACGAAAAACAAAAAATCTTGAAACCAGACGGGATTTGAACCTGCAATCTACTGCTTACCGTTTTTTCGTTCATTTACAGGATGGAGCACGCTATCCTTACTACTGGGTGTATGCCTAAAACTTCTTTGTGAATTAAAAATGATTTGTTGTTGTTGTTGTTGAAAATTCAGAGTAACTCCATCCCTGTCAAGAGAGGTGATCTACAGCACGCTGAGGGTGGGTGCCTATGAGCCTATGAAGATCCTATATGGAGCTACCGACCCATCCACAACCTCCCTCACAAAGAAGCTGGCCGCTGGTGCTTCGGCAGGTACCCCTCTCACAATACATTCTGCGCTCTACTTTTCGTTGATATACTCCGTGTGTTATCAAATTGCTGTGGTCCTCGCGATAATGTGTTTATTAAATCCCACAATATAAAAGCAACATTTAAGTACAGATTGAGAAGTGATGTTTTTTTAATCAAATAGACAATAATTTTTATGGATGATTTTCATGCACTTAAAGAATATGTACTTGTTAGTTAGAAAGGGTTGTGTGTAATAAACTGGTATCCGATACTCTGCATGCTGCAAATTTAGATAGAATAATGGCTCCCATATCCCATTAAACCTGTCACATCAGAAATCAGATAGCGGTATTCTTCCTGCTGATATCTTATGGTCAGTCCATCGACCTTTATATTGACCTGTGACGAATAAAATAAATATTGATAATGACCAAGATGCCTTTATCAAGCCAATTCAATTATGTAAGCATATGGTGTACAGATATAATGATCAATATGTTGCATTAAGTATGCAGAGGCTTTGAATGCAACTCTGACTCTAAAGCAATGCTTCTCCTCCAGAGAGAATGTTGGTATATACAATTAATCTGCTATTATTCTCCATAAGATACCATAGTTTCATAGGAAGGAAAATTCAACTCATGAATTGATGCAAGATGCATACTACTGTCGTTCTTAAGGTGACAAGTTTATACCTAACATTTCTCCATAAGTGACATAAGATAATGATTCATTCTTCTTTACAATGGCTTTATCTAGGTGCCCTGGGAAGCTGGATCAGCACCCCTCTGGACATTGTAAGGACTCGGTTTATGGGGGAGGGCAAGCTGCCACCGGGCCAGGCCCCCCGCTACAGGGGCCTTATTCACGCCCTGACAGAGATAGCCAGGATGGAGGGGCTCCGGGGGCTGTACAGGGGCATTGTCCCCAACGTTCAGAGGGCCATGATTCTCAATGCCTCGCAGGTGAGATTAAGATTACTCACTCTCCATCTCTCTGTCTTCACCCCCCTCCTACTTTCTCCCGCATCTTCTCTCCCTCTCACCAGCTCTGTCTCTCGTTCTCTCTTCAGTTCTATTCATCTCCCTTTTTTCTTATTCCACCCCTGAGTCTCTCTCTCTCTGTCTCTCTCTCTCTCTGTCTGTCTGTCTCTCTCTCTCTCTCTCTCTCTCTCTCTCTCTCTCTCTCTCTCTCTCTCTCTCTCTCTCTCTCTATCTCTGGATTCCAGATACCGACATATGATCACACCAAACACATGATGTTAAACAAAGGCTGGATGGAGGAAGGCTTGAAGCTGCACTTTGTGTCGTCCATGGGGGCGGGCTTCGCGACGTCTTTCGCTACCTGCCCTTTTGATGTGGTCAAGACAAGGGTCATGAACCAGAAGAGCGAAGGTAAAACATACTTTTGACCTGAGTTTGACAACATTTAGAGAATGATTATGTGAGTGACATTTCGTTCGATCAAGAGGAAGTGTATGTTAGCATGTTTAATCTATATTTACGTTTTACTATAATACCAGTTTTCACGGACAAACATTTGCATAAGGTCCAGTGAAAATATGGTTGTAAAACACCTGTACTCCAACTGTATGTATCCATGTTTGTGTTTACTATTACAGGGGTCCCGAAACACATGGTTTTATACAAAGGCTCCCTAGACTGTTGGTTGAAGACCCTGCGATCCGAGGGGTTGTACGGACTCTACAAAGGCTTCTTCTCAAACTGGATGCGTCTAGGACCTCACACCTGCATCTCACTCATGGTCTTTGAGCAGCTTAGAAGACTCGCTGGTCTGCAACCCGTATGAGTGATGCATCATGGGACAGCATCTACTGTATGCACGTCAAAGTTAAAGTAATGTGCAGCTGCAGCGTTTTCATTGTTCATGTTTCTTTCATGTTTCTTTGGACTGTGTTACTTCAGTAAAGCCAAGAAGCGGGATATATTGACTGAGTTGTACTCATCCACGGTATGTGTGTTTCTCACAAAATTTCCATCATGATTTAGATTAAGTTCCATGTCTGCCAAGTTTTCAAGACCTGTCAGCTGCATACGACTGAGTGTTTCATATTCAGATGGAACGGATTGTGTCAGTGAAATGATAGACTTACGACTATGCATGATTGAAAAGAGTTTGCAATGTAGAAAGATGGAAATGCAACGACAACATTTTTTCTTATGCAAATATTTCTTTCAATATTTATTGAATGCAATGAATGACCTCTATGTGCCTTATGCTTGCTCTAGATTAATTCCATATCAGCCAAGCTTTCACGAGCTGTCCATGGCATAAGAGTCAGGATTTCACATCCAGAATGAAATGGATTGTGATAGTAAAGTGAATGGTTTACGATTATATCTGATTTAAATGAGCAAATAATGTGTAAATATGCGACTGCAATCTCTTATATGCAATGAATGACCACAATGCGGCTTATTCCATTTTGCATTAATGTGCTTAATTCCTAATGTTGTGTTTTGTCAAGTTAAAGGCTGTATCAGCCATACATTTCAGACCACGACCCATGGTGCTATAGCTAGGAAATTCTATACATTTCTATACTATTCTATACATTCTACATATAGCATGGGATCATGAAGAGATGAAACATGAGAATCCTGCCGTACAGCATGTATGTACGTACATACAACATGATCTGAATTAACCATGACAACAGGACGCTGCATGCGATTGATCGGAACTCAATTTGCGATCAATATCAATAGCAAAACTATTCGATAGACATAAAGGGATTGGACTTATTTGCAATTATTTACAAGACGGTGCCGTGGTCAGGTAGTAACAAGTGCACGTATTAATCTGCTTGCTTTCAGGGAACCGTTGGCTTAGGTTGTACATAAAAGTATTTTAGGGATATTGAAAAGAAATAGGCACAAAATCTTATTACTTGTTATCTCAATAATCTGTTCTCTTAACACATGCACATTTAAAAGAGATGTCAGTGAAATGTGTGATTTTGGTTGATCTTGCATTGATATGAATGGGGTGAGGTAGACACTTTGTGTCTTAACAAAAATGGACTTTAATTTTGCCATGTATGGGTGATGTACCAAGTGCAAATTAATCTACTGTTTACCGATTTATATATAATATTGCTTATTTGCTACAGTGATTTTTTTCCATAATTGCTTTATATATTGGTATATGTATTTTTTTCTGTCTGTTGTCTGTTATTTTATTAGCATGTAACACTCAGGAATCTGTGTGCTCAACATGAATATAATGCGTTTTGTTAGAATTGTATTGCTTAATCTATGTTTGACATTATTCATATCAGAATAATTCCAATAAGGGAAATCCAGAGAGTATGCGGCTAGTTCGACATAGATATTAAGTGACACAGCTCTGACAAATGGATTGGTAGCCAAACTATTGTCACCATTTCTATGTTTTAGTTGCAAAATATGATGAATATTAGTGACAAAATATTGTCAGTATTTGACTTTAATAAATGATGATTATTATCTCACTTTGTGTTTTAATTGGCTTCTTTGACTCTAACACTGTTGTATAAAAAAAGTATGTATGATGATGTCCTTTAGGTACAATTTGTTGGTATTTAGTGATGGTATCTCATATAGACTTTGGAGACGCCACAATACTTTTTGATGGTATCCACTGCCTGCTCTATGACCGATTTGTAGCACCAGTCTTTCACAACACTGCCTCAGCTTTCAGGGTGAGTCATTTTTGTGATTTCATACCCTTTATTCAGGGAGCTGTTATGAACGTTACACCAATTTAAACGTAGCAGCTTTATTGTTAATGTCCACATTGTGCTAGGTATGGATAACGTTCATTTCAGTGTAATTTACACTATCGGTTAATGTACATTACAAGTACCATTATGTCAGAAATGTTTCTTGAATAATGTAGAGATATTTGTATAACGACAATTGCTCGTAATTCCAGGGCATACAAATGCAAGATTGCCTAAATACATATATGCATATGTTTAAGCTAGGATATCATACAGAATATACTGTACTTAAATTGAATTATATTTATTCTCAATCAAACTGGTATTTTCTTTAGAGTGAAAGAGACAGCAGACAGACATATAGAACAAGAAAGGGGAGAGAGCTAGAGAGAGAGAGAGAGAGAGAGAGAGGGGGGGGGGTATAAGGGGAGAGAAAGAAAAATATATAGAACCATAGAGGAAAGAAAGAAAAAAAAGAGACAGGAAGATAGAGAATGAGATATGAAGCTGGGGAGAGAATGGTAAAGAGAGAAATAGAGAGAGGGAGTGAGAGAGAGAGAGAGAGAGAGAGAGAGAGTGGAGAGAGAGATAGAGGGAGGGAGAGAGAGGGAGAGAGAGAGGGGAGAGAGAGAGAGAGAGAGAGAGAGGGAGAGAGAGGGGGTATAAGGGGAGAGAAAGAAAAATATATAGAACCATAGAGGAAAGAAAGAAAAAAAAAGAGACAGGAAGATAGAGAATGAGATATGAAGCTGGGGAGAGAATGGTAAAGAGAGAGATAGAGAGAGGGAGTGAGAGAGAGAGAGAGAGAGAGAGAGAGAGAGAGAGAGAGAGAGAGAGAGAGAGTGGAGAGAGAGATAGAGGGAGGGAGAGAGAGGGAGAGAGAGAGAGGGAGAGAGAGAGAGAGAGAGAGAGAGAGAGAGAGGGAGGGAGAGAGAGAGGGGGAAGGGGAGGAAGAGACGAGACCGGATGAGCTGCAGAGATGATACACAGGCATACATACATACATATGCACATACATACATACATATATACGTACATACAGAGATCGAGAGAGAGGGGGGGGGGGAGAATAAAAGGGAGAGATATATGGGCAGGAGTTAACATCGTCACGTGAAGTATGAGTGCGTGAATGAGGAAGGCAAAGAATAATTCATCATACTACAAATAACAATAACAATTCAATACAAGGTGTATGATGACTGTACTCAATGTGCATGTTTACATATAGGAAACACGTGACTGTTTACTCTGTCCCGAGGTCAATGTTTTTGCTATCAGGCAGGATGGCTGTAAAATGTACAGGCTGATGATAAATAGCTTGCCTTCCATGCTTTGTGTCGTTCTTTTAGTTTTCAAATATTAAACTACTCTAAACAAAAATATCAACATCGACTTCTTACTCCTTACCAGGATGTAACAATAATCTTTATATGAAGAGGACATAAGTGAACTATTTATCAGAGCTTGATTTAAAGAAAGAAATAAATGCATTCAACCTAGGATTTAGGCTAACATAGCACAATCAAGTTTTAGGTCAAGGGAGGTGAGGCGCTACAAGTATTCCACCGGCGAACGGGTGCCATAACCCGGGTAACAAAGTGCAATAATGATGGAGACCGGCAGTAGGGCGGGAGAGAAATAATACAGGGGATATAGGACTGGGAACATTCCTGAGAAAGATAGAATTATATACAATGCAAGAATGGAGAGAAGAAAGCAACAAGACCAAGACTAAAAAGCAGATATGGAGAGAGGAAGGACTGAGGTTTGCGTCGGCCGGGTGCTCTTGCATGGTTGCATCAAGCGGTGAGTTTTCGTCATACTCGTCGTAGTGCCTGGTATATATCGAGGTGCTTTAATACTGCGACGAGCCCGCTCACGCACTCCCGCTTCGTGGGAGGAGTCCCGGGGCTAGGTATGTGCACGTTCCGCAGTTTCAGGTCAAATCCCACTGTACGATAATCCTGTGGTTTTGTTAATATAATCACAATGTGCAGACTGGCAACTAGTGCAGAGTTCCCTACTTAGTATCCAATGTTATTGAGAACAACCAGAGTGCCCATAAAGGCCATATCACTTAAAGTTAAATATTGATGTCTAAATTATTGGTGTCTAAATCTAATTTGGTGTCTAAATCCTCAATATACAAGGGATATTGAGATATCTCTTACACAATATAGCTGCTATAAATCATGTAAGAGATATTTCAGTTTCCCTTGTTTATTTATTTTGGGGAATTTATACCTTATTGGACAAGTGAACTATTAAGTGCGATGCGTGATCAAATAAGAAGATTTTAAAATCACATATTCATCTCACTTATCTGCACCCTACCCTAACCCTAGTTAGTCCGGATCCTAACCCTAAACTAATTTTGTCGAGTTTAAGCAAAATATTTATCAAAGAAACCATTAAAATGAAGACAAATGAAGATAATCACTGCCCAGTTAAGTATAAAATAAGAACCCAAATTCATTAGAGGGATAGTTCACCCATAAATTATTTTGGTTTTAATAAAAGTAGACACATGAAAGAAACATATTAGTGAAAGTTTGATGAAAATTGGTCAAAGGAAAAGAGACTTACCCGGTATTTGATTTTAAAGTGCTGATATTGTGATATCACGTGCGAGGCGCTTTCCCATATGTTGTGTAGAATTTTTTGGGAAAAAAAGGATATTTACCATTTCACCTGTGTGTTTGACATATCATTAGACACATGTTTAACTTTTGACACACATATTGCTATGAAGATAATGTATTCCTTCATCAAAGAACATCAAAAAGGCAATCTATGGAAAAAGTAGTACAACATATGGTAGAGCACCTCGCACATTTCTTTCTTTTCTTTTCCTTTGACTGATTTTTGTTAAACTTTTACTAATATGTTTCTTTCATATGTCTCCTTTTATTGAAAACAAACTAATTTCAGGGTGAACTATCCCTTTAAGTATACCACTACCAAAGAAATATTGCATAAATGTAGCCAGCATTAACCTATCACTGTAATTGTTTTAATTCTCATTTTATATTTGTGTCTGTCTCTCTCTATTCAATCCTATTCAATTCAATCAAGTTCTATACAATTCTATTCCATTCAGAGGTATTTTATCATTTTATTTTAATTTAGTCACGAATCCTGTGGAGGTGACCAAGGTGCGGATTCAGCTGGAAGGAGAACTTCACCAAGAGAGGGCGCTAACCGCCTTCAGACAGCGCTACTACAAGGGGCTCCTGAGGGGGGTGGTCACCGTAGTCAGAGATGAGGGCATCAGGGGGATCTACAAGGGGTGAGCAAGGGGAACAGCCACCATGTGTTTCAATCATTCCCTGGGGCCCATTTTATAAAAAGTTGCGATTGATCTGAATCGATCCCAAGCCCATTCCCTTTTCTGTACTGTACAGATTGAGTTGCAAGTCTATTATAATTCTTGATAGGACAGGATCCTGATCTGTTTGATCCAAACAAGGATAAACTTGCTATACATTAATTTGAAAGAAATGTCTCATTTACTACATTTGAGGCATTGCAGTTCTCAAAGATAAGAGACAGCAGAAGCAGAACCATTTTACAATGACCTCATGCATAGGTCTTATTTTAATTTAATTTCAGGAGCATTTGAGGGATTCGTCATCTCGAAATGATGAAGTCTTTGACATCATACGGGCCATGTGCATTTTACTTTTTTTTGTGGGGGGGGGGGGGGTGTGGGTATATTTCAGGATGTCAGTTATTTAAACACATGGATTTGCCAGGACTTTACAATCAAACAAATTAACCAGCACATAATATAGTATCATTTTTCATTGGTAATTCAAGAAAGATGTTAATAAGTGTGTAAACGTTTCCCTGTATTTCTTTCAGACTGACTCCGTCCTTGATACGAGAAGCCATCTACAGCACGCTGAGGATTGGTGCCTATGAGCCCATGAAGAAAATGTATGGAGCTACTGACCCTGCTTCAACCTCCCTCACCAAGAAGCTAGCTGCTGGTGCCACGTCAGGTAAACCGTTTTCCGCATCATCTCCCACCTCTCCTCATTACCGTTTCATTTCTTGTTCTCTTTCTTTGATACTCTAATTGTTTAGGACCATAGACAGCTGGTATGAAGTAGACCCAAAAGGCAGTCTCTGTTATGCTATTGGATCAGTTGAGATTGCATCTGTCTCCTCTAAACGCCCTACCTAAGATGTCAAAAAGCATCATTTCACTAAAAGAATGCCCCAAAATAAGGCATTTATTCATGTTAAGGTACCAATGTGTCATGTCCAGAATTTCTCCAGGATGATACTGTTTTTGAATTTTTGAAACTAGGAGAGCACACGGTGAAGTGGAAGACAATTTATTTCTCTGAGTCATATTTATGTTATACTGTACCTCACCTTTAAGAAAAATCTTTGAATTAATCAGTTCCTGTGTCTATGTGTACCAGACACACTGCTCCTCTACGGGATCTGTTTGTATGGAATAAGTGTGGTATGTTAAGGGTTAATGTGTCTTGATTCTTGTAATAGATTTGAATGCATAGAGTGATGTCATTTGTTTAATACATGGCATATGGCATATCAAGAGCTGTTCATTTTGTAACCCTCAGGTGCCCTTGGTAGCTGGATTACCACCCCTATGGACATTGTGAGGATTAGACTACAGGGGGAGGGTAGACCCCCTCCAGGCCAGCCCCCCAGGTACGGGGGCCTTATCCACGCACTCTCTGACATAGCCAGGGCTGAGGGGTTCCGGGGGCTGTATAGGGGCACCATCCCCACTGTGCAGAGGGCTATGATTCTCACTGCTGCTCAGGTAGGCTACAAGTAGCTTGGTTTATTGCTATCTGACCCACAGTGGTTGAGGATGTCTGAGGGGAGGGGGGGAGGCTCTATAGGGGGCACCATCCCCACTGTGCAGAGGGCTATGATACTCACTGCTGCTCAGGTAGGCTACAAGTAGCTTGGTTTATTGCTATCAGACCCACAGCGGTTGAGGGGGTCTGAGGGGCTGAGGTAGGGGGCTCTATAGGGGGCACCATCCCCACTGTGGAGAGGGCTATGATATGTTTGAGATTTAGATCTAGCACATTAACAGAACAGTTCTTTTGAAGGTACAGATAGCACTATTTAATCTTCTCCATACCAAGCCAGGAAAAGCCTGTTAACTTATATATATATATACATTTTATGCACCTCTTGTACCGGGAGTGTAAATCCTGAGTATCTTGACAAATCAAAATGAATTCTAAGACATTGCCTTAAAGTAGAGTAGATTTTAATACATTTTCATTCAAATATTTAAATTGCAGAGTAGAACAGACATGATACAGGGTACATTCACCTCAGCTCATATCTGAGGAAGCTACTTATTTTCACTTCTTTTCTTCTACATCAGATTCCTACATATGATCACACCAAACACATATTACTGAACCGAGGCTGGATGGAGGAAGGCTTGAAACTGCACTTTGTGTCGTCCATGGGGGCGGGCTTCGCAACATCCTTCGCTACCTGCCCTGTAGATGTGGTCAAGACGAGGGTCATGAACCAGAAGATCAAAGGTAAACATTGCTCAGAATGTGCTCTAAGTGACAGAAAAAGGTGTCCATTGATGGTACCTCCTATTGGTTTGATGGGAATGAATTAATCAAAACATAGTCATGTGTAACTTACAAACATCTTTATGAAATAGTGCCCTATATTTGATTGTAGCTTAGAGTGATACCATGTGGAATATGCAAGAGATTATCATTGTGAATGGGAATTTGGAAAATATGTTTGTTAATGCTTGTTATGTTTGTTAATGTTTTGCTCCCAATGAGTTTTGAAACTCCTTTCTTTGTATGTCGTGCTGTGTTTTAATGGGAAAATCGATGATCTGCCAAAACCGTTTGTGTGATGTCACAATTGCTTATACTTTATTGATACCAAGCTTATACTACGCCACTGGACAGCTTGATATCAGACTCGCTTTAAACTTGACATGGATCTGGGCTTCTTTTATGTATATTGTTATGTTATTCAGTACCATGTCAATATGTAGAATGTATTATTTTTTGAAAAATCGATAAAGTACTGAAGTGAATAAAGCATGAGGATTTATATAAAAACTCTTGAAACTGCTAGCTTGAAGATTGCAAGATGTGAGTGCTTATGTTGTGTGTCTGTATCCATGTTTGTGTTTGCTATTATAGGAGTCCCAAAGCACAAGATTTTATACAAAGGTTCCCTAGACTGTTGGTTGAAGACCCTGCGATCCGAGGGGTTGTACGGACTCTACAAAGGCTTCTTCTCAAACTGGATGCGTCTAGGACCTCACACCTGCATCTCACTCATGGTCTTTGAACAGCTTAGAAGACTCGCTGGCATTCAGCCTGTCTGACCATGTGACCACCAAGCTGAAGTTTTTGTATTTTGTGTGTTTTCTGACATGTGAAGATAACTTTACAGTGTGTGATAATTGCTTCCTGGAAAACATTGCACAATATAAAATGATGACCTTATGATTTTTTTTTTATATTTCATGTCTTTCACAGTAAGTCAGATTGGAAAGGAATACTAGACATACTATTGTGGGCTGACGTCAAGCATATCTAATATGACCTCATGATCCGATAATATTTCATGTCTCAGAGTCTTTCATGGGAGAAATGAGATCCCCCATTATTCTGTGCTAGAATTATGAGTGATGCATTTGTTACGGCCGATTAGACAGCACTAACGTGTAAATGCATGTGACCATGAAGTAGCATGATTTGGAATCTTCATTAATCACATCCGATCAAGTAATCTAGGTGAGGTAACAATGTGGAGCCCAGTCTGGTCAAATCTTGATCTTTAGTCCATCTTGGCATGATCTGCCAACAGTCCTGTACTTCACCCGCTTGAATGACAAAAACAACCTACCAAGAAAACGATGACCACATTATGTCAGTCATAGTTTATTTTAGACTGAGGATTGCAATGCTTCTATTATACCTCTCTCTGACCTGTATTCTAGTAATATCATGAGCTATATAGGAACGACCTTAACACCAAGATTGATCTTAATGCCACGCAACCGCAAAAACCATTTGCGTGATGTTTGCTTATACTTTGTTGATACCAAGCTTATACTACGCCATTGCACAGTTTGATATCAGACTTGCTTTAAACTTGACATGGGCTTTTTTATATACATTCTTATTATGTTGTTCAGTACCATGTCACTATGTAGAATGTGCTATTTTTTTAAAAATCAATAAAGATGAATACTTTCCATGGTATAACCTTTTAGATTTTGCTCTTAACCAATATTAAACCTGTTGTAAATCTTTGTTATTACAATATTGGTACATAAAGTAATACATTTCATCAGTTGTGTCAAATGAATATATAATGCAATTATTGTACTGTATGTTATTCATAATGTGCAGGATATTTATTCGCACATAACACCTATTTTATGTACTCTCATCTCACATGTATTTTGTATACCGGTACTAGGATAAATTCAGAGAAGTGAACACTTCTTGATTCAGGAAATGATGTCTGTCTTTTCCTTTTTGAATTTTTAAAAATGTCATTGATTACCTGCATTGGATTATATTGTGAATAATGTAATTACACTATTGTGTAGAGTTTGATATTTTTTCAATAAAATTCATATTGAAGAAATGATTTGTTTGTGTATTTTCTTGTATTTTTCAGCATTACGAATGACTTATCATTTTTATTTGAACAAGATATTTCCTCCCTGACCTATAGAACAGGGAGGACATGCTCAGTGTGAGGTGTATAAGCTCAAGCGCTTAGTGTTTGTAGGACCTGTCAACCACACACATGAACATCTCTAGCTGTCTGTCACACAGACTTCCTTCCATTGCTCCACCTGCAGATCCTAGTAAACATACCCCCCCCCCCCCCCACACACACACACACACATGCACGTTATTAATATACATGCTCTCTGTATCTCTCACATTCTTACGAACATGTAAACACACACACACTATTAACATAAAAGCTGTCTCCATCTCAAATACTCAAACACACTTATTTTCATCCATCTCATACAAAACACACACACACACACTATTAACATAAAAGCTGTCTCCATCTCAAACACTAAAACACACACTTATTTTCATCCATTTCATACAAAACACATTTACCCAGACAGACACACACATTCTGTTGTATGTATGAGAGAATGCATCCATGCACACACAGTAAAAAGCTTTATCCATTTCACACATTGGATGTCCATGTAACAATACAGGTGTATGTAAAGGTGCATGTCTGTGAGTGTATGTTTGTGCAATCACATATTTCAATCTCAAATGATGTAATCTGGTTAACCCTCTTGGTACTGTGGGTGCCTTAAATGTGTAATAAGTTGATGGGCTTTGCCTGGCTCAGCACCAAGAGTGTTTAGCTACATTTGCACAATGTTTCTTTCTCGGACCTTCTCCTTTTGACCCAAGAGCAAAGAAATAAAGCACACTTCATAGACTGTTTATACTTTGACATTATAATCATTTTGCAGTGATCACAACTCATACAGTGGGCATGAACTGTTTTTACACAGGTCTACAAAAATCTGGAGTAACACTACTATTGCTTGTCAGTAATCATTAGCACCAGCTTTCATTTTATCCTTCTCTTCTTATATTACATTGATATATATATAGAAAAGTCCAGCTTTAAGGCAAATTTGTAACATTGATTATAATTATACAATAGCAAAATATAATATAGTTGGTTTACTTAAATGTAGATATGTATTTTTAGACTATATTCAAGGAAAATGCCCCAATACAGTGCACATGCTTTTTGAAAGTCTAGTCACATGCAAGAACTCATCTTTATACATTGTTTGATACATTAAAAGTGTTTGTACACACGGATGTTGAGCTCAAGCTAATAGGAATACTTTTGAGAAACAGTCATTAACATAGATATGATAGACATGAATATAAATATAACATTCAACAGCATTAAGAAAGACTGATGGAAATGTCAAACAAAGATATACAATGACCACGTATCAATACATTGACATAAACTCAAATTTACTACTTGATTTTTAGTAAGGAGCTTAAATGTGGTGTATTTAAGAAATAACAACAAAATTAGAAGAAAAAAAACCATGAAAGTAAGCAAGAAATGTGTATACCTTTGTTACAAGAAGTAAGTTCAACTATTTAATCATGTTTCTTAGAGTACACCAGCTAGTTCTATTCTTTACCTGAAATTACAGTTAAAACATATAAAACATAATTACATATAAAACAGAGAAGTGCATTCAAAATGCAGACAAATGTTTACAAAGTGCTAAATGCCAACATATTAAATAATCATACACAGTTAAGGAGCATTTCTGTAAGAAGGATTTGAAGAGTGACTGATCAAAATGTATGCTATGTACTACTCAAATTTTGAAAGAATATTTGAAAGAATCTTGTACATACGATCCAAAATTACTAAAATATCTAGCAGCTTTGCCTTTCTGGAATGAACAATTTCTTCAAATTCACAACTTTTCTCAATACATAATAAAACGGTTGAGATCTTTAAAAAAAATTGCACATTTTAAGCTCAATAAAAGTGGGCTGACTATAAAACAAAAAAGCCTTCTCATCTCTTGTTGCATATATCTGTATAACTATTCTATTTCTATCCAGTATGTACATTTATACATGGTGCCTATGTTGTATACAAAATATAATATGGAAGATATAATTTTTTCACTATACAGTAATCACTTGTTTTCTTTTTACAATATATACACTATTTTTCAAATAACTTTTGTAACTTTGCAATGAAGGTTTGATAGAAAACAATTGTTTAAAATCTAAAAGTATATGAATATATACTAATTTCTCTACCTGTCTGTGGCTTTCATTGGGTTCAAGGATTTATACCCATTAAGCTGCTGCAAAGTTTCTACTTGCTGTTTTTAATAATATACCATATTGAAAGACATATCAGATGCAATGGATCATGTGTACGACTCAGAAAATACATAAGCACACCTGTCTCAAATCTTCATCTATGTTAAAAGAAGTTCTTCATTGACTACCTGATATACAAGACTGGATAGCAACACCTGATTACTAGGTACAAACAGATAAACATGATCAAACTATGATCATCACGAGGAATGGGAACCTAGACTTTTGTATGTATACGCAATACAAATGTACGTCAATTGGAATATTTTCACAATGGGCACATTTTTCATGGCATGCATGTCCACATAAGTATACTGTGTACAAAGAGACTCACATACACAAAATTAGTAGTTCAACCCTGAGCAGCGGGTTAACCTTAGTGGTCATCATATGCCAAGGAAAACCTCGACTATGTGGTACTGGATGATGGCCGATCCAGCCCACAACAGTCCAGATAGACTATGGATGATACAGGATGGTCTATGATGTCCCAGGATAGTCTACGATGTGTCTCGTATAGAGAGACTTTAACCTTAGCCGTCACCATATGCCATGTAAAAACCTAGATCAGTTCATGTAGTCTATGATGATAACGTATGACCAATGATGCACCCTGGGTCTGTCCAGATAGACTATGGATGATACAGGATGGTCTATGATGTCCCAGGATAGTCTACGATGTGTCTTGTATGGAGAGACTTTAACCTTAGTCGTCACCATATGCCAAGTAACAACCTAGATCAGTTGATGTGGTCTATAATGATAAAGGATGGTCTATGATGTCTCAGACTGGTCTACGAAGTGGTCCACTTAGTGAGACTGGTAGGTCCGAGTTGTCTCCACTCCTCTTTGGTGATGCACATGTTATCGAATGCTGACAGTGGGGCCAGCACATTGGCTCCATTGTATGCAGCGTGGTACCTCTCAGGGGCAGCGTGGACCTGGGACAAGCAAGCAAGTAGATAGCCAATTTAAGCTATTTTCAGCCATATGTGAATTTATTCACCTATAATACACACAAATTCTATAGAGCTACATCCTGGCTGGCACTGAAACGGTTAATGACTTGTGTCTGTTTGCTTTCTTTCATGAAAGTGTGAGTTTGATCCAGACCTTAAACTCCCTTCAAATTTACTCTTCATCACAGTTGCATGTTTTCACTGGCAATTGTAAAATATCATTACATGTTCTTCAATGTTTTAGAGACAGATTCTCTTATACAGGTTTATTTTTACATTGAAAATTGATGCAATGATTGAAACAAAGGACTGTAAATGACTTGTAAGATGTTCACTACACATATATATTTTAATGAAATAACTGGTCTGAATGAATCGTGTAATATTTTTTATGTTTGCTATATACGTAGCTTCATCAGTCAGAATATCTTATACCATAAGTTGACAAGACATGCTTCAGCTGATTCAGAATTTGCAGATGCATGTATCAGAAATGGAGAACATTCATCAGTCCCATATATTCTCGTGCATACAAGTACATTGTACTTAATATAACAAAAGCATACTTGGGTGGAATTCTGAAAAACAAACTTAAGTCTGGACACAAGTGTCCTACAAGTATAACTGCAATTGGCCTATTGGCATGGTTTTTGACCTAAGCCAGTTTCCTGAATACCAAGTATCTTAGGAAGGGCATTTTTTGACTGAGGTTTTGTTATGAATATCACCTCTAGTATACAGCTCTGACGATGTATTTAGGAATGGGTATACACTCACCTTGACAGGGGAGCTCTTTGGTAGCATCTTGGTGAGCTCTGTCCTCAGTCTCTCTGCTATGCCTGGCAGCAGGGTGGTTCCCCCACACAGGTAGATACTCCTGGTGAGACACACAGAATGGTAGATAGAGAATAATGAGTCATCCATACATGTTTTTTTTTGTGTAACAAATACTTCAATTTGTGAAAAGAATGGATCAAAAATATACAAACAATAGATTAGAAATAAACCAAAAATATATAAAGCATATACAAAAATATCAAAAATATATTGAAAATATACACAAAATAAACAAGATCTACAAATATTACATTAAAAATAATTATACAAAAATGCTCAAAATCACCAGTGTAGTGTAACAATGTGTCATGCACTAAAATTGTACTTAAATATCTAGAAAATCATTTTTTTCTAGGTTCATGCAATACTGTGGCATCATTAATGATTGTTGATGATACATGACCAACACATATAAAGGTACAGTCTTCTTGAAATAGTACATAACAGATAAGCAGAACAATGAGCTTTATGTTGTTAAAAAACCCATAAGTGCTCATGAATCCTGCACCTCTCATTGATTAGCATCACACTAACATATTTCTTAAGTGTGAAATGAAAGATATTCTACATACTGCTTATAATACCTGAAAACAAACATATATCATTTACAGTTTATACAGACAGCATTCTATGTGGCACATGTGTCAATGCATGTCGATGTCACTGTTAATGACGCTGTTATATGATGGGACTTACTTGGCCATGGTCTTCCTCTGCTCAATGTTGCATGCCTGGATGGCGTTGTAGACCAGTGTGTGTAGCCCTGGGTGGTCCTTACCCCAGACCTCTGGGTGGAACAGGCCCTCAGTGCACCGGAACCGAGAGTAGTCCAGCTTGATGGTCCTGCAGCAAAGACACAACAACAAATACAGTTATACAGTTATTTTACATAAGTGCTACAGGTTACCTTAGAGGAGTTTCGATCTCTCAGAACCATATAAATACACCTCAGTGATAAACATCTAATTCTGGTCATTAAATTCTTCCATCAAAATGATGTGTTTTGGCATTCAGTATGGCCAGATGCAATCTCAGTGGATCCAACATATGGCAACAGAAACTTGTCTCCTATTCCTTTAAAACATTGCTTTGACTTTTCAATCACCTATTTCCATTGTCATTGTATCATGAGTATATTATTGTGACCAACAGTTTTTGTTTTATTATGCTTCCCTTTAAGTCCCCTTCACTTCTCATCACATCATATCCTGAAGTTCATCCATCATTGCCTTCCATCCTGCATGTGCATCCCAACGCTCACCGTGGTGATGTCTACTTATCACATCTGTCGACACCACCATGCTTACTAGCAGAATTAGTGTAATACTCATTTCTCCTCTTCCTTTATAGCCCAGTATCCCGCAACACTAGAATCCCATGGGCTGCACTCTGACTTGGCACTCAGGCCTCGATCTTACTCTCATCTAAATCCAACATTTTTGGAGTAAAATAGCGCATGATTTCATCGAGCCCAGGGAGACTCAGCTGCCAATAAAGCCATAGAGAGCTAGCTCACACATAACGGTGCACTGGCTCAGTAACGCAATATTATAGAAATAAAGAACAAAACCTATGTTTGCTATCCTTCATGACAAAGTTACAAAGTTTAAAGGTGAGGGCTCATAGTGGTTATTATTACTAGATCAATCATCTTTGTAGTTGAAGTGACCACAGGGTTCCATTCTCCTTTTATTTCAGTATCATGTGAATGGATTGTCTCAAAATGACAAAGCTGTTGAAATCATTACAGACTGGGACCCATGGATCCATAATACAAGGTCAAGTAATCTTTGCCACTTCTAGTCCTTACCTTAAAGGATAAGACAGTTATACTCTCCCTAATGACATAGTTACATAGTATAGATGGTCATCAGGTCAAAGATGTTTTCTAGCCTAATTTCTAGCTTCAAACTTAAACATTCTCAAATATCATGGTTATAAAAATAAGGGATGATTTCACTGAGCCCAGGGAGACACGGCTGCCAGGAAAGCAAGAGAGAGAGCTCACATATGACAGTACACTTGCTCAGCAATGTATTATTAAATTAAAGACAGGCTTATGCTCTTTCCCTCAGGACATTGTTCCAAAGTTTAAAGGTGATGGAAAGTTGTGGTTATTATTACCAGATCCAGTGACCACAAATTCCATTCTCCTTTGATTTCCCTATCATATGAATGAATCATCTCAAACTGATATAACTTTTAAAATAAAATGACTCTGTGACCCATGGTGACGTCAGAAAGGTTGTGCAATGCTTACGGCACCCGTAACTTTTGCCACTGCAATTCCTTTCCTTTACAGACAAGCTTCTACTCCCTCTCTTCCTATCTTTCATTATGACCTAATGGAGTTTTAAAAGGTCTTTTCGGTCACACATGCTCTCTAGCTTTCCAACCAAGTTAAGAAAATGGAAAGTTTAACATTCTCAATGCCAGAGTCATATGTAGCAATTACCACAAATAATGAATTCAAATGACTATTGAAGTGCTAGAAAAAAATACTGCTCTCTGGGGTTTGTGTATATTACTTGTTTAAAAATGCACCAATGGCTCATAAATAACTAACACACACCACCATACATAAAACAGCCCAAGCAATTGCAATCATATAATAGATCTACTATGTTGGAATAGAGTACATGGGTCTGTATTTATCTGTCCCATAGGTGGATGAAATGCAGTCAAAGCGAACTGAGCCGTTAGTCATACTGACATAGAGAGACAACTGGCATGGGGCGACCTTTTTAAAAGCCTCCTAGATTTAGCTCCTCTTTGAATAGAGCTGTCATTCTGCCATTTTTTTTATGTGTGTCTTCCTCTCTCTGACGTGATCCTACGTAGGATGTTCACATGGCCTCAATTCCATCCAATTCCTGTACTGGTCAGCGGTTACATCCTGTTCCAGCCATGGTCTTTAAGTTGACCACAGAGAGATGGAGTATGTCGCGTGAGTCAGAGAAGAAAATTAAACTGACCACTAACAATGACTGTCCAATTTCTAGGTAGAACTGAGCTCAGAAATGCTGAGTCAAGTCTAATTAAGGTTAATTATATCACATCATCCCACCTCTAGAAACCTACAGGCCCTCATTTCTTAAAAAAAATCAGCTCTCCCTATGTGTCTTCATTCAGATTGTTTTCTGTTGTTTTATAACAAAATATTTGATTTATTCCTAAAGTGTTATACGGGTTATGGATTGACTAATTCAACATTATTCAATGTATATATAATGAAAATAAAAAATCAGTGGCAATGTTCTGAATACCCCACTACTGGCTGACATAGGACTAAACACTATCATCATAATAATTTGAAATCATATTCTGATATTTAACACTTCATAGATTTCTATGAAAAAGATACAAGCAATCAACCTTTTTCCATCACATGTAACTTTATCATTTTCTCCCCATATCATTCATTATTTTGTCAAATTATCAGGTTGATCATCGTCTATTGTCCTTAATTCTTAATGTAATAGATGTGTGTCCTGAATTGATTGCAGACTTAACAATCTGAACCAGACATCATTACAAATTGTGACTGCATGCAGCGGCTGCCTTACCCTGTGCCGTTAGGGACATCATACTTCTCCAGATCGATGTAGGTACTGCACAGCTCCGGATCCAGGGCGCAGAACTTGAGCTCTGCATGGTAGTCTTGGGCCACGAAGCAAGCCTAGCAGAACAATACAAGATAACATGAATGGGGATTCTGAACAATGCATTGCCATTCTTAAGATAAAGTATTTAATTTGATGGTACTTTAAAAAGTTTTAAGGGAGAAAAAAAAGGATACATCAACACTTACTTGTGTGCATCCATGTAAAGGAAAGTTAACACATGTAGAGGTGATATATACCAATACCTTTTGTACATCAGAACTGCACATATCTTTTGACCCAACTCCATTGAAACTATGCTCCTACAAAATTAGAAGATAACACCAGTCTAAAGTAGACAGTCATTTCTATTTGCTAGTGATTTACATAAGTGAATGTATGGTCATGCATTGCATCAAACAAATAAAGTATATAAAATAACAAATCTAGATTCAGTTCCCAGATAAACCTAGAAAAGGAAGTTGCAATGCACATCATCATTTACATCTTTCATACATTTCAGTGAAAAGTACTCAAAATTGTGTGGCCAAAATTGCATTAAATTTGTGATGTGAAGATGATTAACATAATCATGAGAGGAAAACTCATTGAATTACACTATGTACACTTATTTTGCTTACCTTCTCTTTGAGAAGTCTTCCAATGTACTTCTCCACCTCTGAGAATAACCTGGAACATAAAACAATAGGATTGTATATAGTATGGCATATAATTGCATTTGCTTACAGCAAAATTTACAAAAATACAAATTTATTCTGTAAATGTATCATTTGAAGAGAGAGGGGGATGTTTGTAATGTAGCATCTTGGTATGAACATACTTGTTGTTTACAGTACTGCAGGTCCTAATGGGAATAGAGCATTATAAAGGGATCGAGGTAAGGGGGATACTTTGGGGCTAAGGGACATTCGGGAAAGACGTCTAATTTGCAGGAAACTATAAATTTACCCCAGCTGTGCCGAGAGTAGTTAGTAATTTATTATAAATTAGACCTGTATACATGCACAGCTGCCATCCATTTTACCCCTAAATAACTTTACCAAGGTGCTCAACACCGTAACGGTCCATGCTTCAGCATGGAACTTACCTCAGGGGGAAGCGGATGATTACTATAAACCACAAATGTTGAAGTCTTTAGCAGAATAATGGAGAGTCCTTTAAAATGCTTTTACAGACAAGGGTATATCATGATGTTTCACTTTCAAATAAACACAAAAATAACCACAACATATGCAACTCTCACTTTCCTAGTGTAATCATCTATACCACATACTCCTAATACCATATTAGTGTATTGTGATTAATGCGCTACATTATTGTATTACATTTTTTTTAACCTTTCATTTCCCAGACCCTGCTCTATGGATTTTGTGTATATTGCTAGTGACAAAATGCAGTCACATGGCACATTAATAGTTAACCATACTAGCTGTTTAAATATGTTAAAAAAGACAAGTACTTTCTGGGTCACCAACAGATTTGTAGACTGTACCAGCACACATAGACATATATAAGGCTAGGAACATAGCTCCTAAATGCCACATCCATCCATTTGACTTGTTATCTACCAGGATGTTTATTTAGGCTGAGTCTAAGTTTGTTTCCCACCCATCATGCATCAGTCCTCCCCTTCCCGGGAGGTGGGTTCGTGCTGAGCGAGGGAAGAGCGGCTAATTTCAGTGTTTGCTGCTGAGCAGTAGCACATGACAGATGTAGAGCTGCAAGGCCACATCTCAATTAAGTGCCGCTAGCTTCAGGAATGGGCTCATTAACATTGCTAGGAATGCTCGGTTATAAATACAATCTTCAAATGTGACGTGACTAGAGAATTGAAGGTATGTCTATGCTCCCACCAAAGGTTTGGAGAATTTCACAGGAAGATACTCATGATTCATATCAGTTTTCTGTTTATAGAAAGGTATGAAATTAAAGTAATTGCTTATGCCCTTCCACAATTTTTCTGATACTATCTACCCAAAAGACTAGTGGAAGGACATCCCTTGAGAGGTATAATATTTTAAAGAATAATAATCAAAATGATAAGATAAAATTTCAAAGAGTACAGTATAAGAATTATATTAAAGGGTGTAATACCAAGCATCTCTATGATCAACAAGGCTGTACAGATGAAGCTCTATAATTTTTGTCTCAACTCTTCCAGTATTGATGCTTAATGCTTAACAGAAGGAACTATACTTGGCACTGGCAGTACATTTCATCCAAATCTCTTAAATTTAGCATTGTTTTTAAAAAAAGTTTGATAAAGATCTAAATAGATACACAAACTTGCTATGATACCCAGGGTTGCACACATGCCATAAATCACTTCTAATCTCCATTCCCAAAATAGCCGCAGTGCTCTGTAACCTAACAGAAATGTATTTTTCCCCTCTTGGCCAGATGTTGTTCCTGAATCAGATCGATATCTCGGTCTGGCTTCCTCTCCCACGGACTGTTCTCAACTATCCTCTGTCCATTCCTATTCTTCAAACCAAACTCCCTCCTGTCAACACAAATATCTATTTCTAGGTCATTTTCTTTCACAAGAGTTTTCTACAATCGGGAAATGGTAAATTTGCTCTTTTGAAGCGTGGTATGAGTTTGATGCCATTTCTTCTGATTGGATGGGTAATAACTTCATCTGTGTGCTGTGGAGACACTCTATTCTGTAAGACTTCCTGAAGTGCCTGGGAGATAAACATCGCCTTTTCCATCTTTGTCATATCCAACAACCAGCTAGCTATGTACCCACATTGTTTCTCACACATATTTCACATATTACTCAATTGATCAGATGTCAGAAGACCTTTTCTCTCAAAATGTCATGTAATTGGTGAACGCCTTTTAGCAGATTCCTATTTAATCTAAGTTTTTTTGTGTACCCAAATCCATATTCTTTTGTCTAATTTGGCATATTTTATTTTTATCTGCACATTAATATCTAGACTGAAGTGTATCAGTACACATTTTTGTGCTACAGCATAGATTTGGAGTTTTAACTAACTTTTATGTGTCAACTTGGTGAAAGTAAAAGTCTATTTTTTAATTGATTAACCTAGTTATAGTTTCTTTAATAGAATTTGGGCACCTTGGGATAAGGCTCCAATGAAGCATTGTCCTTGAAATGAGAGAATTAAGCTTGTGTTGATGTATATACAACTATTTTATTTAAAGGGGATTCCCATGTAAGTAGAATCCATGTGCATCAGAGTTCCACTTAACAGTTAAGTGGTGTCTCCTGTAAACAATTTCTTGTAATGAGTTTTAAGGCTTCCATACCTGTGGCCTGTCTCTGTCAGTAATCTGGTGAGATGTTCTGTGATCTGCCTTCCTCCAAAAGGTAACCTGTACACCCCCTTCTCCACAATGTAGCCATCCACAATAGGCACGATGTCTACCCTTTCTCCAATGTTCACTGTTCAAGAGAGAAATCAGGCACATGATGAAATAACTTGCAAATTGGGTAAACAAACATGACAACTATAAGTTCAATCCGTTCTAATATAAAATGCATTTGCAAAAACAATATTTACTTGTAATGCTTTTAATACAAAAGTAACATCTTTTCCAGCTGAAAACTGGAATGGCAATTATTTCTTCATTGGTCTGTATAAACAAGTATTATATACACAATACATTTGACTTGGGCATCATAACCTACCTTATGTGCACGAGCATGTTTTACATATCCAACTATCCCCTGCAGTTCTTAAACTCTTCATATTAGGTACCCGATACCTACCCAAAGAATCTTTTAGATTCACCAAATCCAAATATCTACCTAGCAACACTTAACCGTTCTGTTTTGTTTGTTGTACCCCTGTTACCACGGCACACCATTACTGCAGGGGTTCCATAAGCTACCCAACGTGCATCATCACAGTACTATACATCTTATCTATCCCCTGAAGTTCTTAAACACTCTCTACTAGGTACCAAATCTCTACCCATAGAACCTTTTAGATCCAACTGGAAACATTCAAACCAGCTGTCTTGTTTATCGCATCTTTGTCAACACAGCGCACCATTATGGAAGGGACTCATGAGTGATTATACAACACACCAGCATTTCATGGTCTTCTTTCTACCCTCTGCAGTGCTTGAAGGAAAAGGATAGAAGTGGTAAAGAGGAAGGGACCAGTGATGATGGCAGACCAGTTCTGTTGTCATCACTTGTCTCGATATCGATGATTAGATAGTTTGAGATGATGATCATTCTTGCGACCTACAAGAATGGGGCATATGGCAATGGCAGAATTGATTCTTCCATGATTTCTAGGTACCCTCCTCTGCACCCCTTCTATTCCTTCCTATCAAACTGTCCCCCGTACATGCCTGTTACCTACCCACAATTCCCGAGGTGGCCTTGTATGAGTAGAGCGCCATCAGAGCCTGTTCTTGGACCAGGATGCCCTCGACGTTGAACCTGTCAAAGATCATCTCCACCAGCCTTTCCTATAATACAAAGACCAAATACATCAAATAACTACCGGAAGTCTGGTTGACTTAAAACTTTAAGGGCCAAGTAGTACAAAACCCAGAACTGTCATATCAGCACACAATTAGTTTATTGCACTATAAGAATGTAGCCTCAAAACATTGCTCAAATCTGAGAGTGTAGCATTTTATTGGGCGTGGACAGGGATACTATGCCCCATTCATCTGTAAAATGTATGCTAAATTATACACCCTTTCATTTTAATGTACAAATTATAATCTTATTTACATGATGGCATGATGAATATTTGTGTCATCAATCAATATTTAAAGAAAACATGGAGACCCGAGCAGATTGTCTCAGTGTTTGAGGTTTGTTCATGGCATATCTCCATTGGAAGAAAAGAATATATGCATATTGACAGATTACTTTCATTTTCTATTATGATGCTATATTGAGTGCACAAGATGGAGAACAGTCCAGTGAGCCTCACAACAGGAAATCATCCTAAGAGGGTAAGCTATGCCAGATGTGGAGTGGTGTACAGCAGTAGACTGTCACACACACACACACACACACACACACACACACATACACACACTCACATACATACATACATACATACATACATACACAGACAGACAGACAGACAACTACAGACATGCACGCACAGACTAGATCCCCTCAACCCCTAATCCTAAACTTAAAAATGATCCCTTCTGACAGCTAGCCCATCATGTCATCAGAATCACAGCAGAGCTGTTTAGGATCCCTACAAATTGGTAAATCATATTCAGCCCAAACATTTTCATTGAAAATGCTCAGATTAACCCTTGTTTCATCCATGCTTGGCTAGATATTCTAATAATGTATAGAATGTTTCAAACCCGTTTCATTCTCATCATTCATAAATAATCCAGGTACTAATTTCAAGCCAGCCAACTCATCCATTACACCTTTGGCAATGATCACTTTGGCAAGGAGTAGGGCTGGCAGAGCAGAACAGGGAGAGAGGATCATTAGACAATGATACTGATTCTGGTATTATTCACTGGGTTCAACGTTCTCTGCAATGCTTATGAGGCCCTATATAACTTATTTGCCAAGATGTAATAAATCTCTTTCAGTATTTCTGCTTGGGCCCCGATATTTGACAATTTTTCTCCATTCTTAACACACAATAGACAGATGGTTTGATGGTGTGCCATGCAGCTGTCTACAAAATAAAGCCGAGCAGAAAAGTAAGGCAACATGAAGATCTACTTGTGACTAACGATGATGACCTCACAGGGTACTAGCCCTGGGGATGCCGAGTCTGAAGGGGTACAAACAATGATTCACAGAGAGAAGCAAAGCCAGAGACTCCTAACCCTCTCAGTACCAGACCATGAAAAGGGATGTAGTCGTACCACACATATCACGCACCTATGGTACAGAGAGGATTAATCCTATTTGCAGATTCTGCTCTACGAGGACTGCTGGCAGCAAGTGGATGTTTTCACAGAACCAAGCAGCCAAGAAAAGAGATTGGGGCCTTCACCATACGTGTATGTCTATGAGCCAGAGGGTAGAGGAAATTTGATCTTTGGATATAATCCCTAGGTAGCTCCTACCCGTGATGTGCAGTATTTGATATTTGTTGTCTTTCTTTTATCTTAATGGAGACAAAATGTGCTGGTTCATATGCCCTAAGGCAATGCTGAATTTACCTCACACTTGCGGATCTAGACTCTCATGCTGTCTCACCCTATGTTATCCTGCACTCCATTGTGTCTTTATTCTATTATGTATAAAGTACTTGGTAACAATGTTATTACATGTGATGCTGTTTATATGACCACATGAATGATAACAATGATAATAGTGTTTGTTGGCTAGGAAGAGTAGCTTGTAACACTGGACCATCACTAAATTTTGACACAGGTTACATAGGGGCAAATTTAAAATATTGCCTGTAGTTGTAGTTCTACAAATAACTGCAATTTACATCTGATTATCACTACCATTACAACAGTTGTTACATGGAAGCTACAATACTTCTAGAACTTTATCTTCATGCAGTGTTGTCCAGGTAGACAACACTAATACCAATTTCAAATCTGGAGAATATTCATTGGGTATCCCCGATTGCACAAAATTCCAGCTTGGCTGGGCTTTCACTGCCATTTTACAAGTTCACTCTGAAAGGGTAGGTAAACAAATTCATCAGTGTTTACAGACAAATCTTTATCCATGGTTCACCAGAGATTCAACGGTGGTTCCCAGGAAGACCTGGTTTGAATGAGGTTTTACAGGTGTGGTCTGAAAGGGTAGGTCCACAAATTTATGGATGTTTACAACCAAATTTTGTTTCTACATTGATAGTTCACCGGTGGTTCATCTGTGGTTCATCTGCATTTCCCTGGGAGACCTGGTTTGAAAAAGGAAAGGGTTATTAGCCTGGATGTATGTACAAGGAGGTTCTCCTTACCGTTAGTTTAGGCCCCATATAGAAGGGTACAATCACCAGCAGGGTGTAGGCTATTGGGTCCACGCACAGCTCCGAGAAAGCCGTTTCTAATAGACCCTCTGTCACCGCCATGTTCAGCTTGAACTGAATAGAAAAAGATAGTGATACAGTTTTACTTGTATGAAACCCCTGCATGAATGGAGTGCTGTGTTAACAATGATATGGTCTGAAATGATCTTTGGGTAGGTATCTAAAACATACTTGAATCTGCTTATGGACAATTTTTGTTGTCATATAGAGGTTAAAAGCAATATGAAATAACTATCTTACACTTAAAGTAAAATAAAATGAAAACAAGCAGGCTGGACAGGTGAAAAAGTAACTCCCTGTAATCTAACCCTGACATAGAATTATTTTCCATGATCATACAAAATATAAGTAGACAATTTGAGATTCCGGGGAAAGATATTTTTACTTTTCTCTTTTGGGTTTTTTTATGGCACTTATCCCATCCTCTGCAACCCTCCACATTTGAGGCACTGCTTCCGTCAAGGCCAGAGAGCAGGAAGACTATTTTTGTGGGAGCGGAGCTTTCCATGAGGGGGGATACGAGGGCATTTCACAGGTTGGTTGGGTTAGGTTGCCTGGATTAGCGCTCGATTAGCCCCCCTGCAGGCTGCAATGTTAACTATAGGTGCTTGAATCATATCCTGTCTCCTAGATTGGTGAAAGGTGCAAGCAGGCTCCTATCTGCAGTCAATGTGACACATTGGACTTGCCTGGCTGGCTATAATGGTAATACACACTACACTGTGTTTACTGCTATTAATATGTCACTATCAAAATATATATTTAAACACAATTGAAAGAGTTGTTTCCAGATCTCACAGATATGATGGCAATGAACCATTTCCAGATGATTCAAGATCAATAAATGATATAATCTCTCAAAGTGTATAATAGCTACAACAGTTATGAAATGTAACGACTTACTTATTCAGTGAACATTGTTTCAATTCCAACGATGTAAAATATTTCATACCATTACATTTGCTATTTGTTGTAAAGAAGAGCAAATGTTTCCTATTGGGTACATTGCTATCATCATTTCAACATTTGACAGTAAAGCAGATAAACCCTTTTGTCATTGCTGGCATTATAATGTACTCACATACATTTTCAGCATTACATATTTGAATTGTCATAACCCAAGATAGCCAAGGAAACTGTTACATACTTCTGTTACTGTGACTGTTATAAGTGTTGTGACTGTTATAGCTGCTGTAGCTATTGTAAGTGTAAGAACTGTTGTAGCGTTTATTTAGCTATTTGAGCTCTTTTAACTGTTATAACCCAAGGTGTGAATGTTCCTGAATGGCAACATTTCAACACGCGACTCTAATCATAGCCATGTTTAGAGGTGATGACTCCATTCAGGTAAATGGTTCCCAGTGACTCACCCGTTCCAGTTTGATCTACTTCCTGAAGGGAAAGTGCATCACCTGTGTAACTGTTATAAACCAATTTGTGAAAATTCCCTAATGTCATCATCTTTATCATGATGTCAACATGTAACTCTAATTATTGCTATGGTTACAGATTATGATTGCTTATTGTGACTGTAATCATCATCTAACAATACTTTTGATTATAATGTGACTCTAATCATGTGATTGTCACCATCGTCTAGTAATACTTATGATTATAATGTGAATTTAATCATGTGACTCTACAGATGATTACTTTGAGATGTATATAATTGACATATATATATATATATATATATGATTCCCCATGACTCACCTGTTCCAGCTTGGCCTGTTTCCTGAATGGGAAGTGCATCTTGGAGCTGGTCCTACAGTCTGGTGCCAGGGCGTTGAACCCATAGGCTGCCTTGTCTTTACTCCTGCCCTGGGTGGCTGCTACGCAGGGGAAGAAGACCTGGGGGTAGGGCGTCTCAGACTCCGATAGGACCCCCGCCCTCACCGACGAGCCCCCAAGATCGACCACCAGCACTCTCTGTGATAAGAATGAACAAAACACCACACATAATGATGTTACATCTAGTACATCTCATTTCCTCTAAATGCAAATGAGGACAATCCTGAAAGATCACAATAAACTAAGTAGATATACATATATACACACACAGATGTAAGACTATTTTGCTTTCCTACATTTAAATATGACACACCCACAACCACAGCAAATCAAAGCCAGATTTCTTCCACAATATCTTCTATTTATCTTTTGCTATATATATATGGATTTATGTGGCAATCTCTTAAAAGCAAAATACAACTGTTTACTTGCAGACCCTTCTATGAAACTACATTATAAGAGGATATGAGCAAGGGGAGAGTAAGTTCAAGGTCAAGAAAAAGTGCGAGGCAAGAGAAGGTGGAAAAATTGATAGGACAGTTGATCTGCAGTTCTACCTTTGTGATGGGTGGTGCCAGGGATGTCTTGGGGACAAATGCCCCCGTCTCGGCAGTCAAGATGGTCTTCCAGTCCTCAAACTCCATCTTGCTGTTACATCTCAGCAGCAGTACTCTCCCACGCTTCACAGGACATAAACAAACACATTGGATTCTCTTATATGATCAGGCACATTATGTTTGTACTTAAAAGACTACTTGTCCTTATCTATCCCAATGATTAGTTACTTCTGCATGTAATTAGTAAATGAGTAAAATAGAAATTTTAAGCACTATTGGTTATATTCAAGTATTTGATCTCATGAGGAAAACATATTTGTAATTGGAGAATTTTCAACTACCAAGATACAAAGGAAACTTTGAATGATAAAAGATAAATGCTCCTTCCTGTGATATTATTAAAACAATAAATGCTTTGCCTTAATAGATCTTACTTGACAAGTACTACATACAATAAAGGAACATGTTTACTAATACAATGCTGCTTGTAACTCCTTGAAAATATGCCACAACACAATCAAATAAGAAATATTGATCTAAATAGTGAAGTGGAATATTTTCTCCCTCATTTCCTCTTTGCTTAATCCTTCCTGTCTCCCCGCTTGTTTGACACAAGATGGAGTCATCCCTTTGTTGAACATCTCACTCACAAAAAAGAGACAAACTTTGTCACTTAGGGATTAAGAAGGATGAGAAAAATTTCTATACGAATATGAATAGTAAAGGAAAATGTTTTCTTCATCACTTTTTCTTTTTTTGCTTAGTCGTTCCTGACTCCCTGCTTGTTTGACACATGACAGACTCATCTCCTTCTCACAAGACGCTCACAAAAAAAATCCTCCTGACTTTGTCACTTTGGGATTAAGAGGGGAGGGAGATTAGTTCTCTGCGGGGGCTGTCGCTGCCCTTCTTCTGCAGATTCTCTGTAATCGGTGTGGTCAAGGGGAAAGGATCGAAAGAGCCCTCCTTCAATCCCTCAGGGGTAAGAAGGAAGTACCCCGTTATACCTCCCCGTGTGTTAGGCCATTGTGAGTAAGAGCTACTTGGTCTGGCAGGTGCTGGGGACATCACTCAGTGACTTAGAGTGGGACGAGGTGCTAATCACCTATCTACATGTAACACTCTGCTCAGATCCCGTTATTGTCACTTTTTATGATATGCCTTCATGCATGTACTCTTACAGTAAAGAATAGGAGTTAAGAAATGTAAAGTCATGTTATATCAAACCACTTATTCATTACTTTCATTGTTGACATTCATCATGCCATTTCTGTTCCACTTGTTTGTTAACCCTGTTTGATTATCCTGCTAGACTGATTCATTACAGACTGTGGGCCCCTTTTAAAATAGTCATGAAACTTAACATGAATCAGCACTATTCCCCTTACAATAATGTGCATGATATCTCACAGTCGTAGCTTTACTATTTACCTTTCCAGGAAAAATGAAAATACTGTTGGTATGTACATTTGAACCCCCCGTTTCATATCAACCATGGTCTACACTCTTATATGGTATTGCACTGTGTTGGAGTATCGGTCAGCTGTTCATTGCTTTTCCCCATGCTTTACTGCAGGATAGAGAGCCGTCATGTGCGCTATTGCAGTGTCAGATCTCTTGGCAACAGGAACCTCTGAATTTTGGATGACCCCTCCAAAATTCTAGTGATTACTATTATTTTGTTTAATCCTTTGTATGCCAGATAAACCGCTGATCAATGGGGATTGTGTGTCTCAAGTCACATGTGGCACAACAAGTAACTTTCCAATAGTGTACAGAAAGTTCTAATGACTATGACTTTTCTTCCATTTTCCATGTTATGTACACAATCTTGATTGTCTTTGACCTGAATAGGGTTACACTAATTCTAGATGTCCATGCATTATCATGAAGTCTTTCTGGGCTACAAAAATGTTCTTCTATAGGATTTATGTACTGATGGTGAAATAATCCACGCATGACAGACTAGTGTGTTCTGACAAAGCTGTTACTTAAGATATCGGACCGGTGGCTGGAGAGGGGGCAGATGAGAAGGAGAGGGGAGGAAGGGGGGGGGTGGGGCACTTACCATGTCGGTCACTTCTAAGGCCTTGTTGCTGATCTCTGTCACCTTTCCTCCAATCAGATGAATGTAACCCAGTGATTTCTTAGCTTTGTGGTCCTACACCAAGAAAAGAAAAGATGTTCTGGTTAACTCTCTGACTGTGCTCTTTTGCTATATGAAATTTGAGTACAAGATCATTTATTTAACATACAAAATTTGTTGACTAACAAGAAAAAATAATGATATCTTATGCAAATTACATTAATCAGTTCGAACCCTACCTCATAGTAGAAGAGGTTGCCTGCCTTGGCCCTGAAGTACCTCTTCTTCCACTTCTTGATGAGCGAGGCCCTCCTACGACCCATGGGCAGCTTCTCCATGTACCCCTCCATGCTGATCTCCCCCGCCCGGGTTGACCGGGGGCTGTGGTCATTGCGGGAGTGGCGCTGGCCCGTCGTCTGGTCCTTGTGCCGCTGCACGTTGGAGTACAGCTCCCGCAGTAATGGCACCTGGTAGGAGTATACAGGGATAAAATCAAGAGAATTGAGCAGGATTTAAGATGTTTGAATTTGGAACATATTGTTTTTTTTGTGTTTGAAAGTGCTGACAAAAAATACACATGACAGGTACAATACCTTTATAGCTGTCTATACTTTGCATATTTTCTGACAAATTTAAACCCTAAGTACACAGAATGTTTGAGATGCTCTCACAATGTACACTATATTAAAAGAATGGTAAGGCACTACATGTGCTCGTCTAGACTCTTCTCTTGGCATGGTGCCAACTCTTGTTGCCTTAGGCCAGAGTATATAAGCACAAACAAACACTTGTCTATTGTCCCATGAATGCCATCTCAATGAAGCTGTTCTCATTATGATTCCATGAAGAACTGTCTCACACTCGTTTATCTCCTTCTCACTTTCCAAGATACTTCATCAAAACTCTACATCACAAGTTACTGGGGAGTGGAGGGGAGTATTTACTTTTTATCTGCATGGAGCTGCTTAATTTGCCCTACCAATTACATACAATGACATTTTTTTCAGCTTGGTACACATGAGAGTTCACATCTTGTGAAGATATTACATCATAAGTT
This sequence comes from Arbacia lixula, assembly GCA_963669155.1. Lineage (NCBI taxonomy): Eukaryota > Metazoa > Echinodermata > Echinoidea > Arbacioida > Arbaciidae > Arbacia > Arbacia lixula. Next base: position 45,148,318 of record OZ022576.1, read on the forward strand.
GAGTTTCAGGCACTGCCTTGCCATATTAAAAACAAGGAGTGAAGCTAAAATGGCCAAATTCCTATCATAATCTATCTTTCATTATCTAGTCAGAGGGCTTTACAATACATTTCCCCACTGGGATACCACAATATACTTTTCCCTCATGTAACACACAAATTGGATGTTCCACATCATAGATAGATGTATTTCAGATTAATAAGTGACTGTAAAATGGAGAAGATGTGTGAATGACAAGTGGAACAATGTATAGACATTCTTAGGGGAATAGCTTTCAGCAGAATTAAACACAGTTGACAAGGAAATAATAGAGTCGACATGGAAACAACACAAGAGTTGACATGGAAACTACACAGAAGAAAACAAAACACAATCATACAATGAAAGGAAAGACTTTGACAAGTTACAAGGAGATAAAAATCAGATGAAGGAGACACAATTCAATCCAGATGCTGTCTGACTCTCCAAATTCTAAAAAAAAACTCATCAGGCAAGATGTGCTACATGTAAATCATCACTTCATGCTACATGAATAGATGAATGGTGATGGTAAATCTTACTCAGTGTTTCTGAAATCCCCACTTAATGCACTGACAGAAATGCAGTTTTATGCTTGGTCTAATTATAAAATCCTTCCCCCCTTTCTTCATAAATCACTCAATGAGTCACAGAGATCTTCCGAGGAATAAATTAAAAAGGGGGTCTGACACAGAGCTTTTTAGCCGTAAAAGAAGGATGGGAATCTATTTTCATCCTTGTCTCAAATTGTGCAAATCACAATGGCTTCCGTTGGTTGTGAACAGGAGCAACACAAAGTTGGTTGTGTTAAGGGGTGAGAGCGAGATTGAGGGAGAGGATGATAGGAATAAAATAGGGAGGGAGGGAGAGAGAGAGAGAGAGAGAGAGAGAGAGAGAGAGAGAGAGAGAGAGTTGAGGCTTTGATCACCCAACAGCTTCATGTAGCTTTCCCAAATGTGGCTTTCTCTTTTCAAGGCCTCTATGTTACATTCATGCTGTATTCCTCTGACAATGACAAAAACGAACAGTAACTCCTAAAAACAAGAATACCATGATGACTAACTTCTATTTCTAGGTATGCTATTGTCTTGTGAGGACCAAACCATAAAAAACAAAAGGAAATCATGTTATGACCATCATGAGTAAGTCAGCATGGAGCATGGTGGTAAATATTCCCTTAATATCCCTTGCTAGGTGATATTACAGTCCAATGTGGTAGAACCTGCCCCAATACAATCAATCACATAAAGTCTGAGAAATCTGGGAACTCTTTTACCAGTCTGACTTTAAAGGTAAAGAATAACAGTTATAATTATTATGGGATTGATAAATAAGGCAGAATAGGTCTGCCATCATCACAGCATGCTGTCTCCCTTGATTTTGAAGACTTTATCATTTAAGCCAATTCCCTTATCTCATTCAGAAATCAAACAAAAATGAGATCAATGGTCACAGCTGAATGTTCTGCAATGGTAACAAGTCCTGTTATCTTGATTACTACTATAGTCCATTATCTTTGACAATTTAAGAATATTCTATTAAAGTAAACTGGACAGACACTCTCAGCCTGGGTCTTTCTGTATGATTGCAAACATGGGTGGAATGATTGTAGTGAAGTTTGATGCACATATATCAACAACAAGAAGGTTTAGTACTGTGCATTTCTTGAGTCATGGAGTCCTCCTTGACATGTGAATTAAGCGATGCTTTCTCAATCCTGCAACAAGATCTTGTCAGGTTGCTTATAATGAAACTAGTTTTTATTGACCCAGCAAGGAATTCCCTGGCCTGATGAATCAAGCTACAGTCATACTTTACCCAGATCAAAGCCATTATTTCCCCAAACAAAGCCACAATAAAGGGAATATGAAACAAAGCCCTAGATTGTCACTGAGGATGCAGAATTTGAGGGCACGCATTTTGCCCCTGTTGTTGCGTATAGCAGCAGGTCTTCAGAACTTGTCACCTTTTACCCAGACCCAGAGCATACCTTGCCTGTGTTGTAACTTAATGACAGTATTTGCACAGGCAAAAGCAGATTGCTTCTTCTGGAGGGAAGTGAGGATGCAACTTTCAAGGATGAGCTAAGAAGACCTGTTCCATGTCTCAAATGACTTATCAAAACTTGACATGAAAGCCAAAGATGTGAACAAGTATATGACAGCCAAAAAACGTACCATTAATATATCTATTTTGTTTGGGGCACCTAATGTATATCGATGGGACATGAATATAATGCTTTGGTACAGAAATCAATTCATCCATTCTACATATTTTTAACAAATACTTAGTTGAAATGGTAATACAAAATAATGTTATCTTTATTGTCATGGTTACATAGTGACACAGACTCAATGACAAAAAATATGATTCAATCACAGGAAAGGTATACAGTAGATCTTTTAGCCCGAAACTATCCACTTTTTCTATTATAGGCCAATTCGGAGTTTGCGGTTAAGACACAGAGTTAATTGAGTTAAGTGACAAACTTCCCTTTTTCTTGCACTAAATCATCTAAGCTGGAAAGCCTTTCTAGTGCCATGACAAGGACCGGATTGCGGGATGTCTGGGTCAGAGCAAACCTTTGGAGCCATCCCTTCTTCCCTCCAGGTATAGCGCTGTCATTTAACACAATCTCACGGGACTGACAGAGTATGTCTATGTGTGTGTGTGTGTATGTGTGCGTGTGTGTATGTGGGCGTGTGTGTGTGTGTGTGTGTGTGTGTGTGTGTGTGTGTGTGTGTGTGTGTGTGTGTGTGTGTGTGTGTGTGTGTGTAGTCTGTGTGAGGTGTATATGTGTGTGGTGTCTGTAACTCTTGAGCTAGCTGCCCATTGAGGCATTGGAGTTTTTAAACCAAAAACCTTTTAAAAAATCATATATCCTTTCTCCAAAGTATGTGCTATGTTTTTACACAATTTCAATTACTCAACCTCTCTCTCTCTTTCAACAGCATATCCTTGTTGATGGACTGAACACCTATAACTAATATAAAAACAATTGTGTATTTAGCCTTTTGCATGAGATGACTTCAAACTCTGAGCATATAGATATATTTACTGTTACGGTTACCAAAGAACTCGTCTAAATGTGCCAAAAGTCATTTGTGATGGGCATACATTGATTACACCACAAGCTGTCTGTATTATGAGACACATGGCTTTCTTCATCCGGCTGGATATTTTGGGCACCAAACGAGCTGCTGCTCTAAGTAACTTGTGTGCACAACTTGTGCAAACATGCACCAATGGCGCTTCAAGAGTTCAAGTGTATGAGCTTGCATGGGCAATCCAATGATACAGCCAAAATATTGCTGATTCAGCACATAATGTTTGTATCCATGATTACAACACAATTAACTCGTTCTGCAATGCCAAGAACACTTCTCTATGAGTGGCAAGTTTGGTCCCATCCACTAGGTCATCAAAAGGGGAAAGTTGAATAGAAGTATCATACAATGTCATAACAATTAATATGCATCACTCCAACATTACTGATCTGTTCACATAGAGTTTTGGTATTTGTTGATAACATTTTGAAGTATTTCTAATTAGATCTATGGGTATGCAGACATAATTAGAAGAAATCTTTGCCCTGGTCACAGGATACATCAATATATCACAGGCACATAAATGTACATCATCTTCACTCCATGTGAGTGCCTCATGTCCATATTTGGAACTTTGGTTGAATTTTATTTTTATCTACTCAAGAGTTCATGTTTATGCAGTACAAAAGTCAGAACTGGTAATATATTAAGTTATGACTCATTTAAAACATCCGCTCCTGGGTGACACTAATTTATGAATTAATCTGAAGGAAATTTGATATGATGAGTCAATACCTAATTCCCCCCACCAATCACAGCTCAGGATACATATCTTATGAAGCCAAATGAAAGTAATTAATATCCATGGTCACATTAACAGTCCTCAGCCACCTCTATATCATCACGAACAAAAGACAGGCCATGATATCTCAAAGCTGTTTATTGAGAACCCCAAGGTAGAGAAAACAATAGTACAGTGAACCATGTTTCTCAAACTCCTCAGAGATTTTAATCTACAGTACATCTGTTCATGAAAATGGGAGAAAGCAATTGTTGAAGGCAGAGGCTGCTGTCTGCACGATTTCATTACAACATAGTATTGTTTTTCTTAGAAACATAAGCCCTGCATGACTGACAAGAGGATAACAGGGATATGAAGTATTGTTTGTCAGAGGACAGCTTTGTTTCCCTTCAAAGACAACACACTTATTTGCAATCCTTTTTTACAATTATGAAGTTTGCTTCTGCTGTGATATCAATTTAACAATATGCCTTATAATAATTCTTGTTTATCATACGTAAAAAGACTTGTAAAGAATTGATATAAGAGATATATTAATATCCACCCACTTCAGATTAGCACACTATTCCTTGTGTGAGGTAATCAATCGGTAAGGATTTTCCCGGTCTTCTTCATCTTCTGAAATGCCTTGCGAGGGAGTTTCTTCAGGTCATTTAAATGGCAGCCAAATTTAGAATGTTGGGAATGGCGTTCCATCTCACACAGACATCAGGTATGGATGAATGCTGCTTCAATCACAAGTCAAAGAGAACAAGGAATCCGCCTAGCAATGCAGACGGACAACAAGACAATCCTGCAAGGAGCTTGTGACAATCATCCACGCTATTACACACATACACACTCACACACTCAAACACACACACACACACACACATACACAACTCTTTTAAAGTCCTGTTAATACTGGGATATCAATAATGATTAGATTCAGTCATATACATTATACAAACATTTTCCATTTTCTTGCAAAAGGATACAAGTTGATTATTCCTTTAAATAGCAAACCACACAAGAGCTCATACACAAACACAAATACAGACTTATTATACACATATAAATCAACCTACAAATACACACAAGCACCCCTTTCTTCACACACATAACCCACATACATACACCTAAACATACACAATCATACAGATACAGACAGATCAAAAGACATTCACACACAGACACAGAGTCTAGATCTTCAACTATAGACACTTCTTGTACAGAATGCGTGCAGCTTCATTATATGGACTAATCATCCATTTCCTTCAGTTGACTACTTTGTCATTTTCCCTCCCTGAGACATACGTCATTTCAGTTGAAATACCATGGATTGTGATGTCATGCTAAATCTCTCCTTTTCAGTTGAAACTCAATAATGCTATTTCATAACTAATCCCCCTCACCTAGAAACGATGAAGCCACAATTTTGATTAAATTGAATCAAATTCACAGGTTTGTTGAGGGCTAGAAACATGTACAGCTACTATGGAATATAGCCACTTTCTAACACTATATATACGACTCGTTCGCCTAGCAACGTTGTTTTGAAAACATGTCACACATATTATTACCCCCCACGTTGTGCCAGCGCACATCTAACATCCCACATCAGGTGCAAGATGATGACAAAACACAAAAAATCAGCACACACATCAGAAGCAATAGAGGGGGCAGGCAGAATGATAGAAAAACAGCACTTGTAAGAGGTCTTTAACATCGCCGCTGTTTGATCTATAGAGGGTCCGACGGGGGATGCAGTCATTAGGAGGGAGCTGGTTGCTACCCTGAGATAATAGGAGGCCAAGCCACAACATTATTAGCAGGGTATCACCGATACTGTGCCTCTATGCATCTAAACCACATCCGTCTGCTACAACAGGCTGCTACCTACAGCTTCCCCCTCACTAAGCTGTAGCTGCACTGCCATTGTACGCATATCACAATATGCAACACACTTACACATTACACGGAGCCCTACATAAGGTAATTCATACATGCAGTATTGTACCTGCACTGAGACACAATGTAGTGTGCTTATTCAAAACAATTTAATTTTTGTGGAGACAAAAGATATAAATATTTCTGTTTTGCTAATTACTCTCCGTAGCAGTAAGACTGCAAATGTGAGTGTGTCTTCTTATGTTTCACAACCACCACGTCACGTTCAAAAAGGAGGTAATTTTACAACAATTTCCATCTTTGGCTAGCCTACTTATATTTCACAAACACTGCGTCATCCTTCAAGAAAATGGAAATATTACTCAATCCCCATCTTTGGCTTGCCTTCTTACATTTCATATCTACCACCTCATCCTTCAAAAAAGGGGGTAAATTTTACTACAATGCCCACTTTTTGCCCATTCCCACAGGCATTTGATGATGGTAGTGTAGACAAGTAAACAAGGTATCTCATTTCCTTTGTGACGCCACTTGTCTCAGTGTCTGTCAGGAGCAGGCTAGCACTAGCTGCTTGTAGTAAGAGACACACGTAGACCCCTTTTCTCTGGGGACTATCAGCATCCTGCGACTGTCTGCCACTGATATCCCTCTGATTCAAAGAATCTGGAAAGGGCTTGTTTTTTTTGTGATGTTGGGATATTGCATCAAAACTTGCTTTACTGCTTCACATAATCTGGAGAGTGTTTGCTGTCTTATAATATCAGAGTACAATTGTCTGGATATTGCATCAAAACTTGATCAATGGATGTTCTGCAAAGCAGGTTCAAAACAAATCTTTATGGACCTTGAGGTCTTAACATGACCTGAGTAAAATTATTTTCTGAAAATGTAAGATAGATTAATGGCCCACATACATATATAAAGAAGGATTTTGGCACATTGATATTCTTTACATACCATTTGAACAACATTCCAGTTCCATATCACTCATATTTATTGTTTAAAGGAAGTATACTGTACTGGGAAGACAAAAAGGCCTTCAAAGGTGATTGTGAGCAATCTTCTTACCAGTGGTCTAAAATTCATGTAGTGTCCATTTTAGAAACTTGCTGAAAGTTATTTGTCCTCATATGATCCACATTTGGAATAATTAGTGATTTAACTACAAATCCTCAAAATGTTCGGCCCGAACAATTTGAGGATTTGTGATTAAATCACTAATTACTCCAAATGTGGATAGTTTTATGGTAAATAACTTTCAGCAAGTTTCTAAAATGGACAATACATGAATTCAAGACCATTGGCAAGAAGATTGCTCACAATCACCTTTTGAAGGCCTTTTTGTCTTCCCAGTGCAGGATACTTCCTTTAAATAGAGAACAGCAAAACAATCACATAACCTGTATTAGACCAACTACACATGTATGTTCAAGTGTGCAGTTCTCTAGATTCTTTTGGGATTCTCATCATTATTAAGTGGACAGCGATTAAAAGCCACACAATCCCTTTCCAGGACGGTATATAGCCATGCAATCTATCTTGGTCTGGCATTTGTAAGGCCCATACATCGTCATGGCGACGTGTTACTTGATGCAGATACAGGATGTTGGTGTGGGGTGCCGACTGACAGGTTTGTTCTGGAGTGTACTGTGAAGACAGGTGAGCTTCCTGCTTCACAGGCTGCTGATGATTTCCTGAATAACCGGGCAATATTCCTGACTAATGGCCAACCCAGCGACAATAACATGACACGTCCACCATCCCACTGCAGCGCAGTGTTCTTCTAAGACATCTCTATTCTCAGAATGTCATGTGAATAGATGTTTTTTGCTTCCACCAAAGACTTATTTGATGTTTACACTTGGATTTCACCATAAACCTGAGAAACGGTCAGCCCAGAGACAGTAACTGTCAATCTGCATGCAGTAGCATAGTCTTCCAAGACATCTCTATTCTTACAACACTATATATGGATCGATGGCTTCTCCTTTTGCCAAACACTTTCTCATTGGTTCTTCTGCATACAGTAGGTCTTGATCTATTCTCAATTTCACATTTCCTGAGAAACAGTCAACCCAGAGACAATACCATGACAGTCTTTCCCCACAGCTCTTTAAGAACAATACATGACATGGAGGGGGGGGGGGGGGGCTTTGCCCGTTGCCAAACACTGTCTTTATGTTCACATCTAGGCATGATCACTATCACAATACAATGGTGTCTTGATATTTCTGATTTTCAAATCCACACATTTCTAGAGCAATGATTAATCCAGAGACAATAACCATACCGTTCAGTATCCTGCAGCAGTATAGTATCCAAGACATCTCTATTCTCTAAACATTATGTGGCTTTAGGTTCACATGTTTCATCATGTTACCTAGTTCTTAATATTTCTGATACACTTTAATAGCTTCAATTTCCCAACATTTTTTTTGTTGGTTCAGTTTATCAGCACAACAGCAGAAACGTAGAGAGAGGATTCACCAGCCCCCCCCCCCCCCATACCTGATTTCTTGGACTAAGGTCTACACACCCCAAAGGAGAGAGCACTTATTTACTGACAAATTGAAGACAAATCTGATAACAAGTTTACCAAATTTTCTCTCACCGATAAACAAAATAGGCCCCTCGAGTACTGAGAATGAGGCACATTTGGCTGTAGTCCAATGCTTGTCCCACACACGGAAGATCTCTTTGTAGAGAGCATAATGTAGTTAGGCATGGACAGTAGGTAAAGAGTAGATACAGTGTATGTAGTACTTTCCTGCTGGGATTGAAACTGATCATGATGTAAGGATAATTGAGTTAGCTTGTATCAGGATCTGGATGGTGGGTTAGGAGGGCAGGAGGAAGAGGCTTACAGCTATGGGGTAGGTTAACAAAGCATCTAACCTTGGAATACTCGCACTGATCAGAATCAGGATTGACATACATGTCGGCCCAATCAACACAATGACTTTCTCTACAATATTATTTCGGGATGGAGCTGGTAATTCTTCAGTTTCAACACCACTGCAGAGCCTGCATGGCTGGAAGGGTTATGATACAGGGAAGAATACACAGGAGAGTTCTTTCTGTGTCAGATTTTTATTTGACTTTGTCTATATGACTACAAACCATCTGGGAAAAGCATAAATGATTGACTGTATGCACCCAAATACTTGCATGAGTATAAACCCTTAAGAAGCCAAGTGTGGATCATTTAGTAAATTACCAACAGAGCCAGTACATTAACTGACTGCATATTGCTGAGGCCTTCATTCTTTGATCAATTCAACATTTCGAGTGCCAAACACATGGCTGATCTACAGGTTTCATCTGTGTTACTTGCACAAAAATGCATCAATAGTGTCTAATGAGTTAAAGCCTGAACGCTTAGCCTGTGTAGCTGGAAAACCAGACAGAGAGGGAATGGGTAGCAAGGGGTAGGAACCAGTACCCCATCCCACGTGATACCGTCTGTCTCTGCCCTGGAAATTGAAAACGTTGTCAATGTCACGTACCCTTGTCTACTCCACGTATCCCTCCTTCCTGGGACACACTTTTACAGCCCTAGATGGGATTGGTTACCTCTCTTACTCACCAAAACATCTACACACTTGTTTCGACTTTGTTCTTTTATCAATCCTAATTGTTTCCTAGAATTTAACAAATTACCACAAAAATAAAGGGAAGGGTAACCATTGAATCTGATGAAATCACAAATTTGAATAAAATGTCTCAAAATATGTTTTATAGTTAATGTGTAAGTACATGCGTACAGTAACCTATCCGATGACTACCCTTTCCCATCGTGGTCCCATGAATTGTAGATAATACTGATGCCTTGACAATTGGTGGTCATGTGATCAACCGAAGTCAAAATGTAAGGTTTCTTGGAGTTACAGTTGACGATCATTTAACTTGGAAAGATCACCTTAGTATTGTCTGTACCAAAGTCTCAAGGAGTGTTGGTGTGATTTCCAAGTTACGCTTTTTTTTTACCAAAGAAAACTTTAGTAACTCTTTATAATGCTGTCATTATGCCTCACTTAACTTATTGTAATGTTGCATGGGGAAATACGTATAGAACTCATATAAACAAGTTGATAGTCCTTCAAAAGAAAGCCATCAGGATCATTACAAATTCAAATTACAGCAGTCCAAGTGCTCCTTTATTTCTTCAACTTCAAGTGCTGCCTCTTGATGAATTAGTTTCTTTAAATTGTTTGATATTCATGTACAAATCTCAATCGGCACAAAATAGTTTTTTTAAAAGATGTGTTTATCATAAATTCTACTGTTCATCAGTACAACACGCGTCAAAGAAACCAAATCCATCAACCTCTCGCAAGGACTCAAACTGCTTTGAACTCTTTTGTAGTTGTTTGCATAAAAGAATGGAACAAGTTTCCACAAAACATCAGGTCAAGTCCAACACTGTCTAAATTCAAACTTTCATGTCGGAAATATCTTTTTGAGAATTTACAGAACAAGTTAAAGTAAATAACGGAAAGCCATGTATGTCTGTGTGTTTGCGGCGTGTGTATGGGTGTGTGTGTGTGTGTGTGTGTGTGTGTGTGTGTGTGTGTGTGTGTATGTATGTGTGATCTTAAACTTTTATTTTACTCCTTAGTTATCATTGTAAATATGCCATTCGTTATATATTTTTTTTTTTTTGTGTGTGTGTCTATACTGTAGCTTGTAAGGGGCCCCTATCACAAGCTCTGCTTTCTCCGGGGTCCCAAACCTATCATGTTCTTTCTTTGTCAATTAATTGTTAAAATGTTGTTTTCTTGATTAGTTTGAATAAACTTGAACTTGAACTTGATATAAATCAGCTGAAGAACATTAGTTTGTAGATCAAATAAACATATTAGAGATTATTTCTAAGCTGAAAATCTAAACAAATTCTTAACAACCTTAGTGGAAAGCTTGCAAGCAAACCACTAGCTTTAGCAGATCTAGGCAGACAGATTGACAGACTTCACCTTTCATATACCCAACGGACCGATCCTGACAGACGCAGAGTGTCTATTCTGATCATGGGCGTGGCATACCTATCAACCCCTGCCTAATTCTGTCCGTCACACAGCGCAGCCAGGTTGCAACAGGCCAAAGAGCTGCCAATTGGCCGATAATTGGAGGGGCAGAGAGATCGAGCTGCAGATTGAGTCGCTTGTGGTGATGTGTGGAGAGGGTAGTAGGGGGAGCATATGACGGCCGATCAAGGTTAGACCGCTGTCTGATCACTTCAAGGACGGGATGCTGACAGATGGTGGAGGCTAATCGCTTCAGTCCTGAGGTGATGATGTCATCATCACAGATTCAAGACACATGGTTGGTATTAGCTACCCTGGGCTTGCAGCTACATCTCAATATTTATCACAGAAGTGTGACTATCCAGTATTCTAACACTGGACTCAAAATTGCATTTCCATTACAGAATACAAGAAAGAGGTTAAAAATTATTCACCTAGGAAGGAAATTAATGTGTTATAGATAATATCAGAAGTACATGTATAAGAATTATCAGAATAACATTACTCTGCATCTACTGAGGACTATCACATTTAGTTTGCTCACAATGGAGAATAAATTATTATATTTTCCTAGGTGCTGCTAAATCTTGACAGACAGTTTAATAGAGAACCTGTCTCATAAGCTGACCTATATTCCCTGCCAGACTGTTGTAGCAACTATAATTTATACACAAAAATTGTATTAGCACACAATGGTACACAAGTAACCATTTAACAAACAAATTGCTGCTGATTAAAGTGAGAGGACAATCCAAGCCTACTGCCCCGCCACAGAACAAGGATATCTTGCACATGCATAGACAATGAGTTGCAAAATTTGCAGACTGCAACAACATTTGTCTGGAGCAACACGGTTGGGTGACAATTTCCTGTGCAGCGCCCTTGTCATGCAATATCCCGACTCGTCAATGACGTAATTTGACTTTTATAAGGTGAAAGGGCATTATCTGAGCATTCAATATGATCCTTCATAGGTTAACTACTCAAAAAACATTTGTTTGCATATATGTTAACATTTAAAGAAGACTGGTGGCTACATGATACCTACATGGCACATGACAGATATTGACTTACACAATACAGAATTAAGATTTTGAAGACTCATATCTTTTCTCTTTTACATTTAAACAAGAAAATCTATCATATTGTTTTAGTTTCTAATTTAAAGAATCACACAAAGTTGGTGCAGATGATATTTTGCACATGAGACAACACTTATTTGTTACTTACCGGATCCCACTTCTTGATGGTATCCCTCTCCTCGTACCGTGCTGGTTCAGTCTTGATATTATCCCCAAAGACCTCTGGGCCATCATACTTGTATATGACAGGCTCAGGCGGGGTGTGCTCCTCAAAGGAGCATTCCTTGGGGGGTTCTTCATCCATGGCAGACACGGGTATGGGTACCTCATCGTCATTATCCGGTGGGAACTCATAGATGGCGCCCTCCTCGGTGACAGTCCTCTGCACCTGAACGCTTCCCCCATTCACGCTCTTGTCGCTATCATTCCGACTGGGATGCTTGCCATTGGCCTGGATGTCCGTCACCTCATAAGTGGACGACACATGGATGTAATCATCCTTCTTGGTGGTCCGCACGCATAGGCCGGACTGGCTGTCGCACACATTCCCCGGTAACTGAATGACCTCCTCGTAGTCCGCCTGGATGTGGGACGACCGTGGCTTTGGGACCACCATGTTCCGTGCCGGTGGAGTAGGTTTGCACTGAATGGGCGTCTCATAGCCACCGTCATCGATGATCTGCCGTGGTGGAGTGCTCTTTGGTCCACTGTCCCGGTCACCAACCCCATTGGTCAGTACCTGGCCATTGACCAAGCCAGTCCCATTGGGTCTGGCAGTAGGAACAGGCTTCAACCCTGGGACGTTCTGTCTTGCAGGCGGTCTGGGTTTACTGGGCATGCCATTTGTACTGGACTGGCTGCTGGGTCCATTGGGGACCTTCTGTGCAGTATTTACAGGGTTACTTGACCTCAAGGGCCCATTGGTGAACTTTGATGGCGGGGGGCTGGGGGTTCCCCGGGACCACTCCCTCGACTGGCTGTCATTGGAGATGCGCTTGGGGATGGGACTGTGGTCCCCGTTCATCATGAGACTACTGCCCTTGGAGTCATAGCTTCTGTTGGACCCGTGGCTGCTGTAGGACTCACGCATACCTGGCAGGTCAAAGTTTCCATGCAGTTCATGAGTGAAGGAAGCATGGCTAGCGTGGGAATCCACAGACGATTTCATACTTAGATGGGACTCCTGACTGCCCCTTGAAAGCTGACTGGTGTGTGACTCATGACTAATGTGACTGAAATGGGATTCCCGACTCGCGAAAGAATCATGATCGTACGGGGATGAGCGGCCCCTATATGAGACCCTCTTCTCCCGTCCTAGCGTCCCATTATCAAACTGCATAACGCGTTCCCTCACAGACAGGGTTTCAACATTCCAAAAATTATCCCCTCCATTTTGATGTCCATTTTTCATCTCATGGTCAAGCCTGACCTCAATCCTTGGTGCTCTGTCATACAGATCCTCCTCAGATGCCACATGCTCCACCTCCTCCTCTTGCTGCTCTGTCGTCTCCTTGGGAACAATCTCCTCATTTTCGTCCAATAAATCATCCTTGCTCTTCTTCAGGGCCTCCTGCATGGCCTGCACCTGTTCGGCCAGGCTCTGCACAAAGTCCTTGCATGTCTCAAGGTCCGTCACAATGGTCTTTGGTCTCACAATTGATGACAGGTCCTCCTCATTGATCGTGTCCAAGTCCCCACAATTCGAGGTGTCCAACTTGTGAGACCTGTCCGAGTCCCGCCGGTAGATCCCTGAGTCTCCGGAGTCCCCGTTGCCAGAGTCGCGCAGACTGCATTCTCTTCGGCTGTGGCCGTTGGTGGGGGCGTCACCTGATTCGTCAGAGTCCAAGGGGTCTGAAGACGGGGAGATGTCCTCGGAGCTAAGTTCTGAGGACACAATGGAGCTGGACTCTGACTTCTTGTCCGCATCCCATTCTACCGCCATTAACTGTAAAGTGAAGGAGAAAAGAGAAAGCAGCAATTAGACTCTACACAATCTCATCACTATATACATGCAATATTACAAGATAAATGCAATACTTCTTTTTGGAAGGGTAAGAAACACTTTACTATACCTTTTTACAAAATGCCTCAATGATCAGAAGTATCCAGAATGAAAGCAAACACATGCTAACATCATTAAGAATGCTACACATTATGTCCCTAAGGAGAGCTTTTAGACCCTGCTGTAAATATCTTGCAAAGTACAGCAATAATCTGACTTCACCATGTCATTACTGGTCAGCTAGGAATATAAGCCTAGACAAAATCCCTTTTCCTCAGCTCATGATTCTGCATGAAATAAGGCGTAATGTAAAGACACTCAACATTAATGAGTCAGATTATTCTCCGTATTAATGACTTGCCCACATGTGCTCATGTATCAAATCTGATACACCCTTTATGATCCATCGACACACAACTCTACTCAACGCCATTACAGAGATCACACATTGCTAGTATGCAAATATATTTGCCTTCATAGACCTCAGCATTCTAAATTTTCAATCAGCAAAACTCATAGAGGAGGAACATATAAATGCAAACAAAATCAGCATTACAATACAAATCTGGAAAATATGATAACAACCTTAAATATCTTCTCTACTTCTTTGTTTAGGGTTTCATAATACTTTTATCATATCTAACACAAGGACATTGCAGGTAGAAAAGAAAGTGAAGAGAAAGTGAATGAGTAAGAAAGTAAGAAAGTGAGAGAGGGAGAGAGGGAGAGAGAGAGTGTGATAGAAAGAAAGAGAGGGGGAGAGTGTGTGAGAAAGAGAGAGAGAGAGAGAGAGAGAGAGAGAGAGAGAGAGAGAGGGGGGGTTGAGGGAGAGAAGAAGGACAAATATCATACATGTACTTAATAGTATTCAAAAACCTATCAAAGGGGTGATATATTGATGTTTGATCAGGTGAGATATAAATAAATAAGAAAAAGTAAAGGCTACAAATAAGAAACTATTAAAATCAAACAACACAATTGGAAAGCAATTCAAACATGTCCTCTTCATTCAAGAGAGGGGAAGGGAAGGGGGGGGGGGGGTGGGAGAGGGTGTGTAAGCAGGAAAGACTGCCAGACACCATGGCCTTTGACTGAAGGAAGAGGGTGCTAAGCTCTGCCAACATGATCTGTTACAGAAAGCATTGACCTCATGGTGGTTACCAACACTACACAAATAAATGTATCAAATAAAATGTAACATATTAGAGGAACTCTTGTTTCAATGTAACATTTATACTAGGACTATTTTGAGGATTTCTGTATTGATTCTGTTTGAATCCATTTCAAAGTTAAATGTGTTTTAAAAATATATCTCTGTCCTGATCAAATAGGAATTTCCATCCAAATATTAACACAAAAGATAATTTTCATGACATATAAATAATTGGGAGCTACAGAAAATGACAAATACAAGAGCGCACACTTTGCAACTTCTGGAAGAAATGTCTGATATAGATTAATGTATTTGTTTTCTGTTCAAAGCATGTAAAGTGCTTCCAAATTAAAAGATGTCTGTAACAATATTTGCAATATATTATCAAATCTTCTTTTTTTTCTTCTGAAAATCCTATTTTATCAATTGTGACAATATACTTCCAAGCATCCAGAAGCATTTTGCATTATGAAATATTTTCAAAAGGTGTACATTGGGCTTATTATGATATCTACTTGCAAGGAATAGAAAATGAGATGAGGCTATGGGCTGTATTCTCGACACAATATAGTAGGCTAGTGATCACATCAGAACCATTTAGGATGAGCATGCCAGCATTGGGGGTCATCAGAGGGGTACACATGGGGACATTGACATTCTCCAAGAGTTATCAAGCCAAGTCTTCCTCTACCCCTGGAGGTGTGGAAGGAGGTTGGCTTGGAACCACGCTCAGTTACACAGATAAGACCACATCAGAATAGCCTGTAGTCTGTCAAGATCATACCCATGCAATGAACATATTTACTTTGTCACACTTTGATTTTCACACAACTTAACTCAAATGAATATATACATGATCAGTGTCTGCTTAAACAAAACATGTTGATATCTTCATCAGATATACATAGATACACTAACAAGCCACTTGTCCTCATCCACATGTTAGCACCACTTCTCCTCTTCACTGTATCCAAGGTGAGTTACTATAGATTATCCAGACATCATGATCATCACACTATGCACCCATTTCCCATTTCATTAAGCTGTCAAGGTACACTCCCTCCTTGAGCAGGTGTGGGAATGAATAATCACTACATTTCTTCACTCGCCTTTTCCCCTTGAGGAATGTCACTTCCCACCCGATTGTCACGTCATTCTTGATCTTTTTAATCCTTCTCCAGCAAATGGTATTTACTTGAAGGAACCCGTACTCCGTAAGGGCTGCTCTCTTCCTTTCATTCTTTTTAACTTTTTCACCAGTAATGCACACAATTCCCCTTTAGCAAGGGTTTTTCTGGCACACAAAGGGTTAAACCCTTCCCTCTATATCCTGCTCCTACGTTTCTTGAGAGAGTCATGAGAAATACAGAGGGGGGCAAGGGGGGGGGGGGTGGAGGGGAGGATGGGGGATGGGCAGGGGTAACCTGTACACCTCCACTGGTGGACTGTGCAGACGTAAAAGTCCCGAGGACTTCCTGTTTACGCAAAAGTAGGGCTGCATGTCTTGCATCACAGGGCAACCCTGGCACGAGACTTCCAGATACATGTAAGTGCAGAAGAGAGGTAGAAAGAGGCAGAGAGAGAGAGAGACAGACAGACAGGCAGAGGAGAGGGAAAGTGAAGGAGAGTGAGGGAGAGAGAGGGGGAGAGAGAGGAGAGAGAGGAAGAGAGAGGGAGAGAGAGAGAGAGAGAGGGAGAGAGAGACAGACAGAGGAGAGGGGAAGCGCAGGAGAGTGAGGGAGAGAGAGGGAGAGAGAGGGAGAGAGAGGGAGAGAGAGGGAGAGAGTGGAAGGCAGAGAGAGAGGGAGAGAGACATAGAGAGTGGGAGAGAGCATGAAAGAGACAAAAAGACAGAGAGAGAGAGAGAGCTAGAGAGATCGGTGATACAGAGCAAGAGAGATGGAAAACAAGAGAAACAGAGAGAGGATGCCCCAAAAAGGTTGTGCAATTCCCAGACACACACTCCAACTATCAACTATTACTCAATACAGGGATCGCTACTAGGTATGCAATCCACCTAAATTACTTCTGACAACTGATGTTGTAAATACCCTCCATAATGCAGTAGAAATGCATGCCCATAGAGCAGCGACAGAATCCAATCAGTGTGAATCACACTCAGTAACTCATGTGCAACTTATTAAGCCGGCACACGTTTAACCAGGACACGAGGTTGCCAATGACATTTGATGAAAGTTGAGCTTTTCTAGTGGTCTCATTATCCAGTGACAATGACACATTACTAACAAGAACTTTCAGTGGTCTCCATTGTACTGCAACAATGACACACCATTCTCAGGAGATCTCCAGAATGTAAATAACCTTTTTCACAGGAGAAAAAGGTCAAAAAGTTGATGCCACATCTTCTTTATAGAGATCAACATGATTACTGCTGCAGAAAAGAAATGAATAAGATTAAGATTAAGATAGCTCGTATGTAAACTTGATAACTTCATATGCAAACTTGAATTTTCAAGGTACTCAACATCTAATACAAGGTTTCAAAGAATGTACACATAATTAAGTACATGTTCATTTGATACTGCATGACAATAGATTTGCTCAAGTGAAGAGCGCATGCATGTTCAGAAAATTACCATAAAAAATAACATCCACAGAAATGTGGATTTACTGAACACATCACAGATTGATCAATATTGTCCTATTTTGTGAAACTGTAAAATTTATGAATTATAAGACATTTGCTTGCAAGGTGCCTTGTATGTTCAGACACTGACAATCACAGCTCTCCATCCACTTCTATCTCATGTTTCTTGTAATATGCTGGTACTACTAAACTTATAACAATACAGCCTTTTACCATGAATAATCCCAATCTAGTAAAACTCAGGCAATGAAAATCATAAAATATTTGGAGGAATGTAGGCACATTCCTAAGATGGTAGCACATTCCCAGACAAGGGAGGAATGACCATGGTGTGGGTACATAAGTAGCAGCCAACGCAGGAATCAAGCTTGCTCTGTTGCTAGGTGGAGTGCTACGAAGCTATTTATATCTCACGACCAGCAACTTGACTGTGGCTGGCTAACTAATGCTGCGTGACTTGAATCTCTGATGGCGATCCTTATCACTGGGGTATCTGCTTTAATCCAGCCAGATCATTGCTGTCTAGATGCCCTTCCTCAAGCTAGTCCACAAACTTTTTAGAAACTTTAAAGGGTTACCATAGTGTCACTTGAAGAAAGTTACCTCATTGAAACAGATACATCATTTAAATGAGTATATTAGATGGAGTTTGGGAAAATCAAGAATTGGACACACAAACAAAATGTCCTCTAAAATCTTCATTTTGTAATATAGTCGTACCTATTTCTCAAAACTTTCCCACTTCTTGTGTGTTCTTGTTTTTTGGATGTCTTGCATGACATTACACTGTATTCTCATTTTAGGTTCTGGACTTGTTTTGCTGCACGATAAAAACATGAAATATATGAGTGCTAGGGAGAGGCATAATGTGGTGGAAATGAGAGTTTGAGGGAAGGGAGGGTCTAAGGCTAAGGCTTTCCCTCGAGGTCTCGTAAGCACAGGACTGAATCTACCCAGACCGAGGGAGAATGAAGTGGGAAGGATATAAAATGGTGAGGGGATGATGAAGGTGGATACAAGTTGAGAGGACATGGCTTAGTTTAAAAGATGGGGCTTTCCTGACAGACCAAGGTTTGTCACTTTTCACATTGCTCAGTTTTCATGAGATTATAGCGCAATATTAGGATGGATTGGAAGAAGACAATTATTGGAAAAGAGCATAAGGAGGATAGTTCTGATAACTGTGCAAACATTCTTTCATTTAATTTATTCCTGATGAAAGCATGTTTATAATGGTAACATACACTACAGTTCAAAGGAATTGGAATAGGGAAAGGGAAGAAAGGGAAGAGCCGCAGATTTAAACCTCAGTATATTTTGCCCAGTTCAGCATGAAACATGCAGCTCCTTCCCTTTCTTCCATTACATTTTCCCTATGCAAATTCCTTTGAGCTGGAGAGTATACCATTGTAGGAAATCAATTGTGAAAATTGTATCTTTAAAGATATATTTACCCTATATTTCGACATTATGTTTCATACAGAGATGTTCATATCTTACATGATTACCATTTTACACATTCCCTATCTGATCATGAATGATTTCAAAGTATTTATGCAAATTGTTTATTAAGAGACAATGGCGCAGAACAAAGCTACATGCTGGTATTTAAAAACAGGATTTATGACTTGAAATAACAATGATTCACCTTATAATCATGGAGAAAGTTTTCCTCAGCAGATGCTTGAAACTGGCATTGCAAATTTGAAATCGTGTGACATCACATTTCTAGATCATTCCCGAACATGTTTGTGCACATAATTCATAGAGTATAAATGTGATACATTTGATAGTAAGAGAATAAAAAAGGGAAATATTATAAAAATGTACCAGTCATTGTTAGAATTCCCATAAACTTGTTTGGTTGTTTAAATGCTTAAATATACTCTAAAAAGGTAATTGACTAAAAACACTACACTGAATAGTAATGGTAATTGATATCATACATCTTGATAGTGTTGAATAGGATATCATGGCAATGTATCATGAAAAAGACACTTTAATGTGAGCAAACACAATGCACAAATTGTTAAAACTGCTGTTAGCTAAAATCAGGTAATGTTATGTTGATGAAGCTGTAGTGTGTGTTTCTTCTGCAAAAGAGTAACAAGCTGCATGTTGAATCTCCCTCGATAGAACCTATTTTTTTATTTTAAAAAATGAATAAAATCTATCAACTACTCATCTCAATTATATTTGGATGAACTATTGGAAACAATTATGGTTTTGAAGGCACTGCTTATAATGAATGAAAGAAGAAAACTCAATGTGATCCATAATGTTTTAGACACACAGTACCATTTTGTGTGTTCTACTCACTGTAATCCGTTCAACTACATTGATTAAAATCAACGATTTAACATACCTTGACATATCCAGGAGCGGGTGGAAGGTACATATCCAAGTAAACCATTTTGTCACAAAAGAGGCAATCCCCAACAACCAACAGAATGAAATGACTAGTCCATACAAACAAATCAGTTCACAAGTTCACGAGAAAAGCCTCAGCAAAATTTCTCTGACTACACTGCGCCTCAACAAATTCTCCAAATGAAGAAAGCTGCGATCCGCCACCGCCATTAAGTTGCATCACATCAACACGCCATTAAGATCAATTATTCCAAGAAAATGTTTCAATTTGAGGGAGTTGGGTCGAGACAGTCTAGTGAGAGAGAGAGCGAGATTGTGAGCTGCGTTGAGGTTATTCCTGGAGTGCTAATGCGTGGTTGAGAGAGGAGACTTGAGCAGGACTCGCTAGAGCAGAGAGCCTAATAGGAGGAGGTGATGTCATCATAGCCTCCCCCTTGCGCTGATCACCCCCACCCCAGTAAATGACTATGCTGCACTTACAGGAACTGTGTCTGAGTCTGAGTGTGTGTGTGTGTGGGTGAGAGTGTGAGTGTGGGTGTGTGGGTGAGAGTGTGTGTGTGTGGGGGGGGGGTGAGAGTGTGAGAGTGTGAGTGTGGGTGTGTGGGTGAGAGTGTGAGTGTGGGTGTGTGGGTGAGCGTATGAGTGTGGGTATGTGGGTGTGGGCAAGATTGTATGTGTGAATATGTGTGCGTGTGTGTTAATGTACGTGTTTGTAAACTATTTTGTCACACAATACTGATTCATACTTTAGTAACATGATATAAAAGTAAAAAATAATTCAAGCATTGTGAGTTTTTTATAGAGATTTTGCCATGATAATTTTGTTTCAAATCCCAAAATTCATAAAGTTCATAAAAATATATCATTATTTAATTTGCCAAGTTCATTACCTTCAATAACCATCGATGCAATATTATAAAAGTGTGAAAGCTGTAGCTCTTGTAACTTGTTGATCAAACCTATTTTTGCGACTTTAATACATCTATTGCTGTTAAAGACACCCAAAGTGTTAAAGAAAAAAGAGCTGTTGAAATTACTGTATGACAAGAAACACATACAAACATATAGTCAAAAATGAAAGAGAAAAAAAAAGTATTCTCTTTTTTTTAGGGGAGATACATTTCCAAATGACAGAAGTAATTCTAACAAAAGCAACTGCTTCAAATATTTCTCATATCAAAAAGAGTCTTACGACACTCTTGATGAGGAGCAATGACCATGAATCTGCTTGCTGCTTGTTCATTAATCTTCTTAGGCTAAGAGTAGCAACAAGGCCTCCCCCCCCTTCCTCAGATACACTCATGCCTCACCTTATTTCTCCTTCGCCCCAACAAAATGGGCTAAAAATAATCCTTGCTTGATTGCTGGGGCTTTCGGAAACCTCCTCTCTATACATAATTTGATTTATAGGCCTACTTCCTCTTCCTTACGTCTCCTACATGGATTTCCCTCAAATTTTATTATCACCAATAAGTTTGTTTGGACCTAAATTCCCATTGGTTGGGAGTAATTTACACATCAATTATGATAGATTTAGCAATTAATATGATGTCAGTTACAAATTAATACAGTACAACTACAACAATAACTGTTTGATAGTTGAGTATAATCATATTTTCTATTAGACAAAATCTTGATATATATTTATGAAAAATATATTTTACCTGATTGGGGGGGGGGGGGGGGGTAATCATGAATCATGTATAATGTGTGTATGAGAATGTACCACTGGGAATGGTGAATTCTTTGAAGAAGAAATAGTTAGACATGGGTCTCCTCTTCAAAGTAAATTAATATTTGCCCTACACATAATGATATTGGCCAGATATTTTGACCGATTACAGTGTTCTGACCACAATCAGTAAAACAGAGGAAACTGGAATTTTGCACTTGGGACAGTAAAGTGCAGACTTGGCTTTTCCCTAGAAATGATGATGCTATATTTCTAGAGTGTTGATCTAAAGCAGGTCTGGGTGTGACATCAGCGTTAGACAGACAGACATCCTTCACGGTGTAGGCGCAAACACTCCCCGGTCCGTCAGGCGGACTTCTTCTTATTGAGCGCTGCTGCTGCATGTTCACCACGGACCGTCCGATGTGTTGCAAGCATGCTTGTGCGTTGCTATTGTGGCTGCACGAAGCTAAGGGCACAATTGCAATTCCAAGGAGGATGTCATTAATGAATTGATTTACCACAATCTAAGAGGTGTTTCCTGCCCCCCAGGGAGTAACACATACTGCCCCCAGTGGGGACCCATACAGTGTACCCTCTTCCTTATCATCAGGTGTTCCCCCCCCCCCCCCCCCCAAATGGAGAGCCTGTTCGAACTTCCTTCCTGTACTCTTCAACGTCACACCGCCTACGTGTCTGGTATACACACCATTCTCACACAGAGGAAAGTGGTCATTTACTGCTGTTGGCATAGATGGCAATTAACACTTGCAGTACTTCATCAAAGAGTCATATCATGGGAGCCCCTTCACGAATGTGCACAAAGGGGGAAACCCAGAAGAACCTGTCGACTCAATCACAATGAATAGAGACTGGTCTCCATGAGATTTAAGGTATCGCCAGGATAATAAAAAAGAAGGAAACTTTACCATAGATCTTGGGCGTATAAGTCAACTTGATTGAGTAAATTGCATTTCTGCAAACATACTACATAAAAACATGTTGTACACCCAGTGCACACCAAAAAAAGTTGATAGTTACAGCTGTTGGAATCATCATCTGCATATCATCACACTCCAGAAAAAATATTGTTTCCATTAATAAATTGTATTAATGATGCTATGATTTGTTTTTACATTGATTGTACCTTAATTTACATTGTTGTTTTAGTTTTTGTGAGTAACCAATTACAATCGATATTTATCCTTTATATATCAATAGTGCGCAAACATATGGTACACAGGTAAAGTGGCTGTGTAGCCCCAAATAATCTTGTGTCTGACAGTGAGCGCCGGTGTAAAAGTTTTGTAATATATACAAATTGATTAAGAAAAATAACAAGAGGCAGACTTTACATTACAACATTCATGTGCAGACTAATCTGACAACATTATTAGAAGAAATGACAATAGATTGCTGCCTGTACCTACTCTCTCTACATATATATGCATGAGTGTCCTAATAAGATGAATGTCACAGATATCCATTGATCTCCAATAGCACAACTTAATGCATATCTTCCAATTTATCCAGAACAGTTTTTCACTGATTATGAGCTTTAATCATGCCTTGTAAGCTCAATAGAAGACCCACTTGTTCTTTGATTTATTGCTCCATGATTTCTTCGGTTCAGGGCAGGGCGTGATTAAAGCTCATAATCAGTGAAAAACTGTTCTGGATAAATTGGAAGATATGCATTAAGTTGTGCTATTGGAGATCAGTGGATATCTGTGACATCCATCTTATTAGCACACTCATGCAGAGAGAGAGAGGGAACAGGCAGCAATCTATTGTCATTTCCTCTAATAATGTCAGATTAGTCTGCACGTGAATGTTGTAAGGTTAAGTCTGCAGCTTGTTATCTTTTTTAATTAACTTGTACATTACAAAAATTCTAGACCAGTGCTCACAGCCAGAAACAAGATTATGTTTTCTATGATGACATCAAGAAAGGATAAGAACTTTGTTCTCAAAGATGGATATTTCTTTTAAAACTCATAAATATTTGTTTTCAAATGTTGTACGTGACAAAGTGAAAGTGCTCACTCTCCTGGGAGTAGTTAAGACAATTCATTCCACCCAAAGGACATTTCTAAGGCTGACTGTGGGTGAAGGGGATTCCTTTACGAGTACCCTCAGTAAGTACAGAGCACAATGCTTGATCTCCAACGCCCTCCCTTCACAATGGCCCCCTTCCCAACTTCCCATCCGCCTTCCCTTTCCAATGCACATCACCATCTCATGACCTTACCTCAACGATTCACTAAGTCACCAACGGTAGACCGCAATGGCGTTCATGAAAAGTATGAGAAATATAAGCGCTGCAGAATGCCATGAGCCCATGACACTGCGTGTTGTGTTCGTCGTGTGCCAGACAGAAGCGCATGTATATTCTTTCTTCTCGGTACTTTCTTGTCATAAACTCTTGTTTAACTATAATGCATATCTTCACTGTCCTTTCTTTAATGTCTATCATCTTACTCGAGGTATTAAGCCAGGCTATAGCAGATAGGATACTTATTATGTATGACACCGTTATCTTCTCACCATATTAGTTTTCTGCAGCATTTGCAGCGAGGATCAACCAAAATACATTAAGTCCTTACAGAATTGTGATAAGCAAAGGTCAATTTGAAGAAAAAAAATGAATTCTTGTATGCACTTACAAATCATACAGCTCAAATATGAAACTCTAGGAGGTTTATGTAAGCTGCTAGACTAAGCAATGCACATGCCATTGTTTCCCTTTTCCTCCCCTTCTGGGGGCCTCTCTAGACTCAAACCTTCACTCCTCTCTCTCTTTGGTGTTTAATAATCCGCCTCTGTCAAGTCCATCATTATTCTGAGAGCAAATTAGAAGCAACTGAATAAGAAACTAAATATAGCATCCTCCATGCTGAGAATATCACCCCGTTCTTGGCACTGAACTGCATTTCATTTTTTTCTTAACATGTTGTAAGTTGACATTGCATGACCCTCGGTTGAATCACCCAGACTATCTAGAGCCTGGCATGCAAGGGCTTAACAAAAACATATCAGACTATACCTTCAGGCCCTATGGCATTGTATGTTCATTTTTACATGTCCTTTTTTTTTTTATCTTTCCGGAAGTAAGAGAGAAACAAAACCCGTCAAAAACTATGTCAGAGAAAATTTGATGTTATTTTTCCAAGGTTTATTAAAGGGAGAAGTGTTTGTAAAGGAATGTTCCTGAACAGCTGAATGAAATAAAAGAAGGGTCTTTGTAACAGGGGTTCTCAAAATAAGATTGAGATAATGTGCTCTAATACCATGCATATTGCACATGCCAAGACATAGCAGAGGGTAATAAACATAAGAGGTGCAGATTAGGTGTACTAGACAACTCAATTTTTATACTTTATACAAACACCATGGTTTGTTTATGGCCTATGGCAAGATGTAGATTCAATTCTGGCTTGAGTTTCATCTAGCCATCTCCAGTATGTCCTCATCTTCATTTTACTTATAGTCAGGACTCAAATTACCTCAGTTTTGAATAATACTTCATGATCCTCAATGAAACATTACAGGTCATTTGTTTATGATGGCAACTAGGATCCAAATAACAAATTACATCAGACAAAGACTCTGCAAAAAATGTCTCGTCATAATTTCTGTATTCTGTTGGGATCCCTATACTACGTCAAAACAATGTCTGAAGACTTTACATGTTTCCGTTGCATAGCTCCATGCTCCCTTCATTATGCACTGTGGACAGAGCTCACTAAATCCCTAAAAGCTCACTAAATGGGACTGTTTATGGTGCTGACAGGGTTATAAGAACACTGTCTTATTGGTTCCAGGTATTATCCCCACTTGAATGATTTGTAAAGGGAGGCTGGGACACCCGTCCTTAGTAAATCTTCCTCCATGGGTGCGGATTAACCCATCTAAGCTCTACCAAAGTGGCCACTGGGGTCTCAGAAGCAGAGGAAACCATGTGTTGAGACACAGAGATGGGCTGTTAGAAATCATCATTAGAGACTTAAGGCAGAAGCTGTGTTTGTTTACTACAGATGGTTGCTTCCTCGGATATCAGCATAGCAGTAGCCTACAATTGGAAGGGCACTAACCAAATAAAACCCCAAAGACTAGAGATGATTCAATGCATGTGGCTAGAGACAAGTTGATATGAAAGGAGTATAATGGGGGATGGATAAGAGTGAGAGAGAGAATGTGATAAAGTGTGATAGAGTATGAGAGAGTATGGGAATGTAAGAGAGAGAGAGAGAGATTGGGAGGGAGATAGAGAGAGAGTAAGAGAGAGTAAGAGAGAGAAGAGAGAGAGAAAGAGAGAAAGAGAGAAAGAGAAAAAGAGAGACAGAGAGAAAGAAAGAGAGAAAGAAAGAGAGAAAGAAAGAGAGAAAGAAAGAGAGAAAGAAAGAGATAAAGACTAGAGAGAGAGAGTGTGGGCGGTGGCAGAACAGAGATACCAGGATGCAAAGCAGAAAGAGACAGACAGAAAGACAGAGGGCTAAAAAAAAAAGAGAAAAGGAGAGAAAGAGAGAGGAAAAGAGAAAGAAAGTGAGTGAAAATAAGGAGAGAGAGTTGTCCTCATTCTCATAATGCAACTTGAAGTGAGCTTTCCTGTTATCGTCCACAATGCAGCAAGTACTATTTCCCTTCATAGGTAATGAACAGGCAGTAGTCATTTCATTTTCACCTACTTAAGTCATTACAATTATAAGAAGAGTGTTTTTCTACATAATCTTTTTTGCAACCTAGATGGATTTTGGAAATGAAATTGAATCAAAGCAACATAATTTCAAGTGCTGAATGAAAGTTAAAAGTTACTGGTAGTTATCATAGCAGAACCATTCTGTTGTCATCGGTGGAACCAGATTTTCTTTGTTTTCAACAATTATGTCATTTTGAGATTCAAAAAAAAAATATCCATAAATCAATAGTATACATCAAATACTGTA
Organism: Arbacia lixula; assembly: GCA_963669155.1. Taxonomy (NCBI): domain Eukaryota; kingdom Metazoa; phylum Echinodermata; class Echinoidea; order Arbacioida; family Arbaciidae; genus Arbacia; species Arbacia lixula. The sequence continues at coordinate 45,174,932 of OZ022576.1, forward strand.
CAGATTAAACAAATTTTAGATACAAAATATGGCATATAGCCCATTTTAGTGGTAATATTGTATTACCACTGTCATGTACTGTGATGAGAACGGTGACCACCATGAATGGGACCTGGCCAAGGCAGAAGACCATTCCATTGATTTAAGGGCCCTGGGGGGTGTTTCACCAAGCTGTTCGTAAGTTACGAATGACTTTTCGAACGACTGGTGACCCTTCTTGTGCTAAATCAGATTCTCAATGAACAAAGTGTGGTATCACATTTAGCACAAGAAGGAATCACCAGTTGCTCGTAAAGTCGTTCGTAACTTACAAATAGCTTGGTGAAACACCCCTCAGAAGTCTTTACTTAGGTGTGGCGGCAGCAGTGCAGCACAGGTCAGAACTCTCTCTGTGGTCTTGGAGGGGTCTAGGACCTAGGCTCTAGCCTTGAAGGGAAGACGGGCTATCAGCAGTCACTGGGAGGGGGTGATGACAACCCTTCTAAGTCTCCTTTTTCAGCTCATAGGGCCACTCTCCAATATACACTCCAGCTCAAAGGAATTGGCATAGTGAAAGGGAAAGGGAAGAAAGGGAAGGAGCCGCAGTTTTAAACCACGATATATTTTGTCCAGTTCAGCATGATACACGATGCTTTAGCCTAAAAAGCATCGTGTTTCATGCTGAACTGGACAAAATATACCCTTTCCCTTTCCCCTTGCCAATTCCTTTGAGTTGTAGTGTATATGACACACACACTACAAGTCTTGTATACACTATAACATCACATGGCCTCCTCCACACTATCTTGTACACCACCAACAGCATTCATATTCAGGGATTAAAACAAATCTTCATGTTAGAGATTTTAAACCAAAGGTTTGACAGATTTGTTCACACCCTTCACATACTTGACAGCTTATACAGACCATTCTGCATGCACAGAATATCTGAATAGGAATTTCTTCATAATCAAACCCACAATTTATACACTATTCTTTTATCCTAAATGTTGTAAAAAATTCCATAATACTCAAAGATTGTGATTCAGTCAGTGCTCTTTATAATTAAAATAAAAGTTTCTTCAAACACAATGATTTAGAGTATCCCATGCATTTAATGTTACGCAGATTCCTTCATACTCAAGTGTCCTCCATACAAGTGTTCAAATGTTTGAGTGTCTTCCATGCTTAAATGTCACAGTGCCATAGCAAGGATTAGATAACCTCCATACTCCATACTCTTTATCATGCCTACAGCTTACAGCTCAAGGATTTCAACCTTTTTGACAATCTGAGATTACCAGTCATTGTCACACTGACATAATACCCTGCAGCCAAGACACATATCATGACGACTCTCACACTCACATATCCTACAGCCCATTTCACACCCATACATTGAGCAGCCTCCTTCACACTGAGTTGTTAAGATGATAAATCTCTCTATTGGTCATATACTGTGATGGACAAGTCACACTGTGACCTTCTTCAGGTCAATTTGGGTTAATACTAAATCTGGGTGTGGTGATGAGTATCAAAGATTTTTTTTGGATTGTCACGAGACGGAATAAAGCCCTTCAAATAAGAATACCTTACTGTCAATCTAGATCACAAATTTAACATTCATATGCTTTGTCACATGACAGGCTAAAGTAAGTTGACATGGTTACTCAAACCAGCTAACTATTCACAAAAACAGTTAAGGCGATTCGTTAAAAGTGTCCGTAATATCAGACTACTTATATACAAAAAGGTTTGTCAAACACAATTCATTCAAGAAGTATATTTAAGTGTAATCAATATGTGTTATTATCTTGATGTATGACCTCACACACTATAGCATTGCTAGGTGTAAAGTCATAGACACATAAGAAATATACACTTAACACAATAGACACTGAACTTGACTTTGAACCTCTTCTTTATAACTCATGGAGAGAGGTGGAGAGAGGTAGAGAGAGGTAGAGAGAGGTAGAGAGAGGTAGAGAGAGGTGGAGAGAGGTGGAGAGAGGTGGACAGAGATGGAGAGAGATGGAGAGAGATGGAGATGGAGAGAGATGGAGAGAGATGGAGAGAGATGGAGAGAGATGGAGAGAGATGGAGAGAGGTGGAGAGAGGTGGACAGAGATGGAGAGAGATGGAGAGAGCTGGAGATGGAGAGAGATGGAGAGAGATGGAGAGAGATGGAGAGAAAAGTGAAGACAGAGAGTGTGTATGATAGACAGACAGTGGAAATAAGACATGAAAGAAAATGAGAGATGGAAAGGGAGGAGACAGACAGAGAGAGGGAAAGGGAGAGAGAGAGAGAGCAAGATGGAGAGGGAGAAGGAGGGGGAGAGAAAGGGGTGTCCCTATTCCGCCTACACACCACAAATCCCGATTGGCTGTGATAAGTCTGGAGGAGGGGTAAAGCAGGAACTAGGAAGGGGTGAGAGGTGGGGGCACAGAGGCACTGAGCAGCCTCTATGACGTCAATTTCAGTGGAAGGGGGCCAAAGTTCTACTAGACAAATGGACTTGAGAGGGGCTCAGAAGTACGCAGGGATCCATGGTGTGACTGTCATGTGGGGTAAACACACAGCACACTTGTGCAGAGATCTCATGATAGCGCTCACATGTGCTTTAGTTTTCCTAATATCGTCAAACCTGTATATAAAGACCCCCTTCAGGGAGACAGCAGATGTCGTCTTTAAAGGGCATATACTGTACTGGGAAGGCACAAAAAAGCCTTCAAAATGAAATTGTTAGCAATCTTCTTGCCAATGGTCTTAAATTCATGTATTGTCTATTTTAGAAGCTTGCTGAAAGTTATTTGCCCTCAAATGATCCATGTATGGAGTAATTAATGATTAATGACTAAATCCTCAAAATGTTCGGGCCAAACATTTTGAGGATTTGTGATTTAATCACTCATTACTCCGAATGTAGATCATTTGAGGGCAAATAACTTTCAGCAAGCTTCTAAAATAGACAATACATGAATTTAAGACCATTGGCAAGAAGATTGCTAACAATTACATTTTGAAGGCTTTTTTGCCTTCCCAGTGCAGTATATGCCCTTTAAGTACAGTTTGATTTAAAACAGCTAGGTATCAATTGAGAAACATTGTTCCAGGAAAGCAAAAAATATGGTCTTGTATAAGGCAGGTAGTCTTTTAAAGGCAGGTTGTCTATTCATACAGGTGGTTTCCAGAACAGGTTTTACTGTATACCTGTACAGAAAGACCCTTTGAACATGGCACATGGAGACTACTTATTAGTGTTATATGGCTATATACACTACAGGTCAAAGGAATTGGCATAAGGAAAGGGAAAGGGAAGAAAGGGAACGAGCTGCAGTTTTAAACCGCAGTATATTTTGTCCAGTTCAGCATGAAACATCACATTTTTTAGGCTAAAGCATCATGTTTCATGATGAACTGGACAAAATATACCATGGTTTAAAACTGCAGCTCCTTCCCTTTCTTCCCTTTCCCTATGCCAATTCCTTTGAGCTGTTGTATACATGAGACCTATCATACAAGCTGCATGAGGTCCACTTGGTCTCTCATAGCTGCCATAAATACACAAAGCTCTTCACCACTATGGGTCTTGATTTACATTGCCTTCAGAACTTCTGGTAAGAATGGCGCTCTTCAAATCAAAGAGAGGTGCCTAAAATACAGAGAGTACAGCTTGTCATTTGAATAGCAGTATGACTTTCTTGAGAATCTAAACAAATTACAAGTCATCAGTTTGCAACACAGGACAAATATAGGGAAATAAGTGAGTTACTTAAATGTCACATTTACAGCATCACACAGAATGTTGCAAGAGATGTTCAGTGGGCTTAGCACAAAATAACACAAATCTACAAATGACATTTTTAGACTAAGAATCATTTTTCTTTTAAAATGGTGACTGTAAGTAGTATTCTGAGTGGAAAACTCACTACCACTTACAGGTTGGTGGCGCCCTCCAAGAATTCATACATAACACCATTGAGCAAGCCACAAAACAGATACACAGGAATAATTTTGCATCATCTTTGGGACAATCATAAAGCTAATCTGGGCACTGTATCAGAAAAAGTGAGTTGCAATAGATAGCAACTTTGCAATCAATTACAAAATTGTTACTTATTGCAACTCACTTTATCACAAATCCATGACTGCTATTAGTTGCAAAGGTACAATTAGATCCTTACTAGCTGTCATTGATATCAATATCAAATGATTGATATCAATTGTAGGTTCTTTGTGATAAATATTTATGATTGATTGATCGGTTGTATGATTGATCTATTAATTGTATAATAAATTGTAACTCTTTGTGATACAGGCCCCTTAACCCTAACATGTTAGGTTAGATTTTAAAACAAAGTAGGAATGAGGAAGAACCCTAACAACTACTATGAATAATGTGTGGATCTGCATGATCCTATGCATAAGTTATTATGAAACATAACGGGCTTAAAAACAATTCTTAAACAAAAGAAATGCTTCACAAACAATTTATACTCATGACAATAAAAATAGCTTTTTCAATATTTTATAGAGGAATGGCTTATAAAAATGATCAAAGCATTCTATTCTACAAAGCTGTCACAACAACTATTTGTCAAGAACTATTGTTTAAAAAATCAAAATATGAACAGCATAATCGCAATTACATCTGTTTCACACTTTAACACATCCCAATATAAAGGCTAAAGCAAGTAACAAATGAAGCAATTGACCTTGCAATACCTGCATTGTAATACACCTACACTATGTTCCCCACACTAGCACAGGTACATAAGGAGGCATGCATTGATATTTATAGGGGCTGATTCATGATATGCTAGTTTCCTGTCAATCTCCCTGCTTCTGTAAACTAGTTGATTCCTGAGGCCCACCTATGCAGCTGTCGTTATGAGTGCAAACTGTACTGAGAAGTCAACCATAGATCGGTAGGTGGTAAGACCGTAGTAACGACAAAACTGCTCTGCAATCATCATCCCTTGGGGTGGTATTCTGAAAATCCACAGAGATAAGAATTTTATCTCCCCTAAGACGAAATGTACCTAAAATATTTTTTCTTTGGTGTGTCAAAACTTATCGTAGAAAAATTGAAACTAAATATTAATGAATGCATGACCTGCGTTCCTATCATGTCGTTTCATGTCTTTTACATAGATGAACACCATGAAGCTGATGGTGTGACATCATGAAACTAATAACATTGCGCATCAATGTCAATCAGTGTGTCTTATTGCATATGATGTGCTTATATGGAAGAAGTTAAATGCTTGATTCATTTTGCACGTAATGCAAAGGAAAGGTGTGGGCCTAGGCGCAAGAAAAATAGCAATAACAATATCATAGAGAATATGAAAGCAATAAGTATTTAATAACAAATCAATCTAGGTGTGAAACTCCATTGGTGAATCAAATTAAATTTGAGCAAGTGCACGCAGTACTTAATGTGGAACCAACAACCTAAAGTATATACCTCCCTCTCTTGCCCATATCTCACTTCTTTCTTAACGTACAGAATTTGATCAAGCTCAGTGGTTAGTGTCCAGCCTGGCGACTTGCAAATGTATTACTTCCTCTTCTCTAGAATAACTGTGCGCTCCTTGGAGACAGTCCATTCTACATTTAGGGGTCATGGAAAGAGGGGGTGCATTGAAGGGAAAGGGATCTCATATAGTCATACAGTCATACAGAGAGAGAATCAAGGCTTGTTCACATGGATATCATTGTGCAACAAAAAAATAATTTCCCTTTTTTTTAATCAAACTTTTTACTGCGTACTTGATTGTTTTCCATGCATAGAGGAATGAAATGATTTGAGTGATATCACATGGACAGATTATGCTTAACATATATTTTTTACTATAAACACTTGTGATAACTATAATAGAAAGCCCACAACATACATTGTTGGGAGGAAAAGGTCAGCTGGTAAATTCAGACTGACCTGTAACCTTTAACCTCTACATTCACATCTTCTTTAGATAGATGAGGCATAACACATTCTGAGCCGTTGGCTAAAGAATATACGTGCATAAAACAGAATGTATTGCAATTGTACTGTTTTCCATGCAAGAGAGCTATGTAAGAATAACAATGTCCAAAATTAGATCACAATTTGATGTAAGAAATTTTGAAATGGGAGTGGCTCCACACTTTTGGTTACATAGTCATATTGTTAGCACTGGTGATTTAACTGCTTCTCTACCAGACTCTATACTGCCCTATGGGAATGTTGTGTATTACCAGCACAATAATGCCTCAATAACGCATAAAGAGTTTCACTCATCCTATAAGGCGATATTTGTTTCAAATAGGACTCTGTAGGAGAGTTTCCTATTTTTCAAAGGGTAAGATCCATTTTCAAACAGGTTATTTGAGAAGAGAGCTCTCACTGAAGCAAAATAATATCTTGCACTTACATGTTATACCACAATGTACATGTTCTGAAACAGAGATGGATATATAGAATAGAGAGATCATTCCTAGATTCAAACTGAATTATTCCATCATCGTATCAGTAATCACATCATTCACAGCAGATTGGTACATATCTTGATAGATATATCACAATTTCTTGAAAATGCTGATGATCTCTCGAGCTGACTGATCAGATGAATTTAAATGTCTCCTCTTTAGCCGGGTGAGCAGGAAGCCCTAAATTTAGCTCCCTGGAAATAATTTGTTTCCTCAGTAACATTTGTGCTGCCAATGAAATGTTGTTGCAACTCTGTGATAGAGGAACAATGTGGTGATCCTTTAAGTCCCGTTGTCTGGTTGATGTACACACATTCTTAAAGGAAGTCTATCACTTTATCTCCATGTGTCATGCATGAGACTCCACAGGTGTGAGTTTTGAGAAGTTTTGAGGCAAGCCCTGTAACAAATTGTTGGGATGTTTTGATCTTCAAAAATGTATACGTCAAATATTTAAGATGGAAACAGCGCAGTTAGAAACAGCTAGGTATATTGTGAGTATGCAGCAGCATGGGCCTACAGGGTTAACCCCTTCCAGGCCAGATAGAACGCTCCCTTATTAGATATATGTGTATTACTAGAGCAAAGATGCAGACCTGGCACCTGAAGAGTTAAGTCTGCTGGGTTTGATCTCTGGGTAGAGCATTCAGGAAGAAAGGTATATTGCTCTCTGGGGGAGTGTCCACGTATGAAACATGTAGAACAAAATTGAATCAAGATGTCCGCTTGTGTACACTCATTTTGAGTCTCCTGAATATGCACAGAGTTGCAGAGTAGAATACCTGATTGTGTCTAGACTTCTCTTTTCCTGACCACGTTTTGTTAACAAGCATATAACCCCAAAGTCCCTCAATGTGTAGTGCTATGGTTTATTGAGTTTGGTGTGGTTAGTCATATTAAACAAGCCCTAACTATTCTTTCTCAGTTTATTACGCTGGAAACTATTAGTTTCAATTATTAATTTTATTTGTCAAATCGCGCTTTAGCTTTGCATAATATCTATACTGTACTCCTGTACTCCCTACTGCCCCCATTTTCTCTACTCCTTTTCTTCCTCTCTCTCTCACCTGTTCTTTCATAATTACCTCATCATAATCTTACTCATACTGTATCACTGTTGTCATGGAGACAAACATTACCACTTCCCAAAGCTATCTTGCACCAAGGAGGAGTATGAGTATGTGAGAAATACACTTCACTTGTTCCAGCCAATCTGAACTCTACAGGTGATAGTGCACACGACTTCTGTGTGAGAAAGCGAGACAAGACGAAACATGCCCACCCTTCTTGTCTTCCTGGTTCCTTCCTACCACAGAGATGATCTCAGGTTCACGGTCGCAGATTCCTGGCCCCTGGGAGTGGGTTCTTGAGGATGGTTCCACCCGTCCTAAGGGCCAGCTGTCACAGTGGTGGTACATGTAACAATATATCAGACACTTGCTCAAAACAGGCTTGTTCTTGTGTTTTATGTCAGCTATTTCTGTGGTATAATTTGTAGGCATCCTGTCATATTAACTGAAGCACCAGGTAGATGGCTCTATCAAGATATGGACCTGTTGAACAGTGTAACAAAAATAGTTCCTTGATACAATTCAGTAACAGTTTAACAGCAAGTGATCATTTTGTCAAGGCTCCTGCTAATATTTCAAGCCTTGTGCTTTTTTGAGGCATTCGTCATCTTTTGAATTTACTTCAATGTGTACATTTTAGCACAAATGTTTAAAGTTGGTATTCATTGATTATAAATACGGTTGAATTTGATATCATTGTAAAGTTTATGACTTGATGATCATTATAACGCTAATACCAAACTTTAAAACAAATCAGGAGCGCAGAAATATCCAAACAAAAAACCGTGGGTCGACGCAGCAACTCTCACCTGCACTGCCTAGCCACTCGCGGTATAGCGGTATAATGCAAAATTTGCTTTGCACTGCGAATGCGAATGCATCAGTAGGCTATACAATATAGCGTACAATATGCAGGTTACTCGATATGCATGAGCTATAGTGACGTACGCGCGCGTGCATAATCGTACTGCAGTACAGTAGTATACACGTAGGATCTTTCAAGAAAAATATAAATGGGTCTATAGAATGCTTGCTATCTAGATTATATAACCTCAAGTCTTCTATCAACATTATTTTAGATATCTGTAAACCTTAATTGAGAGGTTGTTAGATGGCATAACCTCTACAAAACGTACAAGTACAAGAAAACTAACTTTTCCAAACGACAGCTCGTATTAAATTCGGTAGACTTGACTTCGTATTTCAATGTAAAACCTCTCGAATAAAGGTCAGAATATTTTAATTTTTCTTACTTTATTATTGCTGAGATTATTTTTCTTAGATTTGTGCAAGACTTACTCAAATGCTACTAACAAGAAAAGTCTAAAAGACAGTGAGATATAACCTAAAATGGTATATTTAGTCAGGCCGATATACTAGAGGTATACGTGTAACACGTAATGTAGCGGCTGGAGATGGCTTATGTGCCCATTCACCTTACGTCACAAAAAATCACTCTTTTCGTGACCGGCAAACGGCAGGGTTCATAGCATTATGAGATGCATTACAAAAACTTTATTTCTTTATTTCTGTTTTATTATTTTATAAGCAAAATAATTAATAAATTTGACTTCTACACACTTTCAGCTTTCTATTGATATATGGATTGCTATATTTTTTGATTTTCTATGAATATCAACTTTAAATCAAGGAGGTTGATTTTTGGGAGGTTTGCATCATTCAGAACAAATTGACCAGTTCATGGGATTATTCCTTTGTATTTACTATCCAGTATACCATGATTACGAAAGCTACTCCCAGAGTTAATCACCATAGTATAAGCTATTAATATTGTACTGTGACACTAATATTCTTCTTGTCTTCAGTCATGTAAATTATTATTTGATAAATTGACATGCTCAAAAAGTGTTTATGATCATCATAAAGATCCAGACATCATACCACAACCACACATTTGGTAAAAATATCACAGGGTATCAAAATAGAGACTGGGTAGACTACTCTCATCCCCTTTCTCTCAAGGGCACCTATAAAATACCACATTAGAAGCCTGGGAATTACACATTGTAACCACTGCTTCCTAAAAATGGCCGTGATCTCATCTGGCTGTGTCTATGTGCAACAGGCATGGCACAATGTCTTGCTCCTCATGAGATGCCTCAGTTGCTATACAGGTTGGTACTCTGACAAATGCCTTCATAACAGGTACTGAAAGGCAGGGTGTCCCATTTGCAGGTCAAAGAAATAGAATTGTAAGAAGACCACGGAAAATGGAAGAAGCTACTGTATCAGAACCTCCCTCCCAATACCGGTAAATAGAATTGGAAACTGGATAAGCAAAATCAAAGTGATCGTTAGATTTTGAGGAGGGTTTGGATGGGTCATCTGAAACCTATAGCCCAGAGACCTAAGACTGCTTAGGTAGTCTATGGTTGGTGCATTGGGTAAACAAGTATATTTTGTCACCTTTCCTGAGATTGTTTGTGAAGTCATGGTCATGAGATTTCATACACGTTATTGTTGAAGTTTAATGAAAATCAGTTTGTATATATCTGAGGAATCTTATGCGCAATTGTCAAATACTAACAAAATAAGGAAGCAGTCCTTCAAATAATCAGTGTTGCCAATGAAAATTTGATGATATGCACTTATTGTTTGTATAAACAAAATTATCTTGATCATCACATATTTCATGACAAACAATGAAACACATAAACTGCTTGTTGCCCCAAAGGAGAGTCACCGTCATTATCTAGATACTTTATAAACAAAAAAACTAATATCTTAAAAGAAAGCATCCACTAAACTGAAACAAAAGGGAACCCCATATGAGTCAGAGCATATTTTGCTTCATTGTTAAACTTCCTGTTTAATATCTGGAAAGATGACCGTTTACCCATCATCGTTTTCATTTTTTATTGGAGCTGTCTGATCATCCCTTGGATACTGGAGAGGAACCCAATTCCACATGATTCATATGGTGTCTCTCGCTGGAGTTTTACTTGCCCTTTAGAAAATGACAGTTCAGGTCTCGGTCAATTACACATCGGGCTGACGCTGCTGTCAGCCTATGTGTAGGAGGTCTTGTAAATAGAAGCGACTCTTGTCACAGGGGTGAGAAAAAGATTCAGTCCTACTAGAGTTGGTGTATTACTGTAAGAAGAGTTTATCTTCAACAACAAACAAACGTTTATACATCATGAACTATTAGCTAATGTCAGCTTATGTGTAGGAGATCTTATAAATAGAAATGGCTCTTGTTACAGGGGTCAGAAAATGATTAATTCCTACAAGAGCAGGTGTACTGCTGTAAAGAGAAGTTTACTATCTACAAATGCGCATCTATACAACATGAAATGTTAGCTAATGTCTGCATATTTGTGGGAGGTCTTGTTAACAATTCTTGTCAAGGAGGTGAGAAAAAAGATTCAGTTCTACCAGAGTAGGCCTATGGAAAGGAAAGTCTGCCATACACAAATACAAATTCATAAAACATGAAATACAAGGTAATGTCAGCTTAAATCTCACAGGAGAGCCTTTTATCTGCCACATACAGAATTAACTTTGCAGGCATAAAGACATATGCACAATTCATCATAGTATTCCTCTTTGTGATATGTTAGGTATAATTTTAAAAGTCCATCATCACAGTGTGGTCATTAATGTTGTTTAATCATCTCACTCCTTCCTGTGAGTCCCATGCATCTCTTTTATTTCTTTGTCTGTGTCATGTCATCTGAAATTTAAGGACCAGACACACAACCCTACACACGGCACAAAACACTGCTCAATGCACCTCAATAGACCAGTTCTTAATCACACCATGGTCGGACAATCCACTGAATAAATACTACTAGACTGCTGACTGGCAATTTTCCATGAAGCTGTGTTGGATGATGGGTACAGATATTTTACTGTCTGCCCGGAACAACAATATAAGCAGGTGCACATGGTGGAATGTTCTTTTACTACCTCCTCAGCATTGCATAGCTGTTGTCATCTGCATAATAAGTTGATATGTGTTTGACTATCAAATGAATTTCCACTTCCATTTAATCTATGATTATTGCCATTGACCTGAGGTAATTACCTACTAGCAATAATCTGCTCATGCGCAGATTGCGATTTCAAAGTGGCTTATCAATGCCACTTGTTTAACACCAGACTGAGGTGTTGAAGTCCTGTACTGAATACTAGTCCAAACAAACACAAGATCCAGCAAAATTAGAGAGTAGTTAATCCTTAGGTTATCTCAAGGTGCCTGCATCATTGGCTTTTAGACTTGCAGCCAAAAATTGTGATACCTCTTCTTCAATAGTTTTTAATCCAGTGTAAAATGTGGGAAGAAAAATCATGATTTTCTCAGTTCAAGTTAACTTTTTGGACTATTATGGATAGATGTCAGAGCCTTAAGACAGGCAGACAACACCTTAAACCGTCACTCTGAAGAGACTCGTGAAACCATCCTAGTAGTAGTCAGAGGAAGTTGGCAATTCTCAACGTTTTTATGACACCGCTGCCTGGTGTTTCCGGCTCAGACACATTTGGATTATGATCTTAAGAATTCAATCTCTCCAACTCATACCTACGTTTAACTCCAAACCTCTGTGAAATGTGTTTCCATACATGTTGTCAAGGTCATGCATTACTGGGCTAATTTGTTAGACCTCAATATTTTACATATTTAGAGCTCATTAGCCTAATTTGTCCTGCCCTGCTTTCAACATTGCATGATGCTTTATACTAGACGTATACATCTTCATAATCTATTGCTTTCATTCTGCACAAAAATGCATGTCATTATATCTTAAAGCGCCGTTTTCTTATTTTCCCTGTAAGGGTTGGGGTAAGAGTGGTAATGATTACTAGCCATAATCGTTGTGGAATTGTCATTATGCCTGCATTTTGTTCAATTTCAATGATTTTATTATATTTTGAAATGATTCCTTCCTGGTATCCTGATATCAAAGAAGAATGGGACCCGTGGCCATGGAAGCACGGCACTCTACTGATCATGTAGTCTTTACCAAATCGTGTTACTCACTCTACGTAACTTTTGAATTTAATTATAAAAATAATTTTTTAATAATGTATGTACATTTGTAGTATGAAGCTTGTTTTGTTTTTCAAAACAATTATTCTCAACAGATTTTGAACCAATTATAAATGCTATATCTGACTCCATATTACCATTAGTTGTAAATCATCTGATAGTTTTTAAATGTTGTAACATGTGTGTTAAGTATTCACATATCCATGTAATCTAATCATCAATAAAGAAATTTCATCTTAAGTAAATTCATATATTCTTTTCATTGATGATGATGATGGTAATTAACAATCAATCAAACAATTAAACTACTATTCCTTACCTAATTTATACTTCATTTTCCTGGCTTAAAGGGAATATACTGTAGTGAGAAGACAAAACCCTTCAAAAGGGTGATCATGAGCAATTATCTAACCAATAGTCTTAACTTAATGTATTGTTCATTTTAGAAACTTACTTAAAGTTATTTGGCCTCTAATGATCCACAATTGGAGTAATTAGTGATTAATCACAAATCCTCAAATTCTGCGGGCGGAACATTTTGAGGCAAGAAGATTGCTGACGACCACCTGTTTGAAGGCTTTTTGTCTTCCCAGTACAGTATATTCCTTTTGATATGTAGTACACAGGATATTGACATGGGATGGATGAAATGACTAATATAGTCTTTCTCTAACAGGTGCCACAAAGATATCATCATTCTCTGCTATTTCTAGAAGTGAGCAGTCCAGGTAAACTGAGAAACTTGTATTCCGTCTTGAATCATCTTGGCTTTGGGTCAAAATCACCAGGCCGGGGAGATAACAATAACACTTAAAAGGAGATCAAATTCACATCCTGATGCCAACATAGATGAGTCTGCTGAAAGATCGTTTTATTCAGTGAGTAGATGAAGGAAATTACAATAAGGCTAGAAGGGTTAACGTCTTTTTAAGATGAATGAATAACCACATCAGGCTTTCTAATTCTTGTTAATGTTCAACTGATTGAATTTGGAAAAGTTTTTCATTCAGCAGTTGTTTATATGGAAGGATGTTTATTTACATCAAGAACAGAATCTGGATTTACAGAGCAGATCCATAATTTGTTTCTGATACCTCACAATTTGTCATGAACAGAGAGTAAGAAACCTAATAGGAAAATTCAAACACATCAAAATCAGTGGAATTTAAACATCAATGTTTCAACCTTGAGTTGAATATCACTGATTTTTGTGTCTGAATGTAAAAATCTCTTACAGTGCAACTTTGGGTGAATAGTTGCTTCCTTGCTGCAGGTGTATTTTCAGTGAATGCGTGCATATCTTTGTGTTTATGTACACAAGCGCTTGCTGGATAGGCATACTCTTCCGACTTGTGTGTGTGAATGCCTTAAAACTTAGAACTTAAAACTCCAGCCATGTAGGAAACAACCACTGCTCTGTGTCTTATCCATATGACCACATTGATCTGGCAAACTTATTCTGACAAGGCATTCGTATTCCTAGACCACACCTTGACCTAATTCAACCATGTTTACCATGATGCCATGATACACACATCACCACAATGCATTATCACCACATCTAACATATGATCCTAATTCCAACCCAAAGTCTAACACAATTTCTGAAAGACAGGCTTGATAAAGATGTCAGGGCCATATACTATACAAAACCTACCATATCTCTGCCTACAACCGGTATTGAACAGGCATACAAAATATAAATAAAAAATGGCACTTTACAAATAAAGGATCCTGGACTCACCCTAGATAGGCACCTCCTGTTCCTGGAGCACAGTCTAACCAGTCGCTGCTCCGAGGTGGAGAGCTTGCCCGGCTCCTGGTCCTCGTCCCCGGAGCCGATGGTGACCTGGCTCAGCCGCTTGTACTCATGCTGGAGCTTGTTGATGGCCTCCTGCAGGGCCGCCGCAGTGGCCTTCAGCTCCTGGGGGAGACAGGGAGCAGAGAGAGGGGGTGTTAGTCAAAAGGTCGAAAGGTTAGCATTTGCATGTGTGTCTGCATCAGCTAGAAGCTGGCAAAATATTTTGTTTGGCCCACTTAAGCAAAACAATCTCAGTCAGATTTACAAAATAAAACTTTGATAGTACAATGCAATATAAGCAATACATGAAAGCAAATCCCATAAATTTGTTTTGGTGGAGGCAGCATAAAGGCTTTTAGTATTTTCTATGAAAGCTGGAACATTATGAATTAACAAGGCTTGTTTGTTATCAAAACATCCGCTAAAACATTCAAGCGAAGGATGCCAACCTCTCCCCCCCCCCCCCCCCCCCACACCTACTCTTCCTCTCCTTTAAAAAGGTCAGGGTAACATATTCCTCTACAATGTTCATATCTGCAACCATGTAAGAGGTAATCTGATGTTAAGACCCATGTGATGTTTACCCCTTTGGCATGTTCAATGTATTCTCACTTCAGAGTCCTAGATCACTTATTTTTCATTGGATTATCATGCCATTTTCAGTTAAATCTAATACCTTTTAAATGCCAAGCTTGCTAATGCATGTGTGCTACTTAATTGACGTACAGGAAAAACTGAAATATCAACATTGCAAGTATCGCCAAGGTCTTTTGATGCAAAGCATGTCAGAGAATGAGAATTAGAAAAAAAGAAACATTAGCCATGTGTGCTCATTAACATGACTTCCTTTCCTATATTTGTACAGTGCTAATCATGTTGTGGATATCAGGTTTACATTTTAAGGGGAGGAAGAGAATATTAGAATTAAAGGGGGACACCATGTATCGATCTATCTATCTGCCTAGCAGTAGGGGAATCAGGATTGATGAGAAGTGGTAAGGAGTAAGCAACGAGGGGTAAGGTATGGGGGGTTCAGATATGGGGGCGGGGTAAGATGTATGGGGGATCAAACATGAGAGGTAGGATATGGGGGTTCAGATATATGGGCTAAAATATAAGGTATAATGTATGGGGCTAAGATATGGGGCTAATATATGGGGGTTCAGATTTGGGGGTTAAAATAAGAGGGGTAAGATATGGGGGGAGGGGGGGGTTCAGATGGGGGGGGGGGGGGGTAACATAAGATAAGGGTCTAAGATATGAGGGGGAAATTGAGGGGTAATATAGTCAAGTAGAAGATTTGTGATGAGAGGTGTGACCTGAAGGGCAGGGGACAAGGGTTAATTGAAAGGTATGGCTATCACCTACAAAGGGAATAATGCCATATTTCTGCAAATGGAAGTAATTACTCATAATGTCATTCCTTGTGAATGAGCAACTTTTTGTCTGTCATTGGCACTGATATCCATTCAAAAATAATTCACATCATACTACATGAAATATTGCAAAGTTGGATGAATATTTTATCCCACAAAATTACCTGCAAATTTTGGGTATGCCGAGTGGGAAATTTGAGTGATTTGTCAGTTGCTTTCATTTGCCAAAGTGAGGATGTGGTGTGATGGCCATGGGAGCGTGGTAAGGGGCACTCCATCAGGAAAGAGGGTAATGGAGAAGGGAGAAGGAGTATGCTATGAACATCAATAGGTTTGGGAAGAAATGTTGGGTATGTCTTTTGAGAAACAAACTAAAACATAATTTGAGTTGAATTAAGTTATAAGAGAAATGAGGGGAAAGGGGCTGGTGGTGAGAAGTAAGGGGTAGAAGGTAAGGGATGTGAGAGGAGAGATGATTGGTTAGCCTACGTTCTAGGATATGGAGTCTTTCTGCTGCACTGCTGCAAATAGTACAGCTGAGTGTAAACATTTCTTTCTTGCTGGAAGAGGAGTAAGGGACAGGGCAATATAAACCCATACTTAGTTGTGGTAGCATCAAGAGGCAGACTCCTTTACCTAGAACATGTGCTAATATCAGGTAAAGGATCAGGTGCAAGAAAGGAGGGGTATGGAAAAGCAGTTAAGTGGTAAGTCTACCCTGAAGTTGAAAAGGTTCTGATTAAAGCAAACAAATAAAAGCAATGTATTTGTGATGTCTGACAAAAATCCATTAAAGGATAAGAAACTTTGTACACAACTTGTAGCAGTGTATCTTACAAGTGGTGGAACAAAATTAAAAATTTGTTCATAACTCTGTTATCCTTTGACAGATTTGTGTCAAACTTTCACTAATTAGTTTCTTTCATGTTTTTGCTTTTATCGAAAACCAACTTAACTTCAGGGTGGACCTCGCTTTGAAGAGAGGAGGGTTAAGAGAGGAGGGGTGAGAGAAGACTGGTAATGGATATGGGGGGTTAGGAACGAGGGGGGTAAGGGGAATGACAAGGTAAAGACGAGGCTCTAGAGGGGGGTTACAGGAGGCAGGTGGTACACCAGACTGGGGCAGAAATAGAACCCAAGAGGAACATGGAGGAAGTTGGCTGCTTGCCATAGAGGAAAGGGGAGAAATGTTAAGGTATTAAGTTCTCTAATTGGGTGCCAAATGAGCTTTCATGTGGCAGAAAATGTGTCAAGACTTGTGCGATATCATGGATGCAAGTACATGTAGTAATTATGCACCATGAAGTAGGAAAATGAAGGAGGAAATGATTTGTATAGGCAAATCAGGCTTATATCAAGAATATGAGAGTCACTAGCTGCACCTTATAGGATGTTGACTATTTAACCTAGTTAGTTAATTTTCTACTGGCATCTTAATCAGAACTCATGAAATTATACAGGTACAACTGCAAATAAAGATAACTGAAGGGGCCCCTGGATATTTTGTCAAATATGCTTATAATACTTTGATAGATTCATCATATAAATGGTGTGAAGTGTGACTATTGAATCTAAGGAGAGACAAGGGGAGAGCAAAAGGAGACAGACAGGTAAGAGAAGAAGGGCAGGAAGCCAGATCAAAGATAAAAAACGGTCACATTACATCTTCTTCTCAAATGAATAATGAACCCCCTCAAGCCCTAAGCAACAATCAGCACCACTGATCTCTATGCATATTATCATGTTACACCATGTGACTGAGTCAACATTGAAAATAATGACTCCTGAAATGTTAACTCCTGGACCCAGTTGTCTAAAAATTACCATCAATGGTAACTCTACCATTGGTATCAAAGTTACCATCAAAGGTATGTTTTATGCAATAGGGCCCTGGTCAGAGACGGACAATCCCCTGAACTTCTACCACACACCTCTCAGCCCCTGGCATGCCTTCTTAGCCACTCTGTCCACAGTTCATTAGAATGAAGTCCTGGGAAGATTCAGACTAAGATCCTATTTTAGGGAATGTAATCCTATAGGGAACGGAAGACATGGATGAGGAGGACATTGAGCATGTATGTACATGTGCTGCATCGTCATGACTACCCATGAGTTCTGGAAATGTGCCATAATCTGGTTTCGACAGAAAACATGTTGCAGCTCTTTAGCTCGGCAGCACCTGTGGAGTACTGTGACTAGCCATTCTTTTGGCTGTGATCTAATTGTAGATATAAGTTAATGCTGAAAGCTTGCACAAAAATACATGCACTGGTGCTGTACAGCAATATAATATATTTTTTGTGAAGCAGGTATTTTAAATTTTGTTGTCATTTACAAGATTACACTGAATTATATTTTGTGAGAGACAGGTGAATTTGACTTGGTTCATGTTTACGGACAGCACAAACATACACTCTGAAAGTTGTAATGAAAAATGTATTTTTGTGAAGCATATGTTGACCTCAATTACTATCATTGTTTATTCTCTCCCTCACATGATTATATTTATCACTAATAGCTCAAAGAAAGGTTCTCTATCTGAAAGGTGACGAAAAATATGACGAAAAAGTTTTGGCAGCATTTACTGCTGTTTCATCATACCATACCAGGGATGAAGGCTGAGGTCACTAATAAGTAAGGTAACAAAAGAAACCACATTTACTTTCATGTAGACTTTACATTGTGTTCTGTGTACCTCCAATGATACATGTCTGTCCATGAATCACGTAATATGATACCCATAGGCCTCGTGGTCATTATGATTGTCTCAATCTGCAAGATCTTCAAGGAGGCTCCCTATATATAAGGCTGTTCTACCTCTCTTTTTTAGGTTTAAAGGGGACAAAACCCTCAATTACACATTAATGTGTACACAATTGACATCAGAGAAGTATTAAGTGACAGTGTGGTGAAAATGAAAGAAAAAGAAAAAGAAATGATGGTTGTTTTAATGTCTGAATTACTAGCCCCGATATATTCCATCGCTGATTTATATTGCCCACCACAGGCCTAGTAGTACATTATGCAAGAATAATGCCTAACCTGCATAATACATCATACAGGCTGCTCATATATCATACAAATATAGGCTGTTTTGAGGGATATGGGTCATAGTATTGTTCTGAGATCACTGAAAGCCTATAGTTTAATCATTTCCTGTATATCAGAGGAAACTTTCACTCACTCTCTTTTCATCAGCAGCACTCACTTGCATTCGGGCGTTTGTCATTCTTTGCATGCATTGCAAAAGGTGTGCAAACAATGACATTCGTGGCATTTCTGTGACAATTGATTTAACACACAAACCTCCAATAGGGTCAAACTGCACAAGTTGTTTGCCACTGACTCATGAAAAATTATGCAAGAAACAGTTATATTAACCAGCCAAGAGTACTTTCGAGGTACTAAGGATCAGCTGTCATAACATTCAATGAATCAGATAACAGGATTCTTAAAATGAGGTCTATATTATGTAGTTTAACTCCAACTATTGGGCATATAACAGTTGCCCATGAAGGCTTTCAGGGTTATGCATCTCTGTCTCAGCTTTCAAAGTGTTATCATCCTTTAAATGTATGAGGGGAAGTTGGTCCATCTGATTAGCAATGTGAATCTGGATAAGCTCCAATAACGTCATTCCAAACTGGGACTTTCCTAATTACTGTTATATCTCTATATGTTATATTTGAATATGTTTACAGTGATATTAGCTTATGAGTTGCAATGTGGTTTACTTACTTGCTGTTTCAAGAACTCATAGGTTATGAAAAACACGGCACGATGGTTATACTCATAATAAGTGTACTATATCATCATTATTAACACACACTTGAGTGTTTTGCATGTGAACATCTTCAATATGGTAATCATTTTATTTCTAGCATGCCTGGCCTTCTACCTTACTTTCTAATATGTGAATGGTTGTATAAATGACATATAAACATATGAATATATGTAAAAAAAAATATATCTGTGATTATTTACAAACATATACAGATCTACACAAACATGTAGAGCATATGCAGATATACAACTTTTAAGCAGAAATATGGTCCTAACAATGTCAGCTATCCTTGCTGAGATATATAAATAAGCTCAAATCAATATGACTATATTATGATGAAGTATTTTAATAATCACTTCCCGTACTCTTCTTCCCTTCTTTGTTCCACAAAACAGAGCCCATTTCCAGTTAGAGTATATGACAAGTTAATCCTGTGTCAATGCACTTTGCTGTGACTTGTCATTGGGTCTGGATGAGCTTTCCCAACGTGCACATAATGTCTGCCAAGCATACAGACGACCTGTGGTTTGTCTGTTCATGGTACACCGCAACACTGCAGTAGCACTGATGGCCAAGATTACTTTTCTGTCACAAGTGACCTTTATATCTTTATGCCGTCTGTGTATTTGTTTCTGCAGTAATGCTCACTAAACCATACCACTTGACAGAGGAAGAAACAAGCATGTTGAAATGTAAGTGGCTAGGTGATACCCCTTCAAGATGCGATTGCAGAGCATTTGAACATTTATTAGCTTTCCACAAGACAAAATAGTTTTGATACTGAATATTTCTAAGATACATGGCCTATTGATCAATGATGGGTCACACCCGTGATCCAATCATCAAGTACATAACCATGGACCAGTCTTCTTACACAGTAGTGAGTGATCATAATCGATCACAAGTCTAATGCCCTGTCTCTATTGTACAGAGTTACGATTGGAATAAATCTCAATTCTTGATGGGGCCCAGTTGATGGGTGTTAAATGTGTTGATGTGAGAATTTCCTGAAACTTTATATCACTATATACAAAATGAATTCTAAAAGATATTTGTCTTGTAACCCGTTACAAATCGATGAAACTGGAAGAATCGCAGAGTCAACAGATTAAAAATGTTGCGTAGAATGTGATACACACAATAAAGAAGGAAGGATGCACCATATTGATACAAGACACACACATTTTCACCACATGATTTGTGTTGAATTAATCTGGGATATCCTCAATTACTTTGCAGGGAGAACTTAGCAGCTTGATGTTGGTGATTGCCATAACTGTTTCCACCAGGTGTAAACCAATTAATCTAATCAATGATCATAGATCAATGTGTCCAATCTAGAAGTAAACATTCATATATATGCCCTGCATTTAGCACCAGGGAGGCCACAGTTGGCAACACACTCTGTAAAAAATCTATGTTGTTATTCATTAGCATCTCTGGAAGATAACTTCTATTCTAAGACATTTAATGTATGATAATTTCATTTTGTGTAGTAAGGGCATATACTTGTATACTTGTATACTTGTATACTTTCATTGACTTAAGATATTACTTTTCCTTGTTTTGTAGGCAGAAACATAGATGGTGACTCTGAAGGAATACAACAATGAATAGGTGTTTTAATGCTTTTTAGGTAGTACCTACTTTTCTCAAAACCTCATTTCAACATTCAAGTGTTTTAATTTTTCTAATTGAAATGAAATCAGGTTAAACGTGGAGAAAAATTCAGACATCCTCTGAATGTCCTTCCCCTTTTTCTGACTAAACGACCAGGGTACAATGTCAAATTAAATTACATGGATATTGTTTCTTTATATCAAATATTATCCTTTGAATAAAAACAATAATTTTATCATTCAGAAAACAAGATAAGTAATTTGAATAAAAGTACTTAATAAATACTAAATGAAGCAAATACCCAAATGGCACAACTAATCTACTAGTATAACCTAATACTAAATATGGATTCAGTAGTCACCATGCATGTGGCATACGTAATCACACTAAGAGGGTATAGGTCATAATCCGACTGCTTGACTGCTAATTAATCCTAGATAATCTATATCAGGGGGAGATAATCCCTCTGTCACCAGCTACCTTGCATCGCTTCGTGGTCCTATCACGTCGCTCCCAAGAGTATCGCTTCCTCAGAACCATAGTAATCTGCTTCTCATCAACACCACTCAAAGAAATAATCAAGCTATCTCAAAATTAATATTCAGGCGTATCCATGACAATATTCCATTAATGCTGATATGGACGATAGGTGTCATTCAATTCTTGATATGCACAAGAACCTTCACAATGTTTTGCAACGCAATTGCAGATCACATGGTGAGTACAGCATGTCACAGATAAGAGACAAGGACTAAAATTCCAACGAAAAGACAATATGGATCCTGGAAAACTGGAAAAGTTCAGAAAGTCACTCTTCACATATAATCTTTCCTGTTGGAGCTGGAGTTCCCTCAAAAATTACTGACTACAGAACAAAAGTGCATTGTAATGGTTTTGTTTATAGCCCACTCTAGTAATAGGACGTGATTAGCAGAGAAAGACTCCTCCTTCAATACAAAATAGCCATCAGTCACTTTAAGTTGCAAGCTCATAAGCACTCCCTGCAGTATGAGGATAAAGCACTGATACCTCCAAGGTTAAGCAGACGGTGATGCAGGAACACAGCGTAAGGACTAGGGCTTGAAAGTGCTGAGGAGAAAACGTCATTTATATTTGGAATCCGCGTGAAGTCGAGAGGGAGAGAATCTTAGAATAACGCCTTTCCCCGGTTTGCTTACTCATGAGTTGAACAATGAGCAGTGTCCGTGTAGACTGCTTGCCGTGTTGCCTTGGCACACTCACTCATACACTCACTCGCTCACTCACTGACTGTCTATGTTGCCTGCCGCTGTCTGAATGCTGACTGGGATTGCAACATGCGGGGGCTCTCCCTCCCCTGCACCCCTCTGTCTCTCTCTGTCTCTCTCTCTCTCTCTCTGTCACTCTCTCTCTCTCTCTCTCTCTGTCTTTCTCTTCCTATCTCTCTCTCTGACTCTGTCTCTCTTCCTTCTGTCTACTCATTTCTCCTTCTTCTTGTTCTTTCCACCTCTCTCTCTGTCCTTAACTTCCCCCTCTTTCTTTCACCTCACCTCCACCTCTCTCTCTCTCTCTCTCTCTCTCTCTCTCTCTCTCTCTCTCTCTCTTCTTGTCTTTCTCTCCATCTCTATCTGTATCCTTCCCACCCCTCCTTTCTCTTTTTTCTGCTGTGCCTGGATCTCGCTTTTTACACCGCTCTCTTTCCAGCTTTTCTCTCTCTCTCTCGACTCTCTTCCATTTCGTTGCTCCCCTCACACTCCACTCCTTTACCTAGAAATACCTAGATTTTCTTCTGTTACCCCTTTCTCCTCTAAAACTCCACCCACTTCTTCCTACGTACATGCTCTTTCTCTCGCTCACCCACCCTCTTTCTCTCTCTCTCTCTCTCTCTCTCTCTCTCTCTCTCTCTCTCTCTCTCTCTCTCTCTCTCTCTCTCTCTCTCTCTCTCTCTCTCTCTCTCTCTCTCTCTCTCTCTCTCTCTCTCTCTATTTCTCGAGGCATGCTACTGGAGCAGGGTTTTGGCTGGCTTCAGGAATCAAAATCGAAACACATTCTGGCTTGGATTTTTTTACCCTCTCTCTCACACAGCAAACGCTAAAGGGCTAGTTCACCCTGAAGATAAGTTGGTTTCAATAAAAACAGAAACATGAAAGGAACGTATTAGTGAAGGTTTGACGAAAATCTGTGAAAGGATTGGAAAGTTATGATCTTTAGAAATTTCAATGTTGTGACATCACATACGAGATGCTCTACCATACGTTGTGTGCAGTGAAATTCCATAGTTTGTTCTTTTCCTGCTTTTGACAACAGAATTGCTTCTTTCAGTCAGGCATGTGTGTAAAAATGGATTTCTAATGATGAATCAGATGCATTTTAGGAAAATTTCATGAAAACACAAATTTTCAAGAAGAGAGCACCTCATATGTCACGTCACAAAATCAAAACTTTAAAAGATCATAACTTTCTTATCCTTTGACGGATTATCATCAAACCTTCACTAATATGTATCTTTTACATGTGTCTGCTTTTATTGAAACCAACTGATCTTCAGCGTGAACTTTCCCTCTAAGAAAGCAACTGCGTAAATCCCACATGTGATTTTTATATAATTGCTAGCACATATTGTAAAATCAAAATTATAACAAATGAAAGTTACACACACGGCACACACCCTTAAATTACTTTAATGAGTGTAAAATCAACTAATAAATCCTATAACATATTTCCCAAGTGAATTCATCTATTATTGGCAATGCCACATATTTGTTCCATTAACACAAACACCTCATCTGAGAGAGCAACATTTGGCCTGACATATACAGTATATAGATATAAGAGGAGTTAAATCCATATGAGCACGGCCAGACTAATCGCAGAGACTGTAAGGAACTGAGATGGGAAGTGAGTCTAGGCTAGGAAGACTGGTAGCCATAGTCAGTCTCCAATCTATTTAATCTAATTAAGAGAATGATGATTGAGGTTGGATCTGACACTATACCGAGCTAAGGGAGTTCAGTCAGTAGAGATAGTTAATGAATCAAGCTAAGACTACACACTTTGAGAAGACCAAGATTAGCACAATGACAGAGAGACCTAGACGTAAGACAAAGACTGGAACAAGCTAACATATGTAGATTAGTGCAGGCTGGGGTAAAGACGTCACTCTGAAAGCCCAGCCAGTCTGAGATTATTGTAAGGAATGACTCATATTGGAGGTGAGAAATCACTCCTAGTCTACAGCCAGTCTAGTGATTCACCTAATAAAAAGCAGAGATTTAACTCCACAATGCTATTCTTTAAGCAATAAGTTTAGATGGAACAAGGACTTCATATTGAGTTCCTGATCTATGGGATAGTTAGCAACCAATTGATACTGGAACTGAGACTAAAATCTTGTTATGCAGCCTCCTGGAGTTGTGGCTGACACTTCAGCAGAGACTTTGGAAATATAGCCAGTCCACAGCCAATTTGTAAGTCTAGAGGTTAGACTACACAAGGGGAGGTGAGCTAGTATGAAGCCAAAGTGTGGATTAGACCACTTTAGGAGGCAAGCTAATATAGAGATGAGCTAAAGTCTTGTGCTTAGACTACAAACTGGGAGGTATGCCAGTCTGAAGCTAGTTAAGGGAAGAGGAATCCTTGTCGGTCAGGATGTGCCGTCAATCCTCCCAAAGTCAAGTTAAGAATAGCCCCAGTCTGTGGTCTCCATGGCACCTCATCTCCAAAGGTCCCTGGTCATACCAGGAGTTCATGGAAGGTTGCTGTCAGTTCGCAGGGCCAACCCTCCTTAATGGAGTCTGAGATGTAAGACCAGATATGGCCATAAACAGTGTACATGCCTTCAAGATGGTTTATAGTCTCATTTTACCAGACACATGTTTTCAAATGGTTTCACAGATGAGTCTGTGCCTACAGGCAGAGTTTGCCTGTACAAATCATAAATGGATATTTGTATCACTTTTATAGTCAGAATCACACTAAGATCATTCACAGGTTTACCCACACTATGGAGCAACTGTGCAATTTATTTGTCAAATATTGTACGTTCCTCTTTTTTAAATAAAAGATTCTAGTCTATTCAGCACACAAGCTTTGTATGGGCTTGAACAAGATGATATTACATTAGTGCAAGTCTTACAGTGAAGTATACCCATGACTACTACAAGACACAGATGGACTTCATTAACATTGCTTGCTGTCTTGTCAAGCTGGGAATTATCCTTGTGACTCAGGGCTTCTGTGGTACAGAATCAGGCACTTATGTAAGAGGTATGACATCATTTCTGTCGTGAATTCGATAGGAGAGATAAATGCTGATGGACTGACTCGATAATGCGCACAAAATTTGAGATACAACATCTAACTAAAATAAAGAAAGATGCATAAAGGAAGTGAAAGAGATGTCAAGAAGGCAAGAAATTTCATATCATTAGTTTACACATTTTCACAAGTCTCAAAATCCTGGAGGGCAGATGTGTGTCTGCACCGATAAAAGACTTTGTTCGGTGTAGATGATATTTCTGAACCGATACTTTTCTTGTGACATGTATTAATTTCTGAGCTTGTAGAAATATACTGGTGATTAATCAAGTTAGGAAATAATGAATTGTCATTTGTTCTACATTACTATAGCTTTGGGGTGCAATTAAGTTAAAATTTCGAGAGAAAGCGAGAGAGAGAGAGAGAGAGAGAGAGAGAGAGAGAGAGAGAGAGAGAGATGGAACATAGGAAGAGAAGAGAAATGGAGAGACAGAAAGGGGTAGAATTACACTGAAAGACAGACTGAGAGGGGAGAAAAAGAGAGAAAAGGAGAGAGGCGGGAGTTGCAAAGGAAGTGTGGTAATCTCCAAAAGCTTGCAGCTATGTGTAGATAGGAGGCGAAGGGAAGTGCAAAAAAGAAAAGGGGAGGATAGAAAGTGGATAGAAAGTATACTGAAAACACAAGGAGGAAAAGGAGTATCCCAATATGCTGACAGCAGTGCTGCAGTAAAATGTCATGGTCCTCTATCAGCATCTAACTCTTTTGCCTTCATTAGCTTGGTTTTCAGACTGTGCAGACTATTTAAATGTTAAGGCAACACTGATAGCATCTTCTGCCTCCTCAATAAGAAAAGAAATCAAATATGAAACCTCACTCTATTCAAATTAGGAGAGAAGGTGTGGAAGGGATGTTTTCTTTATATCTTCTATATTCATTAATGGGGTCTTCAAGCAATCTTTCACACATTTGAGAATTATCACACATTCTGCCTAGCAGTGAGACTATACTTGGAGGTAGGTGTATACCTACCTGTACAGGAGCACATACCTGTTGGTGGCATGAGGTCATAGAGAAAACAATGGAACACAGATAACAATCATAAAATATGCAATGACACAATATGTTTACATTGTTTACATCATATTCTGTTTTCATATGAAGAGGGGAAGTACCCATTTGCTTTCTATCGATAGTCAATCATTGTGTGTGATATGCGGTCGTGTTTTAAATTTTACACTTCAATTGTGTAATTGACTAGGTCACCTGTTTGTGAATAATTTTTTTTTGGTACGTCAGGCCTACATATTTCTTACTCCTCATGAAGTAATTAAATCATTTTAGCTTACTACAAAGTTCCTTTTGCTGCAACATTCATTAGGTCCTTATATGTATAAAAATAGAGTGATTGTAGCTTTGTGGTCATCATACATTACAAGCTTGAATGACACATAAAATAAGCATAAAACACTACAAGCTTTCTTGGAAAGTCAGTGGGAAGTTGCCTTCCCAGTAATCAAATTAATTTCACGCATCAATAAAACAATACATAAAAACAGCCGTTAGGCTGAATCACTTAAATGAAAATTAAATTACTCACTATAAAGGTTCAATTATAAAGAATTGAGGCATACTTGAAAATATATAATAGCTGTTTAATTGATATGCTTCAATTCAATATAATCAAATCACAGAATGCCTTATAGTCATTTAAGAACAAGAAGCAGCCGTTTTGATATATGAGTGACAGATGGCTAATCGATTGATCCTTAAAGTCAGGTAAGACAGGATGATTGGTTACTCACCACCTCATCAAAATCATGCTGTCCTTTTTGGCGGAGGCACACAGGTAGCCAAAGATTAGTCAAGGTGATTTATGCAGGAAACAATACCCTGTTTTGAAGATATCGCATCCCTAATTCTGTCAGAACTGGATTTTTTTTTTGAGGGGATATAGTATTGAAATTTTTTTTAATGCTCAGAATATAAATTGTGAGTGCATGTCCTTGAATATGAGAATGGTTCAGGTGAGGATATGGCCATGGAGTCATTCTTTTCTTTGAGTTTTTTTCTCTCTTTTTGGTGAGGGGTTACCTCAACATTGACCATGAAGGTTATGATTTTTTTTCACTATTGGGGCCATGCTGCACATATTCTCTCCATAACTACACACTGTACATGATAAATCTAATGATACATGATGAACAACGTACTCAAGCTTATAGGTTAAGATGAGCTAGCTTACTCACTTGAGAAGGATCTGTACATAGCACGACCATATGGGTTCCCTCAGAGACATATCTTCATGTTGCGATGTGTCATGGGATATTTCAGTAACTTCCATGAAATTTAGGCTAACAACGATGTGTCACTAAAACCTCCAAACAATGAGCAGAATGTACATTCTATTTGGGATAATACATGGTTCAGTGAAACGCCCAAATGTCAAAAGCTGTTTCTGACTCTGTCCTTCCAATGTTTAGACTCTATGGACAAACACAGACCTCCCACACATATGTACAATGTGTATATGAGTCACAGGAGGTGTAGGGAGCTACTGCAGTGATGAGTAGTAGCTACGGGGGGGGGGGGGGGGGAGGTAGCTATAGTGGGAGGTAGGCAGGTGATACTTGGTGTCCCTTCAAGCACCCTGGTATCATGGAGATCTGCGATGGAGCTAGTGATGGTTGGCTGGATAGAGTGGGTGAGTCAGGGCGGTAAATGTAGCTACGGGGAGGAGAAGGGGTAGTAGGTAAGGGGAAGGGGTAGGAAGTAACTACAGGGAGGGGGAGAGGTAGCTATAGGGAGTGGGAGGTAGGCAGGTGATACTTGGTGTCCCTTCAAGCACCCTGCTATCATGGAGATCTGTACTGGAGCTAGTGATGGTTGGCTGGATAGAGTGAGTGAGTCAGGGCGGTAAATGTAGCTACGGGGTGGAGGAGGGGTAGTAGGTAAGGGGAAGGGGTGGGAAGTAACTACAGGGAGGGGGAGAGGTAGCTATAGGGTGTGGGAGGTAGGCAGGAGATACTTGGTGTCCCTTCAAGCACCCTGCTATTATGGAGATCTGTGCTGGAGCTAGTGATGGTTGACTGTGAGTGAGTGAGTAAGGGTGGTACATGTAGCCACGGGGAGGAGGAGGGGTAGTAGCTACAGGGAGAGGGAGGGGTAGCTACAGGGAGCATGAGGTGTGCAAATGATACTTGGTGTTTCTCTAAACAACCTGCTATCACAGAGATCTGCGCATGGAGGTACATGGAGCTACAGTGCGGAAGGGGAGTGGTAGCTACACAGAGCATGAGTGATACTTGGTATCCCTTCAAGAACCCTGCTATCATGGAGATCTGTGCGGGGGCTGGAGATGGTCGGCTGGATAGAATGGGTGAGTCAGGGAGGTGTATGGAGCTACAGGGAGGGGGAAGGATAGAAGGTAAATGGAGGGGGATGGGTAGCTACAGGGAGTGGGATGTATACAGATGGTAGTAGATGTACATTCTATTTGGCATAATACATGGTTCAGTGAAACGCCCAAATGTCAAAAGCTGTTTCTGACTCTGTCCTGCCAATATTTAGACTCTATGGACAAACACATACCTCCCACACAACATACGTACAATGTGTATATGAGTCAGAGGAGGTGTAGGGAGCTGCTGCAGTTATGGGTTGCAGCCACAGGGAGGGGGACAGGTAGCTATAGGGAGTGGGCAGGTAGGCAGGTGATACTTGGTGTCCCTTCAAGCACCCTGTTATCAGGGAGATCTATGCTGGAGCTGGAGATCGTTGGATGGATAGAGTGGGTGAGTTAGGGAGCTGCATCAGGGAGAGGAGGGATAGTAGGTATGGCAAAGGGGAAGTGCAGGTAGCTACAGGGAGGGGTGAGGTAGCTACAGGGAGCATGGGGTATACAGATGATACTCCATGTCCCTGTAAGTACCCTGCTATCATGGAGATCTGTGCCAAGGCTGAAGATGGTAGGCTGGATAGAGTGGGTGAGTCATCGACCCACTTGAGGCAAAGCTGGAGGGAAGCACAGGAGGGAAGTACTTTTTTCTTTTCTCTGCACTGTTGGTGCATTGTTTGCACCAGTAACAGCACAAATCCTTGAGGACAGCATGTGTCTGTCACCAAAGGAGTTTAAGTCTTGCTCTTAAAGAAAAATAAAAGACTGATTTGCAGAAATGGAATAAGGAAGGTTCAAGGACTTTGGGCACATTTTCAAAATCAATTCATGCGTGAAATATCTGTTTTAATCAAATATAACATATTTTTAAAGTGTTTTTTTTTCTCCTCAAATGTAAAATGCCAGTTCAACAGTCCTGCAGTTCTGCTGAAATTGTGAATCTTTATCACTACTGGAATAACTATGCAGACTTCTGCAATGCTAAAGATGAAAATGCTTCCGTCCATCATCTCCTCTGAGACGTCTAGCCAAAATTCACGACATTTCATAGCCTTATTGATGGGACTAATATACCTTCCATGGTGTTGTACAAAAACACCAGACAGGAAATCATATAGTGTCGGACATGAAAGCTTTAATCCTGACAGTTGAAACCCTGAACAAAAATTATTGATGCACTTTTGTGACCTATACGTTTCTTTGGTGGCAATTCGTTTCCCTTTTTTTATTTGTATGCCACACAGGATGTGCGTATGGCGGCAGCGTTATGAGTGAAGTTGGCCTGGTTGGTGAGTCAAGACATGTTATGGGGTGATTTGATCTTGATCCAGCTCGCTTGACAGTGTTAAAGAGCCAGGTTACTAGGTGTGGCGCTGCCCACGAGGGGGTACTAGCTGTCATACCTGTATCTGATTAAGTACGGGGGAACCACAATCTAAAATACAGTAAAACCTGCTTTAGAGATTACCCATAAAGAAAGACCACCCGCCTAAAGAGACTGTATTTTTGGTTTGCCTTGAACAATGTTTTTCATTGAAACCTGTCTTAAAGTATTCTGTACCTCATGACCACCTGCTTATAAAGATAACCATTCTTACCTCACTTGAGCGGTCTTTCAGTATAGGTTTGACTGTGCAGTGAAACTTGTATAGAAAGACTACTCAAGGGAGTCAAGAAATGTGGTCTTCATAAGCACAAAGTCTGTTATGTACTTGAATACATGTTTCACTGTGAAAAAAATTGTTTAAGGAAACTATGACTGTTTGTGTGTTTAATTGTATCTCATGAATTATTCATGCATAATAGTAAAGTCTTATGATTCCAGTGCATGCTTACAATTCAATAGTTATTCATGGCCCAATCACATGATGAAAGTTATGTCACCAATAAAGATAGCTGTTTCTCAATTTCAGCTCCTTTTCCAGATTTAATATGAACACCCTGATCTTCAAAGTTCATATATCATTAGAGTCACCTACAGCCACTACATATCATGGCTATGCTAAACTACAAGCACACACCCACATAAACTGCACATCAGATGTTTGGCATGCTTGGCTCAAAGTCAAAGCGGGATCCCTATATACACAGATGATATTCAAGGGAGGGAAACTGACTCAAAAAGAACCAACATAAAACACCTCAAATGATTCAGATCTTATATTTTTTTTACCCATTACCTGGGAAATTGCTGTGAGTTTATATCTGTTTCATGACACATATTTCCGATCATCTCCTTTTAAGATAGCATCACTTGGCATTGGATTTGATGCAATTACCAGTATGACTGACGCAACTTGTAGAATTAGGTTAGAGAAAACTATATGCATAAGCTGCTGTCATAACATGAATCATTATAGTGTGCGTTTGCATGGCTCAGTGTTGTCAAAGGTGGCCTCCTGTTTGTAACGCCTCTTCTTTCAGAAGGCCATAGTAGTAAGGGAGATATTTTGTGCTATGTGACATCTAAGGGGGCCATGGAATTGTAGGTTCTCTGCATCAGCAGGGTCAACAGAGTATCAATGTGTAATAACCAAAAATGATGTGATGCAGAACAGAATAGTTGCACTTTAAACAGCATACAATTCAGAATACAATACAGAAAAAAACAGCAAATATTGTCATACTAAGTGCTTATACTATTGTGCTTTCCGACATTCTTTTCACTGTACAGGGGACCTACGTCAGAGTGTTCACCCTTTTGTTTGGCCAATAGTGCTCATTAAAATGTAAGCTGTTCTTTTGAGGATAACAAATCCAGGCTTATGTTCTCTATTTACACTGTCATTCCCACAGCATAAAGAAATATAATAAGGTATCAGGAGAGAATAAATACGAAGAAAGGAAACAAGAGTAAGATTAATAGAGAGACTCAAAGATATATAAGCAGCCAGAATGATAACGAATATGATAAACCACTATCTTATCACTCCACAAGAAAAATTTAAGTTTAACTAAGCTTACAGCAGGATTCCTGAAGACAATAAGGGGCAAGAAGGTACACCTTCTGGCTTTAAAAAATAGTGTCAAATGTACCACAGAGTAGCAGAGGAGAGATTTGGAATCACTTCAAGTTGCTGTAGAATCTTCAGCATAAAGTGTAGTGTGGTCAAATCTTCCCAATCCTCAAAGTTGCATGCTGCCCTCTCTGTTAGATACCTGGCATTGTGGAGTGTTCCACTGACTGCAACATTACTACAATGAAATATTTAACTTTGTTGGCATGTTCATCAACAGAAAAACAACATGAAAAGAGAGTTCATCTTACATCAATTTATGAGTAACATTACAATAATACAATATTTAAAATGTATGTAAACACATGATACCCATTTTGATTCTTTCTAATTTTAGAATGAGAGATCATAAAAGTTTATAAAGTCATAGTTGGAAAAAGAGAAGTACCCATAATTGATTTCTCACAATAAGTGATGTATACAGAAACAAATAACAGGGGTATTCACACACAAAAATTAGTGAGATCCTGACTGAGGTCTAAAGCTCACCAATTCTTGCACGTATTCAAACATGAGTTTGAAAAATCTCACGTCAGCCGCGCATACGAATACAAAAATATGCACGCATTCATTGAAAGTGTAT
The DNA here is from genome assembly GCA_963669155.1 of Arbacia lixula. Classification (NCBI taxonomy): domain Eukaryota; kingdom Metazoa; phylum Echinodermata; class Echinoidea; order Arbacioida; family Arbaciidae; genus Arbacia; species Arbacia lixula. Next base: position 45,207,279 of record OZ022576.1, read on the forward strand.
TTGCCACAGAGCATTTCAATCTATTTGTGCATATATTTTAATTTGCGCATTAAGTACCTTGGCTAAAAAATTGCGCTATGAGTGATATTTCGACTAAAGTTGAAACATTGATGTAAAAATCTTGACAATTTAGTGCGTGTGAAACCCCTACTAATACAAATGAGAACACAAAGAGTCCAACAGCAACTTGAAAGGTAAGGCATAATAGTAATATAGATTGTGACACCCGTTATCAATGGATACTTGCCGTAACTATGGGTCACATTCTTGGTCATTTTATTGAAATCAAACAAAATCCGCACCCTGGTGATGACGGCAGTAGTTTGCCATGAGTAAAGCCCTCTATCATTACAACTTCTATCCCTTACCTCTAATATTCTTATCGCTTTTTAGCTGACCTAATGTCCACCCAACTGAATCACTGATGACATCTCTATGAGATGATCAGCTACACCACTTGTTATACAGTGTCACTTCAGGCATTTGATGAGTCCCCTTGGGATACGCCCATGAGACACTCATTGCACATAACAGCAAATACTATGACTGAACTTGTAACTAAAAAGCATTGTAAATTATAAACAGCTCTGTTTAACAACTTTATCCTTTCAATATTTTTTTTTTTACATTTTGAAGTAAAAATGATAACCATTTCAATTTCCTCATTGCAATTACTTCCATTGATTATAGATGGTGCCCACTTCATGATTTGTGAATGCATTGTTTTTATCAATAAATAAACATAAATAACAGTTATATTTGATGTGCTAGACATAAAAGTGTTGATACTAAATACATGTTCCTTCAACGTTATAAACTATACACAAGTATTTGTATCTTCATTTTATTCATTAACCTAGTGTATCTTCTTTGGTCATTTTTTCAATTATTTTTTCTTTATAATAAAAGAAGGAATGAAATAAGTGTGACAAAAATGTTGTAGTCTGTATATGAGAACTCATGTTATACTATTATATGTTGAGTTAACCTAGTTTCTAGATTTGTCTTACATGTCTGCAGGACAAACAAAGGGCCTGCCAGATTTCCATTGATGCAATTACTGAAACGGGTGAAATATTCAGACATACACTAGCTACAAATGGTATTGGGTTACTACAGAATAATGTAACTGGCCAAGAAACCCAGGAGACAATATTAGTTATGTATGTGTTGATTAACATTCACTGTGTAGTCTCATGATTAGTATAAGGGTCATTCATATGAATGGGTTTTGCCACTGCTAATTGTGTCTGGTATCAAATGGTTAAGTTATTCTGTTGCAGGACTTAAAAAAAAACAATGAAACTACAATACTCATTACTCTCAATGCGAGATGGAACTTGAAATCACTTTATCAGTACTTGCTACAGAGCACATACATTAACGTACGAGATGTCATTGACAATGATAAATATGTACAGCAACATTCCAAGTGTATGTTTCTAATGTCTATTTATCATGGAGGCATTTTAGAGGTGTCGCTCAAAACTAGCGAAGACAGCTCAGTCACACTACATGTGTACAGCAACATTCCCAGTGTATGTTTCTGTTTATCAAAAGCTATGTTCACATAAAGGCGTTTTGGTGGTGCTGCTTGCTTCCTGCAAGCAAATTAAAGTGTTATTACTGAATCGGAAGATCAGCTATAAAGTAATTTTACTTGATGACAAGTAGGGTAAATTGTTTCCGTGTGAACATACCTTTCCTTCGCTGTCTGAGCCGAGTGTCTCGATCAGCTCTCAGCGACGGCCCTGCGTATCCTCTTCACTCACTACTGTCCCATATAATGACCAGGCTTCTTCTTCCCATTCCAATCTCATCTCATTTCTCCCCTTCTTCCTCCCTCATTCCCCGCATCTCCCCTTCCTTCTCATTTCCCCCGTGTGCACTCTCGATAAAAGGTATCTCCCCGATACTCCTTCAGTTCACTGAGACTTTCTCTGAGTGAAACGTTGGCCACGATTTATTTCATGATAGTATACTATGACTATCTATGTGTCTGATGGCTGCTTTTTGGTAATTCAAAAAAAGTGCATTTTCATTCCATTACCTTTTTTGGGTAAATATTCATTATGAATGATGAATACTATTGTTTAAATGTTTTCCTGCTAAGTTAATTCACCAATTTATTTTCTATGTAATGTAATTTTATGATGATTATACCAAATAAAGAAATTGTGATGTGCTCATGAATTATGATCATAATACTTGTAATACTGCTACTACTAATAATGATGATGCTGATGGTAATGACAGCAATGGTAAGAGCGATAACAACACTGATGCTTCCACTTACAAAAACTACTAATAAAATCAAGAGTCTTTCAAATGATGCAGCAGGAATGGATAGGTTTAAGTGCTAGGTAATTTCTTTTGAAAGCCAGTGTCATTGCTAATATTGCTATTTTTAGAAAGCAAAAGATAAATACGTTGTCAAATCATCCATATATTATACATCACATTTGTGTCCTACACTTCCATATTTATCATCATTAAAAATTAGGAAGTCTTCAAAATTGTATATCCTGTACGCATCATAGAACAAGAAAGTGTATGTAATTGTACGTTTGTTGGATTTCCAAGTTAGAAATATTCTGACTCATCATTCTCTATGAGGTAACAGGTGTGTGCATGATATCTTGCGAGGTAATTATTTCTTTTACCAAGCATTTGCACATTCTCAGACTGTTAGCCTAGAAAGTGAATATTTATTGTTTCCGGGGCCCACATCATAGACCAAGATGACACCACCTGTCATCTTAATAAGATCTTCACCCACCTTCCTTCACAAAGAAGGTGATGTGCCTCATTTTTCCCTATTCAGGCCTCCGCTGAAAACAGCAGTTCATTTCCCAAACAAGTGGGGGTTTTGAGACTGCGTCATACAGTGTGTTGTTATGTTACTTTTCCAGGTTACTTCTTGCCTCAAATAGGGCACAACTGTTATGATTTAAATATCACCCCACCTCTGTTCTGGTATATCCATGGGAGCATTTAGAGATCATAGATAAGACTTAACATGTAGACATGTATAGACATGTAGAGTAAATGGAAGTGTGATAAATGGCTGATGGAGGTAGAATTTGAGTTAGAATTGATCCTGATTACAATGTGTGTATGGCAGGGAATGAAAAAAGTATAGAGGGCTTCTGAATTCTAAGAAACCCAATCAGAAATCTCCTGATTACAATATGCATTTCAATAGAAAAGCAAGAATTGGTAGCTCCATGAGTTTATCCTGATTACGTGTTATGTGGAAACAGGGAAAAGTGCGCTGGACAATCACTGCCAACAAAGTCCAAATTCCTGAATCCTGAGGGTCTTAATCGCAAATGTTTGGACTTATCACATTTACATGTATGAAACCAAGGGAGAAATGGCAGTTCAAAAAGTTTATCCTGATTAAGTGTTATGTGTAAACAGGGAATAGTGCAGTTGACACTAATACTCTCCTGAGGTCGCTGCCAAGAAAGGCCAAATCCCTGAATACTGAAAGACTGGATAAGGAGGGTCATGGAATTAGCTCTCTTGAATGAGAACATAAAACACCACATCACTAATTAACCACTCCTTTGCCAGAGAAAGTGCCCCTCAATAGGATTTGTGTGTGTAGCAATTGCTAGAATGCCTCAATGGCATTTCAATGGCTAAGAAAGTGAAGACAGCAGACAAGAATCTTCTTCATTTTGATGTTACAATAGCTGCTCCTTCTGTTTTATGTTTAAAAACAGGGAAAATGACACCAACTAAATTTCTCTATTTGTCACAATTATTTTTGTAGAGGATCATATTTGCTTAGCAAACTCCTGACATTTGTATTATTCTTATTTCAGCCAGCTGTAAATTATACTGTATTTCTTTCTTGAACTGTGGATTTAGTGTCCTCAACTAAACTGATACAAATCCCTGTATTCCTATTACATGTTATAACGTTTAGTTTTGATAATAGCTATCAATGATATGCCCTCCTTTGTTGACTCTGTAAATAGTTTGAAATCTCCTGCATTTTTTGTAAAAATAGTCACTTATTTTGCCCAATGACTATATAAATCCTCCTAAGGACATCCTTGCAGGGAGAGGGGATGTCCTAGCTTGCATCCTTTGACCTCTTTGCCCTGGATATTAGCCAAGAAACACTGGTCTCCTTAAACAATAAGCCTTGTCATGTGCTTACAATATTGATGCAGGTGGCCACAGTCCACTTGGTTATCGTCTTAATCATGGAAACTCTTTTTATCAAGCTTTCTCCAGTTTCTTCATATTCTTTGTTTACAAGTACATAATTAATGAACCAAAACATTAACATTTGACATTTAATGTACTTTTCATATGATTTAATCAAATCAAGAGGTAGTAATGGTCCAGATTATGGGACCCATAATTTGGTCCTGGTTTCTTTTCAATTTAATAACTACAATATAGGTTATTTTTAGATGATTCCTTCATAGGATCTTAAAATGAAACAAGAATTGGACCTACGATGATGTCAGAACAGCTTAGCCACGATGACTGGTCCTGTAAGCTTTATCCTGCATGTATCTATACAGAGGACACTTATTTTGAACAAGGATTTTTTAAAAGTTTCCTTACACCCTGCGCATCCTCCAACCTGTTAGCCCTGGATATTAGCCAAGAAACAACAGTCTGATTAACAAATGACAAGCCATGTCATGAGCATTCTACATTGATGCAGGTAGTTATATAGTTCTTTCAAAGAACTATACGCTCACGTCTTTACTCAACAGAGACGCTATTTATTCAGTTTTGTTGATATTTTGTGTAGACAAATATTTTATCAAAGAATTTGGCGATAATAAAATTCTGAATTATTTTAATTTCAAATAATTTATAAAGGTGTAATAAATCTATATCAAAGTAACTTACATCAAGTTTCCAATTCAAAATCAAAGTTGTAGCTATACGATGATGGAATAAAAGGAGCTAGATTGAAAACATCTTTCATGATATTTACCAAGTTATTCTTTTGCAGTATAATGGATACTCAGAGAAATGTCAGTGTCATTTCAATTTTACAACACCTTCCCTTAATGGAACACTATGTAAACAATGTCAGTTTGCAGAACTAACCTATTCATTAGTAATTAAGGTGGATAAACCATTAATGCCCACTCTCATAAAAATAAACTAGTAGTCAGAAGTGAAACAAACTGGAAAATTACTATTATTGTTTCCAGTTTGTTTGACTTATAACTACTACTTTATCATACTTCGACTGGATGATCGATAATTTGCATCATAATAAACGATATCCAAAATGTGCCATTTTAATCATGATAAATGGTTTGAGTGAGATGTGTGTATAGTACATTAATGTATGATAAAATCAACCTTGTGCAGGAAGCAATGTCCCTTGTAAGGGTGTTAAGTTACATGGGCAATATACATTCCTTAAAGGTGTGTCTCCAATGTCCCAGATAAGATCCAATTCACCTTCGTCACCCTCACTCAACACATCCAGTAATCATGCAGCGAGTCTCCTATTCCATCCCTATCCTGATTCATGCCCCCCTGCCTGCCCTTGACAGCTAGGGGGTGGATTAGCTATCCAAATAGTGGGCACCACAGGGGGCGGGCTTGACTCACTAATCCCCTAAATCCCTGCCATTGACCCTTACACAAAACACCGCTGGCTATATAGCTATTGCTTTACATTCATGAGCGGATATTGTATAACTAATCCACTTCCTACAGGAACTTTAAACCAGGATTTCATCATACCAGAGTCTCAAACAGTTATAATGGATTTACTGCTATGACGATGGCATTTTGGATTCATTAGGAAGCCCATTAAGAAGTCCTTGTTCCTCATGTCAGGTTAAAGGTTAATTAGAACATAAAGATTATATGGCCATAGAGTGTGTGCTTTACATACTTTGGAGCAAAAATCAACTTTAATCTTTAGTGCCATGTCCACTTTGCTTCAGGTAGTTTGAGCATGCTGAGCGTGGAATGTGATGAACGAACCCTAAAGGCTGGAAAATCTTTTCACTGAAGCTTAGGTGCGATCAAATAATATTACTGTACCAAGATTATGAAATAGCATGAATGTCCCTCCATCAACCTTGAATAGAGGAAGGATGTGATTTCTAATGACTTAAAAATGTATATGCTTCAATGAATACGATACATATATAGATATATATATATAATCTTACTTGAATGATACATGAAGGAAGGCTTCCATGAAACTAAATTGACAGAATACTTCCAACATTAAGTCTTGTATCATACCAATAGACCATTTTCAAATTGTATTCAAATTTTATGCATGTCATTCAAACAGTGTTACTTAAGGTAACTGTATAGTTTGTCCAAAGTTTGTCTGAATAAGCAACAACTCCATTAAAAATGAATCACAAAATACAGATGAATGTTTTAAAGCACTACTACGCAGTTAGGGGGAAGTGATGAATACAGCTTAATACTCTGCAATTATCCAATACACTAGTAGCTTAATTTCTGAAGTCCAGGAACTTATGGAGAGGATATATGAGGACTCATATATAGCAGACTCATGAAATCAGCCTTCACCTTGTGACCACAGAATGGTCATTGGTCAATGATATCATCATCCTATGCATAAAATAGGCGGTGCAGGAGTGTGGAATTATGGATTGATCTGCCGACTTGTGACGCAGATCTCGAACTTTGAACACTGATGTCTTATTATGTAGTGAAAAAAGCAAAATACATACAAATACAAATGATATGATTAATTATAAGAAAAGCAAAATTAATATATTTTACTTATTTTAAAAAGGAGAAAAACAACCAGAAAATAGTATGAATGCCAATGAAGTCTGGAACCTGAGAATTTTCCTTTTTTGATTATAACAAAAATTAAGCAAAAAATTAATTGTATAGCTAAACCGAAATGGTATAGCTATAACGTTTTGATATAACTATACGATGAATATCTGCGTGTGGATGCTGACTAACAACGCGTCGTATAATAAAACATAAAAAAACACGGTTCTAGTCATTTGTGTGTGGACACCCTGATCACCATATGATGACTGTTCATACGACGTATAGCTATACAGGCTTGGCAATGTGAGGGTTTAGGCGCCAGTTACACATAATAATGATAATATTACACACAATTTTTATATACTACTTTTTTATATGAAACAGTATTATCCCTAAGCACTTTACAATATTATTACCCCGGTCATCAAATGCTTGTAAATCTTTGTCACACCTGTCTCATCCCAAAGGATCATTCAGAATCATGGCAGCCAGTAAGGTGCACTCATTCCATTCCAACCGCATACCCAATTATACACCTGGCTGGAGAGCAGCAATGGGGATTGAGTCTGTTTGCTGAAGGACACAAGCGTCATGGATGGGCTGAACCTGGGACCTGGTCAGTCACAGTTCACAATCACTATACCACAACACCTTCATAGGAAGCACAACCGAGCTGCTGACCTCAATCAAACCAAATGCTAGGACCATCGTATGACCACTGCCAACCAAAACTCTTACAGTTTTGAGAAATATTATTTGGTGATTAGTTGTTGATGTGGTTATGCAACAGTTTGCTCATAACTGCATGATTAAGAACCAACTTCCTAGAAACTTTTTCTACATTTACGTTAACATTTACGGACTGCAAAAACTAATTGTTTTGACATATCTGACAACCAGCCACTGACCAATGGTTATCACAAACTTCTTGATTGATTGTAACTCTTGTGTGATGGGGTTTTGGGCTTGTCATCAACAGGACGTAGGCCTAGGAGATGGTGGCCTGACAGGATATAATGGCTCCAGTATCTGGAATAAATTCACCCCAATGGCTGGTAAGGAAAGTCTAATAGGATGGCTCCAGTAACTCAGATAATGATAGCCATTTATCAAGGCCATTTGTAGCTTATGCAACCAAGAGGCTGGTGAGAAAACTCTAGTCGGTGAGTTGCGCAGCTGCACAGATCTATTCTAATTTGATCTGAAATTTGGGCATTGTTTTTTTTTCTATGAAATTGGGAAAGAAATTATACAATTTTTGATCTGTGTTAATCTATCAATCAATTAATTATCAATTAAATGTGGTGTACATTAATTTCGTCATTCAGTACATTGTATGGGATTAGCTCATGTTTTGTTACTTTGTTTCACAACAGAATCACTGTAATGATTGGTCCAATTTCATCGCAGATATGAAGAGTGCACAATGAAGATGTTCTCAATAAACAATAATAGGCCAATAGTGCTAAATATGTTACTCATTGCTGATAATTGGCTAGTGATAATCGTTTGTCTCACAATGTATGGTAAACAGAATCGAAAAAGATCACGATGTTTCGTGAACACTTTGTCAGGTGTGATACAAAATTGTAGTAAGCAGGGGTTTAAATACCCTATGCACACTGCAGCGCACTAACCGGAACCTGCTTATAAATGGTCCAATTGGCCGGCATATCCGGGTACGTAACCAACAATAGACCGAAAATGTGGCTCGCATCGTCCAGCGGTATAGTTACTGACAAAGGAAAAAAGGGACAAAGCCACTTGCCGGTAATTCAAGGTGACCGACCAGTCCAAGGGCCGCTTATAGGTGGGCATTGTTGGGCGGTAACAATGGCAAGCTTCAAACTAACAACGAGCTGCTATGGCGTGTCGATATGAGGTGGTCGGGGAGTGTCATGTCAGTGTATCATACAAATCCAAAATTCGGGGATATCAATCCCGTTGTCTCAATTGAAATTGTTGGTTTGAGATGGATATTGATGGCTTCTTTCACCCTACGTGTGTACGAGTGCCGTTCTTGGGAGATGCACTGAACCCCATCACAGTCCGGTTGGTGCTGGTTATCCCATGCATGTTCGGCTACTACTGAGCTGTCAGTCCGGTGGAGCCTGATATCCCTCTTTTATGCTCAGAGATTCTTTCAGATATCGGTCGGGCAGTTTCACTGACGTATGATCGGTCAAACCCTATGCAAGGGATATTGTACACACTTCCGTCCCATCTGTGTTGAGGGATTGGATCTTTGGGGCGTGTTAGTTGTTGTCGGAGGGTGGTCTCTGATCAGAAAACCGTACGGATGCCATAGCTTTCCAGGCAGCACCTGAGTTGTGAGAACACTCCATCAAAGCAAGGCAAGACTACGAAAGACTTGTATTCCTTCGGATCCTTTGGTTGTAATACTTTCTTCTTGGTGCTATTTTTTAAATGGCGTGGGTAACCGTTAAGACTCAGGGCATTGCGGACACGCGTCCGCTCTTTGCTTGGCTGTTGTGGGCTTGTCATGAGGCGTGATGCTTTGTCAGCGGTCTATTGTTGGTTACGTACCCGGGTACGCCGGCCATTAGTATTGGACCATTTATGAGCAGGTTTCGGTTAGTGCACTGCACTGACCATAGGGTATTTAAACCCCTACTTACTACAATTTTGTATCACACCCTGACGTAGGGTTGTAGTGGCGCACGCAACGTTGTGATCTTTTTCGATTCCGTTTATCATACATTGCAAGACAAACGATTATCACGAGCCAATAATAGACCATGGTCAGAAATTCCACTGAACCAAATACTACTAGAATGTTGACTGAGATTTGTAAGAGAAGCTGTTGGATGATGGATGTCAATACATTTTTTACAGCATGCCCAGAACAATAGAAGCAGGTGCACATGTTAGAATGTTCTTTCACTACCTTCTCAGAGCTGAGTAGCTATTAATCATATCTGCATGAAAATAAGTACAAACATGGTCAACCATCTACTGAATTTCCATTTTACTCTGCGACGGGGCATGACTGACCTGAGGTCATTCGAACCAGCGATAATCTGCCAAAGTGCATATTGCATTTACGAAGTAATTTATTAGATATCTGGCAAACTACTCTCTCTTCAAGACTTGTGTCTCAGATATAGAATAATGAATAAAACAATTAGTAGGTAATTTCATGTAGGTTAAGAGAACAGCTGCAGATACAATATTGCCAAATCAAAAATACGAATGGAGATTGCGATGCCACATATTTACCCTGGGAACAGAATGATAGTTAACTTTATGCACAAACTGCATTCTTCCATGTATGTCTTGGCACATGTACAAGTCCACTAGCTTTAGTGCCATAGCAGACCTCATGTTCAGTACCATAGTACACTGTAAAGAACAGCCGTGTCTATTGATGGAAAGATTGCACATTCTCACATATAACATGGTTATAACAGGCACACAGCTGTGAATAATCCACGGTCTGCAATGTCATAATGATTGTAAGGAATCGTTTATTTTCCCAGCTGGTCACTTTCAGAAGTAAAGTTTACCAGTTGGTCAAATTAATACATTTTCCCCTGTATACTTGAGAAGTAAAGTAAAAGCTATAGAAGCGTACACCAAAGCGCAAGATGTGAATTAAATGACATTATAATAATGTTATTGGAATAACCACACAAGTAGAAACAAAATCTACAATTACAAATGAAAATTGGTTGTGCATATAAGCCTACTGGTAAATAAATGATTTAATGTAAATGTTTAACATAATGAGCTCCACAAGAAGTCATTTCAATATTTTTTACACACTAAATAAAATAATGTTTCTCTGTCTGAATAATTTTATTTTTCACCCTTATCCCATCTCTCCCTCTCTTATATTCTTTCTCCATACATCTCTTTCTATTTTCCTATTTTCAACTGCATCTGATACCATGTTTGATGTGTGTGTACACGATATATTCCAACCTAGTTGCTATGGCAACCAAGCTCACTCAGTTCCCGTGACAGGTACCCAAAGCCCAGGAGCCAGGGAAAACCCCTGATACAAAGAAAATGAGTCCAAGGGACTTATGTTACACTATACATTTGCCTTCACAGGATAAGTTATATATGAACTTGTTGTTTCCTTCAAAGGTTTCGTATCCAAGGTAACAAGTGGTTATCAAGATTTTTTGTCAAGCACCAACTCCCGGGAATAAACACCAAGAAGAATTCAATGTTACAGAGTGGGCAGAATATATGTAGTAAAATTTGTGTTATAATAGACAAAAAATTCAAGTCAATCAAATGAATCGATTTTTCCTTGAGAAAAACACAAAAATCGTGGACTTTCTCAGCCCTCAGATGTCAGTTACATAAAAATCATTAGAAATATGAAGATAAATAAAACATTATAAGACTGACCCCGCACTACTCACCCCTATCATAAATCCCAGTTTGGGGATCATGGCGTGCATGGATACATCCACTTCTTTGACTGGTAAAAAATACATGTACATGTGATGGTGCAGTATTAATCCAACATTAATCCCATAGCAATAGACATCAGTTAGTTCACATCCAAACTGAATTTCGCCTGCTCACAGCATATCATGATCCAAGTCAGCTAATTGCTGATCTTGTGGAAATCAATTTTGAGGAGAAATGATTCTTGTCCAGAGATAGCAGTTAGTCCTTTTGCAACAGTTTGAATGTTAAGTTTTGATTTATAGCTCCTGAATGCTTTGTTTGCAGGTAAAATGTCACTGCCACTGCGGTTCCATCGCACACGAATGTCTATACTCTATCAGCGGTTGACTCACGTTGAGAAAGACAATTTGGCAGCAAATGTAAGCGTTGTGGTTACATAGTTGCCTGAAAATCCAAATAGTGAGGATACACCACTTAGTATTCTTTCACGTTCCAACTGGGAACACACAAGCATCCTACATTTGAACTCTGTCAATGCTTCCACCTCAATGACAGAAGACTGAGCTTTGACTTCCCATAAAGGAGAACCTCTCTTTGTGACATCATCACGGAGTCTATTTTTGAAGTAATCCAACAGGCATTCACATTTATCAGAGGATCTGTTCAGCGCACAGAAACCTGAGCTTAAGGAGAGTATCATGAATGCGCTTCTCCAGTCTAAAATGAAAGACTTGAAAGGAATGTTCAGGGCATATGATCCAAGAGGGCTGCTGATCTGAGAGGGGAAGAGCCTTTGAGGTAAATGCTTCAAGTGATCGGTATCTTCAGCGGAACGAGCAGTCACCGAACGATAACCCACTGAAGCGAAACAAACAACACATGCCGGCCGGTCAAATGGTAGCTCCTACTCAACATACTCTATCCTACAGCCACAAACCAATTTCCTTGAAATTCACGTCACATGCAAGTAGGGGAACATGGAAATAGTTGGGAGACGGCGTGTGCATGATGCTGGCTAACGATGCTTGCAAGCCGATGGCGCGTTGTTGTGTAGGGGAACGCCAGTCAGCGAGCTGTTGCCAGCAGGAGCTTGAGTGTCCGCAGCTAACAGGTGGGAGGGGTAAACATGTAGGAGGAACAGAGCTTGGCTTTGACTGCATGGGAGGAGAGGAGGGGGAGAGGGGAGGGGGTGTGGGGAGGGATCGTCATCACTGTCGTCACAAACACCATGACCTCGCACACCGTATAACCTCAAGCCCCCCTCCTAGCCAACTGGCATCAATTCTTGCTTTCTGAGTAAAAAAAAATCTCAGACATTGCACAAAGACTGCCAGTCACTTTCCTATCAAACAGTCATAATTCAATAATTCTCTGACCAAAGCAATTATCTAATGACCGTGCTGATCCTCCTCCCTGATGTTTGATGACGGGCCTCTTCCTGACATACAAGCACCCATCCTAGCTGACCTAATTATCAGACGTTGGAAGAGTGAAGTCACTGGTCTGAGTTATCTACCCCTCTCCCTAACGGCTAGCCCCCAACACATGAATGTAGCCCTCCTATTCACACATAAAGTAAAAAGCCCAGTAGGGATAGGTTTTATACACAATTCTGCCTCGTCACGTCCCAATCTTCTCCCCTAAATGTGAACAAATCACTCCATTTAGGCAGGGAATTGGATGAACATCTACCTGGCACGATGTTGTCTTTGTTTGTGTTTTGATCTGATTGCGACACAGGGTACTTTTGAGACACCACAGACCTGTTGAATTCTCATTTCTTGGCAAGCGCGTTCAACAAATGACGTTATTGACATGGGGAATCCCAATCTGTTGTTACCTCCTCTTCTCTATGCACAGGATGTTCATAGCAAGCCAAATGATGTACTGTACACACACATGCTGTACAGTTTTGTGCTCAAAACACACACTACAAACCATATATTTAAAACAAATTAAATGGAGATAGTTGCTACTCGCACAGACCTACATGTTCCTTTAATCATTGCTGAATCATTTGCACTACAGACTGAAGAAACTGAGAAGTTTTATCATGTGAAAGATTAGGATATTATTACTCATTCATGTGTCATTGTTTCATATCTAAATTCCATTGCAAAAAATGAAATCATGGGAGTTTCAGGTGAACCTGTTGTTATATATCTTCTTGTACTACTTAAGACAAAGTTAATGTCTTTATGCAACACTGAGGTATTTTGCCAAATTCCACAAAGCAGCATTTCCCCACAAATAAGAAACATTTCCTAATTACTTTTGTGAGACAGGTGCATCCACGTAGTTGATAGTTGAATCATCCTATATGCTGAGAAAAACCCTTGTTAATTAGCCAAACCTCAAGTGCGCATCCCCTAGTGGTTCTCAGTCATACTGACATCAAGGCGTCTGAATGGTAAATGTGAATCTTTACCATCAAACATATTAAACTAAAGATGTCAGTTAAAGGAGTGAATGACCTATGGAACAATGTCCCTCCACTGTTGAGGTTTTGAGAGAATGTTCCTGTAGTAACCACAGCATGTTTCCTCTTGTGTTCCTTGCTTGCAGCTATTGGCCTCATCAACAGACCATCTGACCTCACTAGTTAGCTAGGGTCAAATTAACCACAGTTTGTGAGCTAAAAGGCCAGTACTTGTTGTGACGGTAACATGTCTTTAGAGCTAGTAGCATTATTATGGTAAATACTTGTATGTTTAGGAGTAAATTATACATATGTAGAGTATTGGAATAACTCACTAAAGCAAAGGGAACACAACCTTTCTTTCAATATCTTTTTAAAAACAATGTAGTAAAAAAAAAAGACAAATTTGATTGTAGTTATACCAAAGAGCAACTTTTTAAAGAAACAAGAAAACCAAAACACAAGGTAGTTCAAATGAAAGCAAAATTCACACTTAAGAACTATTGAATAAGTTACAATGATCCATTTTGATATTGAAAAGTCAATAATCTCAACATGAACAAATATCTAAAATTGTTTTTATGTGACATCATTTACGTTACATGCATATTGTTATTTACAATATTCACTACTACCACCGATGTAGAATGTGAGATCTGAACAGCATCATTGTTGCTATGGTAGATACAATAAATGACTAGTTAAGATAGTCTAAGAGCTATCTGTAACATGACCCTGGGGCCACATTCATGAAACCTTGCTGCATGTACTTATCAAAAATGCATGTAGCTGGATACACTTAAGCAGCTAACAAGGCTAAAATTCTTTGTGTTAGACATTCTAGTGAATAGGATTAGCACCCCATCTCAATATAGCCTCTACAGGTTGGCATTGATCTTTACTGGGATTAGCATGTACCCCATCACTAATCCAACAGGTATCCTGCACTGTGAAAAGGAGGGAACTAGGTTAATCCAAATCACAGGGCTATAGTCACATTAACCCTATTATTACCACATGCTCATTCACAGTGTTGTAAGTTAATAGACTATTTGCGTCCTCATACTCAGAAGGTTAAAGGAAGCATATAACTGATCCATTAAGCTCATATTTGTTTGTATGTTCATAAATTTATAAATTTGTGCAAACATGTCTGCCAAGACCACAAATATACATTGTCAGGGCTCCTGCCAGGAATGGTTTTGTGGGAAGTAAAGAAAAATTTGCACATGCTATTCTGTGATATTTGCACACAATGCTTGTTGCTACAAACAGTTTGAGTGGGGCATATTTTTACTAAAAGGGTTTAAATCGTAACTGGCAAGAGCTCTGCATCTTAGAGCTCTGTAATAGGTGTTGTTTTTAACATATGGACATATTTTGCAAAATTTTACTTAGAAATGCCCACAATAAATCATTTATATAAGCATCATTAGTTTAAATTATCTTGTATTTATGTACAATTGTAAGCAGGAAGAAATTCTAAGCAGTCTGAATTTTAAACACCTTTATGACTCTCAATACATTTTTAAATCTCCATAAATTAGTCCATAATGTAAATTGAAGAAATAAATGTGGCTGCAAACAATAATGTAATACATTACTATCCTCTGACTGACATGGCACGACAATGGAAATCTATTCACATCTTCATAAGACGATATCTGATGAAGATAACAACTAGAGAGAAAGATAGAAGGTACTCTACTGTTGCATCATTGTGGATCTTTAATGAATAGACTGTTGATGGCCCACTTCTTTTGATCCAATCATGTCTGTCATCTACTGACATTTTAAGAACATTCAGGTGTTTTTTATAAACACTGTCTCCAACTATGGAGATAAAACTAATCACTTCTGAGATTGCATTTCTTATTTTACAGCTACAAATCAAATTATGTGGTAGTTACATGATGAGTTATGCTTTAGGTAAAACCCAGCATTTTACTCAGTCATAACTCCACCATGACATTGTCATTGAACTGGTCTCTGTAGACTCTGTACACCAAGTGCTGATAGATCACGGGCAAAATGGCGCAATTTTTTTAAATTTCCATTCTATTTGGGGCCGTACTTGTCCCTCTTTTCCCCTCTATTCCTCGCATCAGTTGATAACTTCTCCATTTCAGTCGCCTCCAACCTATCTCACTCAATATTGCCCTTCTTATAGCTTACCAAATCTTGCATCGGCTAACCGCCGCATAAGCGTTGCACCCAAAAATAACCTGGTAGGAAAACCTCAGGCGAGGGGGTGCTTTAAATAGCTAAAAGCACTCGTACAAGTATTGGAGCATGAACGTCAAGTCTAACTAGGTTGATGAGTCTCAATGGGAGGGGACAATTGCCCGTGGTGTCTGCACGAGGGAGATGGTCTGTGCACACGTCACCATAATATTTAAGGTGTTTTCAGGAAGAGTGTAATTCTGCTCTTCCTGTACATCTTTAGAATTTCAGAATTTTATTTAATTCCCTACCATATAAGATGTAGGCAGCAAATACTTTAAAGATGTGAATAGTGAGTGCCCAATTGTGACACATATGTCTTGTGACTGCTTACCATGACATGATAAAATGGAAGAATACCCTCAAGGTGATCTATATCTATAGTCACGCATCCCATCAAGAAAGGAAGATTTCTTTTAGTTTGCCATTGTGAAATAAGGAGAGTGGGGTGGTAATATATCTATGAAGATAACCTGGGTGATTGGACAGGATTGGGATTAATTGGGAAAATTAGGTTGCATGTTCTGTACACTACATTATTGTGCATTACCATCATAATAATGTTTACTCTTCGAGATGATGCTATATTATTGAGTCAATCAGGGGGGACAGAATAATGTTTCTCGAGACCTCCTATGTGCTTCCTATCCATGATATACAAGGGGATTGCAGACCACACAAAATAACACTGCACACTGTGACAATAAACATTGTATCACAAAGTAAGTAGACATATATATCCAATTAAACTTTGTCATATGACCACCCTGGATCTCGAACCAATACTTCCCTTCCCATCATCCTCCCTGAGAATGCATCCAGACCATAGGTGACTGCAGCATCTATAAAACGATTCCTTCCCTTGTATCCTATGTGCCTCATTCAAATTAACCCTTTCAGGCCCAGAGGTGATAATGACGCACTGTGTTGTAATTGTGTTGGCGTGAGACTTACACTGACTTACAGTTAAAGACTGAGTAACATCTGGCATTCTGCCACCGTTGTGCTCTCAGCAAAATGTCAAGTCGAATCTCAGGGTACCTTATCTGCTACTGAAGTGGTCTTTAACTCTTTCTGTTCCAGACAAAGTTCTGCTCTATGGTATCTGTGTGTATTATTGGTACATGGTTGCCTCAAGAGAATATAAAGAGTCAAAGTGTTTTCTATAAGTATTCAAGGTTATGAAAACATGAGAGCAGTCTTCACACAAAATATATCACACAAGGGGAGAATTTGTCATTTAAACATAATGTGGGCAAGCAGGACATGTTTTCATTTTTAATCAAACACCCATTATGTTTTTGCCACCTGTTATCCTCAATGTTTTGTTTTTTTTTTGTGGTTGAAAATTGTGCTCTTCCTACTTCAATATGCCACAACCTATCCATGTTTTTTCCATATTCTTTGTGAAGAATGACTAGACAATATGATTGGCATGATATCAAAGGAGCATATAATGTAAAGTAACACATTTATGTCTTCATATTTAACCATTCTTATGAAGAAACCAGAAAGTGCATATTGATGAATGAAACTTGTTTTTATTCCATTGTTTCCTTCATTCTTTCTCTCTATCTCTCTCTCTCTCATCCGACACTAGTTTAAAAATTGAAAGAAAAAATATGTTCACATTTAAGGATTGTTTTATGTGGCCTCCACTCTCAAGAAAAGAAGAACAACATTTAATAAATGCAACTATCAACTAATCAGGTCCCTTGCAAATGAACACTTTATCACATATTAAGAAGAATGTAAACCAGGCTGAGTACATTTTGGATTATAGAAACTCATTTGGTTTCAATATGACTCTGTCAAGACTCAATGTTAAAAAAACTACTAATTTTTGTTTTTGTTCTTTTTGATAGTTTCTCAATTTCAATATTTCCAGTAAGCGGTGGACATGATCTGATATGCCAACATAGAATGAACAACACTACATTTGTGCACATATGAATCTTAGAAGACAGGCACACTATCAAAATATTTTTTTTTCAGTATTTGCTTTGAATAAGATGTTTTTCAATAAAAGTTGATTCACATCATTCAAATAAATATGTGTCACTGCTAAACTGTCCATCTGAATGTAAAGAACATTGTCAAAATGTGAATATTGAAAACTGTCAAAGTGCGATCTTGAAAAATCCCTGTGTCAAGCATTGAAAAATAACTTAATACTGTACTTTATGCAACTTAATGATTACATGAGATTATGTAATATCCATTCATTAAGTGCCTGGGGAAGTAATGAAAGTGAAAAGAAACGAGTCAATGCAATGATGCATCAGTTCATGTTGGAGCTCACTGAATCATCCATCATCTTGCCCACGAACATACTGGAGACATTCATTTCCCAATATCCTGGAGACTGGTGACGAGCCCAATATCCTCCTGGGAGCAGAATGAGGGGTTGTTGGGAGGAGATGGGGGGGGGGGGAGGTATCGAGTCAGGGAGGGGGTAAAAGATGAGGGAACTTCCATGAACTCAAACAGATTCACACAATCTCTCCACCAGAGCTGGGATATCGTAAAGCATAATAAATCTCAATTATTAAATATGTTCCTACAGCAGTCAAACCTGTAGACTATAAAGTCTATAAAGAACACATCATCTTGATTCCCTTCAGAGCAATTTTGCATGGATTTGCATCCATCTACAAAGACAGACTATTCAATCTTCATTCAGACCATTTTTAGCTGCTTTTTTTTTTGGGGTATTAAAGATATCTTCTTGAGATGTTTATAAATACACTGAAAAAGTATTCTTAAAGATATGAAAATAAGTATATACATTCAGTCATGTGTCACTATCAATTTGAGAGTGGAGAAGAGGAAACATCTCCTTAGGTGTACATAAATACACCTAAGAGCGCTGCAAAAAGGAGATCAAGACATGTCAGGTCTTCAATTTATAATCCATATCAACCTGTGAACAGAGGATATGAAGTGTCTTTCATAGGTGTGTAAAGATGCACTGAAGAACACTAAGAATAGGGAAACAAGATGAGATACATGATATCATATATCATTTTCAATGGTGATTCTTCTCCGGCCAGTAGAGAAAAAGAAATGTCTTTTTGGGGTTGTTTATGAATGCACTGATGAAATGTAAGAATAGGATAGTAAGATGGAATAAGTCAAGTCATAATCATGATTGTGATTCATCTTTGAGTGGAGAAAAAACACATCTTTGATCCTTACACGACTATTCTCTGACAGGAGAATAAAAAATGTTTTTATGAGGTGTGTAAAGATACACTAAAGGAAAGTGAGAAAAGGAGACATTTCAGGCCATGACCTATTACTTTTAATGGTGATTATTCTCTGAGAACAGGAGAACAAGTCATCTAAGGTCTTGTCATACTCATCAATGGGGATTACTTTAGTTCTAACCAGAAGAGACTAAAAGCATCTTCATTAAGTGTGTCTAGGATATGGATATGTACACTGAAGAACTCTGAGAATAGGAGAACGAGTCATCTTAGGTCAAGACGTATTTATTGATAACTCTCCGGTCGGAGAGAAACCTGCAGAAACGTCTTTTTCAGGTGTTAACTAAATACACACTGAAGAAACTGTAATATGATCCGACGGGAGCAGTCTACATCCAGGGAAGCGAATAGACGCGTAATCGGTCTCTTCCTGACAACAAGAAAACACTGCTCCTATCATATCTATATACCGTATCTATAGAGAACCACTTAATTCTGACTAACTGTTTATGCACCGTTGATGCATTTTGGACACATAATACACATAAGTCCCATCGTGTTGCGTTGTTTTTCTGGCACGTCAAGGGCTATCACACAATAATGAGGGAGAAATATAATGCAGTTGTATGGAAGATGGAGGTATGTAACACATGCTCAAAAATTCTCATTACTGAGATTTAGAAAAGGTTGTCTATACATGTAGCCATTCATGAGGTCCTTATTTGAAAAAAATATACACAAGAGTAGCATATGTATGTCAACATACAAACTCAGTCTTATGCCTTATATGCATCATATATCATTAAAATTAATCATAAAGCTTTAAAAATAGATAAAGTACTCTGCGATGTTAATATTCAATGATGAAATGTTGAACTGTGAAAGGCCCAAACGAAAATATATTCTTCCTATTTGTAGTGCACAAACTGTGTCAGTCATCAAAATAATTCAACCCTATAACAAATCTACAACTTTCCCATTCGAATATATATTTCAGGAAACTTTTAAAAATTTCATTATTTGGGGTTTCCTGAAAGAAGAGAGATAGCCGCAAACTATGAAACGCAGTGTGTCCAAATATTTTGAGTGCTTTTCATATACTGCAAAAGGTCAGCCTTGGTCACTGACAATGAAAGTAACACAACATGACTGGATGGTCATGAGTAATAGCGGGATATCAGATAGCATTGAATATTATGGCTGAGGGCAGGTAACCATACAGAGGTGATGAGATACCAAATCAAACAGCCCATGTGATGACAGGGTTGAGGGGAGGGGAAGGAGGGTGGGGGGGGGGGGGGGTAGGAAAAGGGGGTGAGTTAGAGGGGTAAGCTTACCCTCGGATGTGACTCACTCCCAGCTTCTGTGGTAGCTGGAAGGCAGTGCAGGAGGGGGAAGGGGCCGGGAAACTGGCAATCAGATATTTTGCTAAGTGTTCTACGGTCTCACAGGTAATGACTTTCCATATCACATGAATGTTATGCACATTCATTTTACTTGTTTTTAAACAATGTGCACAAACAAAACAGGGTTCAGGTAACTCCACTTTGTGTTTTTCTTTATATTGCGATTATTTATCATTTGTTATTTTCATGTGATTGTACTTCATGATGTGTCATAACTTAAGATATAGAGCATAGGTTATGATATGAACCCAGTTTAAATGCACTTGTCTGCTGCGCACGCTAGCAAAATGAAGTAATATACACCTACCGTATACTTTATGCCATATGGTTACACGTTGAGTAAAGGGTACCATAAATAACTTTTTTTGGAACCATCGCTGCTCAAAAACTTGAGGAAAGCAGTAATCAATTAGTATGTTTCATATTACGCTAGAGAAAAGGCATTTACATAAAACACATTATCAGAGTTTCCTCTTCATCTAACATGTCACTATGGTGACAACAACTAAATTGCAAAACACAGTCATTATTTCTGTATGTTATGGTGCCAAATGACATTACGCCACAAATAACACACAGTACATAAATTTTTTGGCACATATGGAAATAACTTCCCCATTGTTTTGTGTTACAATAGAAAGTACTATCCATTGGTCATGATTCTCCAAACCACTTGTAGTTCCTCTGTCTCACTCCAAAAATAACCAGTTCTGAAAAAGGAAACAAATGACCTCTTTTTTGCGCATTTTAGTTGACTTTTATCAATAATTAATGTTTCCATCAATTGTTTAGCATGAAAGATGATAACATTTCATGTCTGTCATGATCCCCATGCTTAGATATCATTAAGATGGAAAAAGGAAGCATTCTAATTGAAAAGGGGCTCAGGGAGGAATGAAGAATCACATTTTGGGCAGAGCATAATTCCCAGATAATTGCCTACCAAACATATTGTCTATTATGACAAACTAAGTGTCTATGAAGCAGTAACTTAAAAAGAGAAACAATGTTTTAGAATCTTTTTACGGAAGTAGACATTATTCTGACACAGAGGAAGCACATAAATACATACAATATCCCAAAGGGCCAGGGATCATTCATCTCAATGATTGACAAATGACATGGAAGAAGATGTCACGACTTATGAGATGTGAAGTGATATTTTTAGATGTACATCTCAGTTCCCTATGTGTACATTGGAAGAAATACTTATCGAAACTAATTCAAAATCTTCAAGTATTTGCCACAAATGTATGGTGTCAGTAGATCCTTCTGGAGACCCTCTTGGCTAGTTAAGCCATGGACTCCTACATTATCTCATTCCCAAAGACTTAACACATGGACCTCATGATTCCTGTCAACTTAGGGTTAATGACATCAACAGTTACTGCAGGAATTTGAATGATGAGTATCACATTGCACAATAGTTGACTATTCTTCCTGGATAATTTCTGATTGAATCCCTTCACACATTTGAGCAGGACAAGTATAGGTTGCTCTTCCTGCAAATAAAATCATACTGGCATGTAACCATCTCAAGAGGGAGCTATAGCACAACTATAGTACTTTGCACAAAAATATCTATACCGCTTGCTTTTCATTTCAGTGTTAGTCCACATGGTCATACCTTAACATTTCCTTTGAGGACTCTTTTTTTTTTCTTATGTAGATTTTCCATGAATACATTCAAGTTATACAGACACTTTCACCAGATGCCCTGTTACATTCTCTTGATTAATGAATGTTTGAATAAAATGTTTGTAAAGCCCTTGATTGCTTCCCTCTATACATTTCTTAAATATTCACTTCAACAATATTCCACTTGAGATAAAATGTCTCAAATGAAATCATGCAACTTCAAAATTATTTAATGCATGAGTACGCAGATGGGTATAATGCCAAAACTCTGAAACAACTATCTGTGTAACTTTGCTTCACAGCTTTTGTTCTAATCCTTAGCCTACATGTACACTACAGCTCAAAGGAATTGGCATAAGGAATAGGAAAGGGAAGAAAGGGAAGGGGCCTCAGTTTAAAACCGCGTTATATTTTGTCCAGCTCAGCATGAAACATGATGTTTCTTAGGCTAAAGCATCATGTTTCATGCTGAACTGGACAAAATATACCATGGTTTAAAACTGAGGCTCCTTCCCTTTCTTCCCTTTCCCTTTCCCTTTCCCTATGCCAATTCCTTTGAGCTGCAGTGTACGTGTTCAGACTAAGGTATGGTTGTATCTGTCCATTGGAGAAAAACAGGCACCACAGCATAGAACCTAAAACTAATTCTTTACTAGCTACCTCTTTTTCCAGGCTATTGGGCATTTTCAATCCAAACTACAAAATTCAATAATGGGTTTGGCTACAGTAGACTAATCATTCTGAATTCATTCTCCAACTCGCCCCAGAAGAGGAGAGTGACAAAATCAGTTTGAATTAGCCATTTTCACAAGGCCTTTTGATTGTGCTACATTTACTTATGATGAATTGTGATTCCTCTTTGCTCTGTGAACTTTACCCACTTCCTTTTATTTTCTCAAAGATGTTCTTTATGTGCTCTAGACTTCCAAAGCAATTTCCATGCCACTCATGAATGTTGTCTCATAAATGCTATACATATATTCCTATCTGCAGATGATTTGTATCATCATCAGGTATTGTTCAACCATTGTTGGATGAAGCCCTCCTCAATCAGTTTCCATTTGCTTCTATTTCCTGTCATTCTGTTCCATGTTGCTGTGTTTGTGTATGATGATATTTCATCTCCACCTTCTCTTTTGTCGAGAAGGTGATTTGTATATATTCTTACAATTTGGCTATTGCCACTTTTGAATATCTTAGAAACCATATAACCCGCAATGCACCATTGATGGATTCTGGCACTTGTAACACATGCAAACCTCATAGAGAAGCAGCTCATCTAGCAAACAAAGGGTTAATCTAGATCAAATCAAATATATGTGACACACATCTCTCAATGAATGGACAGCATGACAACTGGCATAGAAGGGATCAATTAATCCAGACTTGTAATTACACGTTCATGCCCAATCAAGCTGTCAGGGACGGGAAGGCAAAAGCTGACTCATATCGCAAATGCTTAGGCTGACTTCCAGGCTCTTAGACATTTTTAATCCAAACTGATGAAATAGAGTCTAGTACTTTTAAGACTATTCATGTTTGCTTTCTCCACATTTTTCAGTCCGTCCAGCCACAGAGAAAAAATTGAGAATCATTAGGCTACTGCAACCCGATACATTTATTAAATACTTTGGCTTATAAATGCTACTCAGCCTGGAAACCAGGCTACACAGTGCTCAGAAGTATATATTTCCAGGTGATAGCTCGACTCTGAAGACATTCTCATAAGATGTCAAAGATACTTGATCAGCACAGTCATAATAGAAGACTTCCTGCCACTCTCTCATTCTTCCCCAGCACTTTATCATCACCTATCAAATATTAACCCTCTCATACCAAATGCTTATGATATTGGATTGTGGTTGCAACTTTTTTTTTTATATCAAGTAATGTTCGCTATTTTTGTGGTGTTTTGTGATGTATTGCCTTTACAATGACTTTCAAATCTGAAAAGTTGTTGATAAATGATCAACTCCTTCAGCAGACAATGGATCTAAAATGTGTTTATTATACATTTACTCTTCAAATGGAAAGAAATACTGCCCAAAATTAAAATATTGTTCTGTTACTATTGTGAATTATTATTTGTACAATTCTAATATGGAAATTATGGCTCCAATTTTGACAATCTAATGATTTAGCTCTTTATATATCCCAACTCTGAAATGTCAGATTGCTCACAGACTTGACCTATTGCAGAAAACGTTGGCAAAGTGGGCAAACTGCTACGGTGTATTGTCCAGGTGCATTGTTGTCTTGTGTTTGCATACAAAATTACTGCAAGATATTTTACACTTATATCTACACATTTTGTGGATGTCAGCACAAACCACAAATTATATCTTTCTGGGGGCAATTGTTTTCCACAAGGTAGCAAACAACAAAACGCCAACAAGTGGTCATATATGATTTAAGGAAAACACACACACAAACTCTACAATAGTCATAAAAACAAATTTGTAATGGATTTGGTCACAGCTCAGATCCACAAAAATAAATCCAATACGAGTCAATTTCAGCATTACATAAACTTAATATTCATGATGATAAGTCTAAGACATCACAAATGATCTATTAATATTTGAGCTCACTAAGCAACTCCACACATTTCATCTTTACAGGTTGATTTACAAGCATGGCTTGTCATATGGCTTGTCATTTTCTACTCGATTTGGAATGAACATATAAGAGGGAAATCAACAATCCCATATTCTCTGCCTCAGTATACTATCTAATAACTTCTCATGTAAAATGAACAATCATCAATCCACACAAAAATGCTTAAATCCCCAGAGGCCAAAATTATATTTCAAATGGAGCTGAATGGAAATGAAAACAAATCAGGAATGCATATAAACATACCTTTGGTCTTGGAAGCCTGGGCATTTTCTTTCGACACAATCTCAGTGATTTTTCAACAGTTTTATCTCCCCCTGGTTCAGTTCATCGTATCAAATCCACAGCCGATTGAATTCTTATAGTTAACCATATAATGTCCATTCCAAGTGGGGAATCGTTACCATCCAACAAGACACAACAGCTTGGAGCTATCCGCACAAAATGCAACTCAAATTGTTCTGTACCATTTTTCTGAACTCAGATTTTAAAATGCATCAGCCCAAAATAGGATCCTAAATGATGACAATTGATGCGAGAGTCAAAGAAAGGTAAAAATAAATGTACGGTTCCATCCGGAAATGGTTAAGTCAATAATAACAGCTTGTGAAAACATACAGGAAGTTGATACGTAACCTCATCCATCAGCGGGCACAGCACACCTCCCCCGTCTTTTGTTGAATGTTGTGCAAGAGTATCTACCCCACACTCATTTCTGATGGAAGATGCACCTGTGTGCCCAGTAAGCAGTGGGAGCGCTGACTACAGTAAGCTGCCCGATGACCAGTAGGACCATGTGTTGATGATACATGGGGGACCCCTAGGGAACTCGGCCAGCTGGCTTGACCATATGGGACCTATAAGAGCTTGTGGACAGCTCTGCCCTACTTTGACAAAAGGAAGGAATAGACTTTTCTTGTACATGAGCAAAATGTATCTGTCACTTGCATTGGCATCAGTGCAACACCACATCATGTTAGATTGAATATCTTACTGCAAGATGAATATTTCTTCTTCAGATTTGGTCTGTGTGTAGGGAGTGCTGGGTACAATATATGAGTACCCAAAACTTAAATTTGAGTGATGTGTCACTTGCTTCCTTTTGTCAAAGTAGGGCAGAGCTGGTGTCAAGCTCACTCATGAAGGGACTACAAGCACCACCACTATACTATTTTAATATGATTAAACTTATATTATTCATGACTATGTTTGATCACACTATGCATAAATAAGATCTGGGCTCTGTCTAATAAAGATTTGTGATTAATCCCAACTTGACCTGTGATTGATATAATCGTAACTCTGCACATGAGACATACAGGATTGGACTTGCGATCGATTCAGATTAATCACAACTCTTTGTTATACTGCGCATGGGTATAATCAATAGGGAAATTATTAAACGTTAATGCAATTGAAAGTAAGAAGATTGTCCTATTGGTTTAAAGCATTGGCCGCAATTCATTTCTTGAATAAAATGTTTGATGAAGGAGAAATTGGAAATCAGTATAAATTTGATGTTTGTTCTCACATTACTGTTCTGAATTGATAATGGAACACTTCAAAAATGGAGAAAATAATTGAAAATGTTCCAAATGTCATGTGCATGGAATATAGGACTATCCTCTATCAAATTGAATGTCAACATACTCAAGCATACAACTGATATCAATTGCATGGTGAGAATTCAAAACAAATTCCGGGGTCAGTGTGCTGTTTTATATCCCAAAGCATAGTTTTGTACTTGCACTTTGAATGATTTGTTATCAATAGAGGGCGCCAAACAACATTCCCTGCTCACTGCATTGAGTCCAGTACTGTGGTCCTATGCTCTAACTCTTGCTTATACTTCAAACTTACGTAGTTGATTGTTGATCTCTTATTCAGTGACAGAAGTGTGTTAAATGAGTTGAGTCTGATCGTTTGTGTGCCAAATAAACTGTTCTCCTATTTCAATTGTGTGGGTCTATTGTGTAAAAACACAGCAATAGCTTTGAAATAATTAAGGCCTTGCTGTGGTACACAAGACCATTTAGTTTTAACAGAGTTGGAGTTGCGCATAAGTATGTCATACAAAATTAATTTCTAAACAGTACACAAGTTGAACTCACAAGCCATATTTATAAACATGATATGGTGCCTAGAACTCAAATCAACTCAAACACATGAACCAAGACATTTTTTTACCAATCTGGAATAATGTCGTTGTCCCTTAAGATTTTGCATTTGGAGGAGTAGGGTCAAAAGTGTATAAAAGGTAGATGTGACTCAAGTCAGGGTTTGTTCTGCCCTAATAAAACATGACACCATTATTCTTGTAAGTTCCATTGATACAGTGTTTCAGATAGCTTTGAAAAAATAGTTTTCCAATGTTACCTGGTATAGAGCAAGACAAATCGCATACAAATATTTATCAATAATGCTCGTCTTTCATTATGAGATATGTACATGTACATGCTTACTTGTCAAAAAAAAATCTGACATTTCCAGGAAGGCAGGAATTATACCAATTAAAACTCCTGATCCATCCTCAAACTGAAGTGTTTTTAACCCTGCATGTGGGTATGAAAATTATAATGTTCTAGACAATAGGTGGCGCTGTCATAAAGGTCCTGCTAGTACATTACATGGCTGTGGACAATAAAGAGAGACATACCATGAGGATGTGATTGATAAACTTGTTAAATATATCAACATTAATGTTCAATATGTTACTCATTGCGGATAAATGGCTACTGATAATCATTTGTCTCGCAATGTAAGGTAAACAGAATTGAAACGTCGTGATCTTTTCGATTCCGTTTACCTTACATTGCGAGACAAACGATTATCAGTAGCTATATCAACATTGTTACAGCACAGATGCACACTCTCTCTCCCCCTCTCTTCCTCTAAACATGCATTGTGACACAAATTTACCTTTGAAAAGTTCTAATAAATTGCCAAGGAAGATCTATACAGTTTCTATTGCCTTCCAAAACTGTGTCTTGAAGTATTGACATGTAGTACTTGCCCTTCTTTCAAGTATTGTGCCAATCTGAATGATGCTTGTGTGATGTGTTATTTCCCACTTCACTTCCACTCTTAATCCTACTTGTCCCCAGGGAGATATATAACAAAACTGGTGTCATATTCCACAGAATGTTCTTTGCATGAGGAAATGACAGTCCATATTAACCATGTGAAACTGAAGTAAAGGAAGACGATGGTGGATAGAACCACACTCAGCAACAAAAAATATATTCTGATAAATTCTATATAGAAAATAATTAAACTTCCGACAAAACCATGTGATGCATTTTTTTACTATAATTGACCTACTTATGGGATGAAGAAAGGAAAAGAAAGAATAAAAAGAATTGTTTTTTTACATTCTGTACAATACTGCAATGTAGACATGCTGAGAAAACTTAGAAGCCAAAATTATTTTGGTACATCTGACCCAGCTCAAGAAATGATTTGACACAGACTTTGTTAAACTCTTTTTGCACCAATTTATAAAATGTCCCACATAGCAGCATTTGATCTGGCACGCAATGGTTTAAGACGGAAGGACAATATCTCTTCAAAATACAACAAATGGCAAATGCAAATTTTTGGTGAACACAGATATCATATTATTAAAGTATTGAAGCATTTACTGTTCAATTATGTATTGTACATAAACGAATACAATACAGATTATCTAGTTTGATCATTGATCTGGTTTGATTTTTGTATCCTGGTGTCATCAATTAACTTTAAAAATTTAATCAAAGGCGCATATAAGCTTTCATGGACATTTAGAGCCCATATTCCTACTCTATCTAACCTTCACACTAGCATATTGTACAGTGATATCTTGAAAAATCTAAATGGAAAGCCAATTGATGATATCTCCATTTACTGATATGGGGAGTGTTCACACTTTGTACAAATTGCTTGATCTGCGATAATGAGCCATGAAACTAGCCATGATCACCTCAATCCACTGTCAAAGGGACTTCATGATACTGAAGTGGGCAAGAAGCCTTATTTCCTCTCTTCGAAACAACCCCACAAACCTACTATAGGGTGTATATGTATGATTCTATAGGGAAAATACCATGCCATTTGAGGGATTACTTACTTTTCTGGTAACAAAGCTGCTAAGTTTACCCAAGATTATCTGTCATGTGGTAAGAACAGAGAATTTTGTTTTTCCTTTTTTTTTTTGGGGGGGGGGGGGCTGCGGTATTGTGAGGACACCTCTGACCGATGGCTGACTGGGACAGCAATGTGAAGCTGACCATGACGGGGTAGCACTGGGGAACTGCAGTAGGAGATGATGAGCACAGATAAGGACAGGCCAGGAAGCCTTGTGAGAGCTTTTCCTTGAGACTGGTGTGGAGAGTATGCAGACGTGAGGTGTCAGACCACCAAACCAGGTCACAGACTATCAACGCCTACTACCCCACGCAGACCCATGCCTGACCTGATGTGTAGACCCAACGTACTTAACTATACGTATGCACTTCTTTCCCTTCATCTTGTAGTGATATAGCTATCTATCCAAGCCAATACAAACAAATGCAACGGCAACAAATATTACCCTCCCCCCTCTCGAGATAACGAAAGAGCAACTTTGAATATTGTATATTCTCAAAGGTCACAAAGCGAAGCCACTTTTGTGAATACCAGCCATATAGTATAATGCAAAGCATGGATCAGTGCATTGGTTTCTTAATATCAGGCTTGGAAAGAAGCAGTCCGCAAATGATTTCTCCCCCTGACCCACGTCTTCAGCAACCATTTTTTATAACTCTGAAACAAATACAGAAAACCATTGTCATGATGACATGGGATAAAAATATTTTTGACTTTTACCTCAAAACTTTACATAAATTTCATATCTCTTGTTTGATTATAGAATGCATGGGGTAGAATCTTCTCTATGCAATACACAAAGTTATTGTATGAACACTGAGTTTGAACAAAAGGGTAGAATAGATCACATATGCGGCCTCTAAGTGTTCTAGCTTGGGAATGGTTGCAGCTGTGTGCTTCAAACAACTGTTTTAAAAGTGAGGGTAATGACTACAGGCCTTAAACGAACAACTGTTCTGCCATCATCATTGGATGCATATTTTGTTTGATTTCAACACTTCAATCATTTTGAGGTGATTCCTTCCTGGGATCCTAAAATCAAACAAGAATGGCAGAACGGCTCTCCATTGATAACAGGTCTCAAAGTCTTAACCACTACTACCACTTTCCTTTAAAATGCAAGGCCATGATTTATTTCCATGTAGTCTGTTCTTCATCTTAATAACAGCCTGCAAATTAAAGTATGTGGCAAGTACACTCAGTGTATCTTTGAAACTTCCAAGAAAGTATGGCATAGCAAATGCATCTACACATGCTTCATCACTTCATTGTTAAATAAATGGAGCAGTCTCAATATTGCTTTTGCAAATAGAAAATACACACACACAAAAAAGGGGAAAAACACATTAATGATGACAGGTTGCTGAAGCTTACAACCCTGGCTTTTCTATCATCACATTTTTTATGTCATGTTTAATTGACAGAACATCAGAGGAAACCTCAAATGTATCGCACCATTGGAAAAAACACTAATTTCAACATTAAAGTTATTACAGTGTACACGTTATATTTATTGACAACCTCTATTTCTGGAATAAAAGAAGGATATTTACCATTTGAAAAAGCAGTGCCCATATTAACAGGACCTTCTTGAGGAACCCCTGCCTCAATGGAGATGCGTGTATGCACAAGAATAGTATTTTCAATGCACAGGCAAAACAAATTTTAGCTTTAACAACAATGGCATTAAACATAGTGCAGCAATAACATTTTTGCTAAATGCATATGTCATACTATCATATTCAATCAAATGAGAACTGTGTACTACAGATATCTTCAATCCATTTAACACACCAGTGACAAATTAGAAGGCACCAGAGTCTAAATATGATACTCACTCTAGATGAGTTGTAAGTTAAAAAAAAATAGAATGGCATATATGTACAAAATGGCAAACGAGGGTGAAATTGATACGATGTAATTTAGGACAACATATTGGAGTAATTGATAGTGGTGGAGCTGGCTGAAGCAAGCAGAGTTAATCCCAGCTTAACTACTAGTGACTTCACACCCAGATTAACTGTCTGCCACATCATTGCTGCCAATAAAGCTCGTTAATCTCACTCCCCTGGGACTAAAGCTAACGGCCTTTTCCCACACTATGTTTATTTGCTATTGCTGTAGTAGCAGTAGTGGTAGCAGCAGCAGCAGTAGTAGTAGTGAAGTAGTAGTAGCAGCAGGAGTAGCAAAAGTATAAGTGGAAGTACGAGTGGTAGGAGAGGTAGCAGAGGTAGTAGATATAGTAGTACTTTGGTAGTATATAAAATAAAAGCAGTGGTAGAAGTATGAGGAGGTGCAATAGATGTAGTAGTAGGAGCAGTAGTTGTAGTCGTAGTAGTCGTAATAGTAGTAGTGGTGGTAAAAAAAAGTGGCAAAAGTGGTAAAAGTAGTGTAAGTAATACAAGTGGTAGAAGAAGTAGAATTAGTAGAATTAGCTAAGGTAGTTTAAGTAGCAGAAGTAGTAGTTCAGTAGTAGGAGTAGTACGTGAAGTATAGTCAAATGAGTAGTAGGAGCAGAAGTGGTAATAGTAGTAACAGTAGAGGTAGAAGCAGTGGTAGTTGCAGTAGTAGTAGTAGTAGTAGTAGAAGAAGAAGTAGTAGTAGAAGTAGAAGTAGTTCAGATAAGTGTAGGAGTATGTACAATTGTAGTAGTAGTAGTAGTAGAAGTAGTAGTAGTAGAAGTAGTAGTAGTAGTAGTAGTAGTAGTAGTAGTAGTAGTAGTAGTAGTAGCAGCAGCGCAGCAGCAGCAGTAGTAGTAGTAGTAGTAGTAGTAGTAGTAGTAGTAGTAGTAGTAGTAGTAGTAGTAGTCGTAGTAGCAATAGTAATGCATGTAATATTAGCAGTCATGGTAGAGATATAGCACAATTCAATATTCAATCAATATTCTCATTATGCCACCTTGGGGAAGATCAGAAGGACCACAAAACACTGATTTTACACATTGCACTCTTCTCCATCATTCTTTTCATTGCACTTTAATAAAAATTGAATGTTGATTTTTTTTTCATAATTTTCAGTTATTTGTTTACTTCTTAACAAGGGCAAGTGACAATATACTACCTGTATCTTCACAAAAAGGTTGACTCCAGGTTAAAGAAAAGTCCCATCACACACTAATTGAATAGAGGAAATAGTTTTAGTAATCTAAATCAAATCTTAAGTCACTGAAATGTATTCATTGGCAAGAACATGTAATAAGTAAGTGCTATCTCCAGACATCAGAAGTTTCATTTCAGTGGACAGATTTATACAACCACCAAGCGATATGCAATTCTGTTCATACTATTCCTCTATAAGCCTCATATCTTCTCACATCTAATGCTCCCTGGGAATAACTTTCTAATCATGCTGGCCATATCAAATGTTGATAGCAAAGTATCATCTTAATATGCAGGCTTAGCTAACCAGGCACAAACGGAAATGACAGAATTACATAAAAGTGGCAGCAATTGCAGACTTCTCCCTCACGCAGGCCAGTGCAATTTAAACATGCAGAGCAGCTCAGAGTGTATTTTTAGCTTTGCACTATCTCTAGTAGCCATCATTATTCCTCAGTGCTGATCTAATGCTAGCACTTACAGCATGGCGTGTATTGATGAGTAGCAAAATGAGCAGCATTTAGGCATGGCTGATACAGAAGAGAGAGGAGTATGCAAGAGGCATGCAGGCCTCACTCAAACATTTGACTCATAATTTGTGATCATAAGCACTTGATTATTGAAGAAGTCTAGTGATGGAAGAAATCAAAATAATATGTTTTAAAGGAGGGCCTCACCATTTTTTTTTCATGTTTGCTTAAAGGTGAAAGGTAGTAGAGGTATAAAGACTTTTGAACTATGTGACCCATAATCAATGAAGTGCCATGACCAAGGATCCAAATATTTTTTTTTTATTTCAGGATGATAGAAATGAATTTAAAAAATGAAATAAAAGTGGGATGCCCACAATGGTGATACAACATTTCTGCCACAATTACGACCTCTTACCTTTAACAAAGATATATGTTGATAATTAAGCCAAATGTATACCATCCAATTACGTTTAATGTACCAGCACACATTAACATGTACTCTAAGTGGAATGTTCCCTTTTCTACCAAGTATTCCCTATAAGAGTTGTATGTAAACCTGATGCAAAAATGCCAAACTGGTGCACAAAGAAATCAAAATAGGCCTTTTTTCCAGCTTAGCACAGATATATGTCTACAAGATCAAACTTTCATTACATTAGACATTATGTTATTACTACAGCATGTGTGCTACATAATAAGGTGAGTTAATGCTTGATATGAGTGAATCACATCTTATATGATGAATGGTCAGATGAGAATACTGAATTTGCTACAGCAGCTACAAGGAAGGAAATAGCCAGAAGCAATGCTACTTACAGCCATAAGCCCAATTTACAGTCACATAGAGAACCTTGCATGTAGGCCTACTTAGCAAGCCATTTAAAGCATCATTCAAAGCCATCAAGCACAGTTGTTTTCAATCAAAATGCTGAACTGGAAACTGCTCATGAGCTGGGGAAAAATTAACATAATTTTTGAGGGCTACTGTTCGAACCTTGTTGTGCATTAATATCACTTCGTTTCCTTCACAGGGGCTATTTTATTTATTCATGGGGGCTTCCTTACACTGTTTAGTGTGAGCTTTAAATGAGGTGGGGAAGACTTAACATGCCTGGAAAATATCTAACTGAGTAATTATTTATCCTGTATTGTACATTTTCATCACTGTTTTATTCAAGAATGAAAATTAAATGAAGTATGCCAGAGGTGATTCTCACTAAAATCAGGCAAACATTAAGCAGGTCGCGGGAGATTTTATTACAAGTTATTACTATGCATGATATTAATTTGAAAACTGGTCTATAGAATGAAACATGAATGGAAGTTGACTCCTAAGCAAGAGTTTTGCATATGGGCAAAGCTGATTTCATGACAAGCCAAGAGGCAGAATACCTGACGGGTAAGGCATTGTATGGTGCTATTAAATTCAGCCTCTGTTGCTATGAGGGGATCAAACTGAGGCACCTCCTCATAATGAACCTGCACCCAAAAAAGCAATAACAATAAGAATAAACATTATAATGGAGAAAAAAAGCTGTATTTGCAAAGATGTAGTCCATGTCAAGCTGGCAGAGATTTCAATGCTTATTTTGAGCTAAGAAAAATCAAAACCTGCAGTGGTTGCAAAATATTTTCCATATATTATGCAATGAGTGAATATAGCATAGCACATATGTCATAAGTACAGATTTCATTATAATAGGATGGTATTAAAGGCTTGGAACAAAATTGAAACAAAAATTCATGGACATGTTTAAAAAAAAATATCATAGTTTCATCAAATCACAATTCAAATGAGAATGATACATCTTGCAAATCTTTAGTACAAATTAATCTTGCATCTGACTGTTAACAAGTTATTGCAATTGATATCTCCTTACCATACATAAAAGTGAGGATAACATTTTTCATCAAAGCATACAATGGTGACTCGAATCAATCCTGATTTTACATGGCTCCGAACCATATGATGTTTGCAACCGATACTGCCACATGTACATACAATGTAGATAAAGTAGAAAGGTAACAGATTGAACATTGCATGTATCTAAACATAGTTTCAGTGACTAAAGGGCAGCTGCACATTAGTTGCTATGAATGATAGACCCCTCAACTCCTAGCTTCAGAGAATGAAGGAGAAGGAGAAGAAGAAGATTATGGTTGAATGGAGGATAGTACAGTGATCACTACACAATTCATGTAAACACTGTGAATGGGGTGAGGTGTACAAACTGGAAAAGAGGGAATCTGTGATTCTCTCACTCACCTCTGGGCCGTAGCAGTGCAGCGCCGAGTTGAACTCATCATCGCACATGGAGATGTCAAAGGATGGGGCAGGGATGTAGTCATCCTGGAAGATATCCAACACCACCGACTCATCATACGGGGCACACATCTAAAGGAAGCAGAAGGAAGAAGACATCAGCACAGATAGATGGTATGTTACACTGTCTGTCATGTTTTTATGATCCATTTAAAAAATAGTGCAGATACCAAGATGCTCACTTTATTTGTCGTCCAGCACAAAATAAACAATGAATAGTCAGACTGGTGGAACATCTGTCTGGTACATGTCTGAAAAGAATCCACATATCTAGTCAAATTTTCAGTGGGTAACCATTATATTCATGCATTTATTCACATACCAACATTTCATACTTATAATGCTTGAGACAAACAATTAGCAAGTCTTGCTCGTAGTTTTGTATGTGCTCTAAATATACAATTTAATTGAGCAGTATTTCTATTTTAAATTAGATCCAACAAAGTAGGAGGAAAATTGTTCAATCAATTGTCATATAATGTCATAAAATAAGAAGACATCAAATGAAAACATGTGTATCCAGTAAGATGTGTACTAACCTCCAGAATATGCTTCCTATAGTATATGCTGGCTGCAGTATATCCGGTAAAGTTATTAGCAGAAACACTACCTACAGGCTGATCTGAGCTACAGGGCTATACTGTACAAAATCCTTTTCAGAGACTGCTACAAGCTTTCCTAATTAGCCGCTCAATCCTTGTCTTCTACTCTTTGCACACCCTCCCCCTCCCCCCCCCCCCCTTTCTCTCTCTCTCTCCCTCTCTCTCTCTCTCTCTCTTTCTCTCTCTCTCTCTATCTCTCTCTCTCTCCCTCAGGCTCTATTTATGTGGTTTGGATCAAGTTTTTCATTCCTCGCTTTTGATTGGACAAAGTTTGGTAACCTGATATGGGCCTTCCCTGTTACATGTCATTCTTGGTAATGATCATGACTAATACAATAAGGATTATCAGTTAACGATGCCACACTTTTTATACACTGCATAGCCTTTCAAAATAACTTGCGTGACTGAAGTATCAGTTCTCAACGATACATCTAATAAAATTAAAACCAGTGAAACTGTAGAAGGCGTAGGATCCTATGATTCATACATCAGATACCCCAGATATTTTTTTCTCTAATATGGATGATAATGTATTTCCTGAAATGTTTATTAGGTTACTACCACTAAGTAAACCACAATAATTACTTTAGAGAACAGGGTTGTTAATCATGTTGAGCTGAGGCAGAGAGGTACTTCCGTTGTACATGCATGAAGGAAAACAGGCCGGATTTTAAAAGTTCTATTACTTCCCTGTGTTGATTTTGTGTATTTTTTTATTGATGTTACATATCAAAATGATCATCTTTTCAGTTAAGAAAGACCTGTCATATCATACAGAGTAAGTATACAGCAAAAAAAATTGTACACATCTCTTTTCCTCACTTTTATTTCACCTGTATCTGATATCTGCATATTTTGAAAGAATGGCAGAAATACAAGCCATCGAACTTATGGACAATAATAAGTATGAAGATAATGCTCTGAGATCAAGGAACAATAATCAGCACCTTGTCAAAATTATGAAGAATAAGCAAAGTATGTGGTGACTATAGTATTGAAACTTAGTTTCTCCAAGACTGGCAGCTGTCTACAAAAGGTCACTGGAACAAATTGATAGGGAACTTCTTAACATCATGTCAGCTTTATATATTTTTTTTATCTAGGTCCTCTTTCCATCTTTGGTTTATTGTTTTAAAGCCTTAATCCAAACTTGACACTGTTAATAGGACTCAATTAAATTTTGCAGCAAAAGGGTAGTGGTGTGGCACTATGCCACTGTATGAATATAAATGTGATAACCTTCGCAGGATTTGAACAATGAACAATTGTTTTTATGAAGGTGTGACTGAAGAAGGGGAAACATGAAAGATTTTTTCCTTCAATTCATATGCTTATTCAAATTTATTTCTTTAAATCATGTAATAAAAATGCTCTTCAGTGGCTCAAACAATTTGTTACTTTCATATACATCATAGACTCCCCCTCCCCCACCCCTCATTTAATTACTGCATAGCTCATGGTTATGGAAACTATATTTGTGTCTGGTTTTACATACTTCAGTTAGAAAGTGAGTAGATCTGGTTGTGTAAAAGGAGATTTGCACAAGGCCACTGTATGAATAACCTCTATGAACAATGAAACAGTTGTCTCTCTGGAAGTATGACTGTAGAAAGTATTATGTAATAATGTTGCAGAGGATATTAATTGATGTCATCACTCTAAAACCTCTGTCATCTATAAGTCTTTAAATAGTACAACACATCCTGTATATGAAAAATAGCCAAGGTAATCAAGATATGTTGTATGTAAAAGCAGACCTGGCCTTTCTGAACAGGTCACATTAACACAGGTTTCAATAATAACATTGTTCAAGAGAAGCGCAAAATGTAGTCTTCATGAAAAGATGGTCCAGCATATTAAGCATATTCAATACAATATTTGATAACATACTCATGCAGAAAAAAATATGAATCATAAGAGCAATGAACTTTAAAACCCAATCTCCAATGTTTTGCAAACAAAGTTTCTAAGGTTTGGTCAATATCCATGACGTCACCTCTCAAATGAAAGTGAAACCAGTGTTATATTTCACCGCTCTCAGAGACGCTCCTTTCTGAATACACAACTGATATAATGCAACAATTGCCTCTCACTCCTTACATCATATACATACATTCAAACAGCACACCGTAGTAGCCTTGTTTCAAATTGCTTCTTTGGAAAATACACATTATCAGGTTAAAAATGTTGAAGCATAAACTAGCTGAACATCAAGATCATGTGAAGCTAGAAATAGATGTTTGAAACAAACAGCATGAAAACAATTATAACATTCAAACTTCCATGTCAAGCACGCAAAGGAATATATATCTCATATTCAGTCAAATGCATGATTGGCATGTCACAAATGGAACTAATGCCAGGGTCATATTTCATCACACTGATACACACTTCTCTCTGAATAAAGAACATCTCACATTATGCAATAATAGAATCATTGTCATGTATCATGAGGTTTCACCTTTAAGCTCTCCCACTTCTTCTTGGGGAGGTTTCTCTTGAGATGCAGCCAACTTAACCACAAGTGTTGCCCAACATACATGTACGTCAATGCACACCGAGTGACTCATGGATTGCTATCTGGGTTGCGATAGCTTTGATCATCCTCTTGAACAAGTTCTGATTGGAGCAGTTTCAATAGCATCCAGCCAAGTTTCTGGCTATTAAACATACATTGTTGGCACCACTTGACTTGCATGATGATTTAAATGTATATGCCAGGACACAATGATTGTTGTGGAAATTACAGAATATATCAAAAGTGTGCTGAGACTTAATTTTCAAGTCAATTATTTTGCTTCAAAATCTCTCCAAAATGTTTTTTTTTTCTCCAAAACGTCTGTACAAATTAAGTTTCTATTTGATTTCATGATTTATGTTCCCTCTTCCATTCACTTCTTTTACAGCAATTCAATGCATGACATGTATTGTTTTCTTTCAAATTGTTTGGACATCTATCACTGAACATATCACTCCAAGAAGATGATAGATCACGAGCATGCACGTGGCTCTTTACCATTATATCGCCATTATAATTCAAACATGAGAATGACTGAGCATTAATTTGAAAAGAAGTACAATCTGGTAATTTTAACTCTTTGCTATCTAACAAAGATAACAGATATTCACCAGATTACACATTTGCATTTTCTTTCTCATAATTTTAATATCTACATGATGATTTCAAATAAAAATGAAAAATGTAAGCCTGCGATGAACAGCAATGAGCTTGTAAAGATTCAATGCCACTGCAATGCTTTTTCACTGTACATGCAGTTGACTCTTTATGTACACCATAGATGTATCTGAAAGGTTCCAGCACACTGAGCTAAAACTGACTTAGGCAGTGTCATAGATAACAGATTTATCTATTCACTGGACTTGTTAGATGACCCCTG
Organism: Arbacia lixula; assembly: GCA_963669155.1. Taxonomy (NCBI): domain Eukaryota; kingdom Metazoa; phylum Echinodermata; class Echinoidea; order Arbacioida; family Arbaciidae; genus Arbacia; species Arbacia lixula. The sequence continues at coordinate 45,245,969 of OZ022576.1, forward strand.
GTGAATCATTATTTATTTTTATATTGGGAACACCCAGTTTAAGGCTAAATGCATTCACTTTAGAACTATCTGCACTCAAGTTGACACTGACAAGAGCAACTGTTTTTACACAACTGAATTTTTTGCACCGGTAATGGTTGATTCCATGTGGTTGGGGCAATTTTTGTGACATACCACAACATCCAGTCTTATTTCTCAAAGACCATGGCATATTGCAATTTGACTCATGAAAATTTCTTGTCCATGTAAGAACAATATGATGTCTATGTAATGGTGGTAGATTTTTGTATGCCTGTTACTTCAAATCTATAAAAGATTTCCAATTCTAACGTCTATTACTGAGAAAATAGAGCAATTTTTCATTGACAGCTCAAAACTTAACCATCTGAATTGATCTTCATGGTGAACTGCAAAGGTTGATACCTCCATTATATGGACATTCCATGAAAACTTTGCCCCAACCCCATGGAATGACCCTAATACACACCCTCCCATAGGCCGGTATGGAGTCTGGCAGAAAAGGAGTTAATAGTATGTGCAGCTTTAAACAAAAATGATGTTTATTATCAACATTAGATATTGCTTCATTTACATGAAATGTGACCTTGTTCCAACTGACTGCTGAATAGCATGTAGTGCTTCACGACATTCACCCTTAGTTATCCACACTGGGTACATGTATCTACTGACGTGTACGCATGAACTTTTGCCTTCTTCCGACCACAAGTCTGAATCCTTACTAACAAGGGAGTATTGGGAATTGTGGGGAAGGGAAACATTAAGAGCTTGATGCTCTCTCGCTTTGATAAACAGGGTGTCCAAAATGCATGACAAATGGTTATAACATGGAACTTTTAACAAACTATGTCCTTTTCACTGAGTCTACCACATTATGTGCATGAACTTTTTCCTTGCTGTGATGATATGATGACAGGCAGAGGACTAACTCACCAGGGAATGTAGGGGGGGGGGGTAATTGTTGAGGGAGTTATAGGAAGGGGAACACAGAGAGCTGATGTCTTAGTTCTTCTGTAAACTAGCTCTTTTCTTTTTACTGATATGCATGAACTTTTAGACTGTTCCCACCACAGTCAGAATTCTAACAAGCCACAGGGAAGTGGGATGGGAAATACTGAAAGCACCAATATTCCTTAGTTCTCCGAAACAGGTGTCCAAAAAGCATGACAAATGGTTAAAATGTGGATCTTCCAACAAATACTACACTATGTTCCTTTCACTGAGCCTACTGCGTGAATATATACCTTGTTCTGACCATCCACATCACAAGTACGATCTCACCAGGGAGCATGGGGTTCTAGTTGTTATGGGGGAGGGAAGAAAAGGGGATCACTGAAAGCTGATATTAGCTCTGCTGAACAGGGTGTCTACAAAGCATGACAAACTGTTATAATGTGGAGTTTTTCTTTTATTCACTAAGTCTACATTATGTACATGAACTTCTGCCTAATTCACCAAGGAGTGTGTGGGTGACTTGTTATGGGGAAGTGAGTGGGGAAGGGAAACACTGAGAGCCGGCTGGCCGCCTGCCATCACTTCTCAACTATGAGGTCACTGTCTTGTCTACAGTCGAGAGGAAGCCAGAGCTCTGATGAACGAGTTGGAGAGGGAGGGGGAGGACAAGGAAAGGGGAGGGATGCCACAATCTCATCATCAACCTCAGCTTTTGTTTTAATGCTCTCAAGATTCATACCACATACTGTGTGGATTGTCAATCCCAAGATTGTGCCAGCTACTAGCACACCACAAGAATAGACTTGTGGGCAGTGGTGAATACATCATATATTTATACAAAGTTATTGTAACTTCCTTGGCAACAGCCTATCAGCTTGTTTAGCTGTAACCATAGCAGTCATAATATTGGTAAAAATATGCAGCATGGCTATGCATTATGTTTGACACATTTTGATTGACACAAGGAGATTGCTGGTTCAAAGAGGCCAGGACAAACCAAAAGGTTAAGACTTAATGAAGGACAGATTATGTTATAAATATGTCATGTTGTGTAGTTCTTGATGGGACACTCAACAAATCTCTAAGTCTATAATTGAGATAATTTCACAAAAATTTAGAATTACATTTTAATTTGCCTTTCAAATTCAAACAGGACCTACGCATTAATACAAGAGAAGCTTTTAATGGATCCTGCCACATGTTATCAAATGGAGATATGAAGAGAAATTAGAAGAGTAATGTATGTACATGCGTAGTATATAACAACATGTGACATGCATTTTGTACTTCTCATAACAGATATTTCCCTATGTAACAGCCCCCATTTATATACCCACTTACATTATACTAGATTGCATATTACAGGAACAAATATTTTAGAATTCTTATATTTCTTTCACTCTTGAATAATTAAACATACACAGACCAATGCTCATGGTAAATCTATCTTGCATATCCACAGTAAGAAACCAATGTGTTCACCATAGACTATAGCTGTCAGACTAAGTCTCGCAATTAATTCACACTTCCAACCTAAGCCAACATGAGTGGCACATTACAATATAAATCAGTTCCCAAATTCTCACTCAAGCTGTTCCAATTTAATGACACTTCCACCATGTCTGCCAGTCTATCCATAGGGCTCTATCTTGTGGTCAATCACAGAGTGGTGGATATATAACCACAGCTTTTTACATCATGTGGGACTATGGCAGTATCCTGGCAGGCTAACATGAATCGTAAAGCAAGTGGATGAACATTTTGCTACACTCTGTACTGATTTTTGAGGATTTCAGCATTAACTCTCTCATTGCCATTGGCATGAAGATGTGTAGTAAGTAAATGGGGTTTTCAAGGCCTGGTAATGTAAGGGTTAAATTGTTTTAACCAACAGAGTCAATCCGCTCTGTTGAATTACCATCCATAAAAACATGGACTGAGTATTATATTATTTTGTTCATGCCCTAGTATTTTATCATGCTCATGTTTTTTTCTGCTCCTCTATTGTGTATCAATTGGCCGATTTAAAGAATCAGGACATTTCATTGGTCAAAAAAGAGCTTTAACTTCCCCCTGGTAAAAGTCTTAATGAATGGATGAATATAAAAGGCTCATGAAATGATCAATGAATGCTCAATTGAGTAAATTATTCCCCCTCGAATAGATTTTCAAAAATATACTGATTGTGTCCTTTTTCATAGAGTAAGGTTAATGATTTTTACACAACTTTTGGGTAACATCTCAAATAATCAGTGATTCCTATATGCAAATAACAAATCCAGCTAAACTCAGCTACCATTCACAATTTTTTTCTCTTCCAAATATAGCTCATCTATAGTGCGAGGTGCCTTAATGAGTTTAATTCATGACAAATGATGAATCAATCCTCAATGCATGCACATGCCAAGAAATAGTTGTAACTCTTGCAACAGTTGTAGACAAGGTAGGTAGCCTGTCTCCATAGATCTACAGACACCAAATGCATCACATTCTGGTCACTCGAGAATGGACTGGCCGTGTGCATACAAATCAAGTTTTTACTGGGAGTGGGAACATGCTCCAAACTCTCTGATTAGTCAATGATGTTTCTAAAAATAGTGTTGACACATAGCACCACTTGCGCAAGTTATCTAATTCAGCGTTCAATGAATGACTCGTGTTGCCAGCTCTGAAGCTATGCTGCTGCTGATTCTAGACTTTAGAAGAGACAGTAGCACTTTTTTAGATATCACTTTCAACCCATTTTGTGCCAGACAACTTTTTTCTTTATGGGTTTTGTGAACATAATTCGAGAGAGAAAAAAAAACCAGACATGGCACATGAAGAGTTAAATAATAAGTTATAACTTCATAAAGGAAATCATTACCAAAAACAAAAATTGCAAATAAATATTAGATAACATATCCCTTATACTTCACTGCTCATGTCTATATTGCATATTGCACAATGTCCCTTAACATTACTCAATGTTTATTTCCAGTGTACTATTTCTTCAATATTGTATAGATTGGAAACAATCAGCAAGAATATTAATCTACTAGAGCAGGGTAGAATAAGATCTTTCATAGAAAATTACAATATTTCTCTTCTAAAGGTAGATTCTCCAACCAAACCATATATTAATTGCATAGAAGAATATACCAAAGTTGTAATTAATATTGCATAATTGTTTGACAGTAATATGATTTCAGTGTTATTCTTGAAGACTTTTCAATCAACATCATTTATCCATATCCTACTTTCCATGTACATTAAAAATCACTCTCGGGCATTTTTCATAATGGCTACTCACTAAAAAATTGTAAGTAATCTTCAGTATACGATTTTAAATAGGCTGCTTTTTTTTTTTTACAAATTTCTTATTGCACGAGTTGTTCTTTTTATAATTGTTCAACTTATGTCATTAATCTACATTCTTCTTTTTATCTGTGTACAAAATGATATCAAGCAATCAGTACATATGCATGGTGTACTCTATATATTTTCCTCCCTTACATGTACATGACCTCAGTTCAATCTAGACGTCCTAAACATGTGTGATTCAACACCACAGAACCATGATACATGGCAGACACGGATGACTGTTCTATTTAAGATTCATGTGTACCTGTACATTAAAATGAATTAAAAGATTTCAAAAAGAATTTCCACCTGATGCTGAAAGCATTGATACAGATTCAAATATATGAGAAATCACTGAAGTCAATAAGGACTGACTTCGAATTTGGCTCAGTTGCTCCACATTTCAGCAACTGTTACATACTTTCTGGTGACAGGTTGTATACTTGAACTGCAACATAACCAATCATAAAGATAACAGTGCATCCATCAATCTTACCTGTACTATATCAGAATGTATTGAGTTTATCTCAATGTATTCAAAACACCTGCTCAGAATCTGCCTTGAGGTTTCTTTTTTCAAATATTATATAGCCTGATGTTAGGGAATGTAAACTAAGACCTGTATTCCAAATTACTGTCATGACTCTCAGGACAAAATCACTGATATTATGATACAGTGTATAATCAGAATATTTCATGGTTATCATTTTATGCCCCTCAAAGTTAGTCTATGTTAATTATATATCATATATAAGTTAATCTAAAAAAAATATCTATCATGCCATGTTCTTTGAAGTTTGGGTTGAATCAAACACTCATCAAGTCCTTTTTAAGTGAAATTGTGAAGTAGTGCTCTAGGCAACACCAAACAAACAAATGCATGTCAACTGGATACCATTGTACATTAATTGTTTAAATGTATACATTTTTCTAAAGGAATTCTTCTTCTTAACCATCATTTTTTAAATTGAGATTCCACTTAATACAAATTCACAAAGTGTACACATTCTATAAAAACTTTGTTCAAAGATGTAGAAGGTCATACTTTGTAGAGACAATGTGGGTTTTATCTGTACAATTATATCCTAACATTACATGAACCACATATTCAGGGTGTATCAGAGTAGATAATTACACACTACAGTGGCATTCCCACTCCCTCTTCATTATAAATACCCCATATAGGTCAGGCAACTGTTGCACTTTCTGGCACCTTCATGTTAGAAATTAAAGTGCTAAATGTGGTAACTCTGAAGCCTCTGCTCTCTTCTCATTATGAGAATGTGCATCATATGCCTTGCCTCAAGATCCTTCTATAGACACAAAACAATTGATCCATTGTCAACACGTAATGCTTATAGCTCATACATGTATTGCGTTCTTCATTACCCTGAAGGTTACTGCTCTCCAAATGAGAACAATTACTAGCAAATCTATTTTCAGTGTGGGAAATTGGTTTCTATTAAGACATGCCTACACACAATTATGAGCACTTATAGCACTTGAGGATTAAACTATTAGTGCTTACGTGCTTTACAGTGATATCATATTCAGTGGGTTTATTGGAAAAAACTTTGGAATGTAGTAAAAAATAACTGTTCCAGACAGTCAATGTAGTGCATTACCTAGGCATGTATTGAACGGATTATGGAATAGGAAGATATGCCATAAAGAGGATTAATAAATAAACTGCTACCAACGTTCAAGATAGATATTTTGTCCTCAATGACTGCTACTACTACTACTCAGTACTACTACTTCTTAAGTACTACTATAAAACATTTTTGAAGGTCTGGAGTGTTCAAGTCTTAAATCATAAAAAGAGTACTCTTTGGGCTGTAGACATGAGAAGTAGGCAATTTCTAGCTACCAGTTGATTAACTCAAGCAATTATAAATCATGTAATTACTTAAATCCAATGCATTTTTGCATGTCTTCAGCATGCTTTTGCTTCATACTTTTTCAACAAATAACAAACACATTTTATGAGAGAATATTATTAGTTATATATTAGATTTATTATTATTTTTTAGTGAGTAGACATTCTGAAAAATGCACGAGTAATTCTTAATACAAATGGAAAGTAGGATATGGATTGAAAAGTCATCAAGAATAACACACTGAAAATCATATTATAACTAATTAGTTTATTAGAAAAAGGATTATTTTATGCATGGCCAACATTTTTCTGCAATTGCTTGAGGTAATTCAAAAGCTGTTTGTGGTTGCTCACAAAAGCTTTTGCTTGCACACAATTGTTAATATTTGTCTAAGTGGATTAAAGCAAAAGACTAGCACAAGCAATTGCTACTTAGTAAGCATATGGCCATCTATACCATTCACTTCATACATATTGAGTGCATACATATAAGCACTCATGTCCATGCAGGACATATGGCACTGCATAGGCAAGTCTATTTTACCACACAAACAAAAAACAAACCTTGCATGAGCCCTGGACTAGCTACAGTGTAACTGAACAATGAGCTGTGATTATTTAAAGCAGATGAATGGGAGACAGTGTGAGTGAATAATCACCCCATAGTCTACACGACAACAGAGACAACAGCTTGATGTACTGAAACAGACAGCAGAGAGTGCCCCAAGGATATCACAACCAGCTTTCAGCAGGGCTTTAGAGCTTGCACCAGGAAGTATTTACTCATCAACAGAACGAGAGGATGATTGAGGCATCCATAGACAACAAACACACATAGCGCTCAGGCAATCACACGTCTTGACAAGAATTTCCTTCAGCAGAGGTGGAAAATCAACAAAACATCAAGGCTTGAACTCTTCAAGAGCCACATGGTACTTTTTGAGCGAGTTATTCACACAGTGCATAAAGAGGAAGTTTTTATCTGGCAAACGAAGAGTTAATACAGAATACAGTCTGCATTTGCAGTGATACAAGTTTATTCATATGCAAAAGTAATCAAGAGCAGTTTATGTAAAGTTTCATTTCTTGGTTGAAACAGAAAATTGTGTATGAATAGAAGTACAGTGAAACAATTACAAATACAGTTGTAGTTGTTATGAACAGCATGTTGCCTACACCTCTATGGGGATGTCTACGGTACCATCAACAAGTCATATTTGTACAATTTACAAACTGATTTCTCAAGATGAGGCTAACATGTAATTCCTTATGCATTATATACTTCTGCTATTTAAGGAAAGTTTTGAAATAGCAGGTCTTGTGAAGTTCAGCAGTCGAGATATTATATGCATACTGGTATATTTCTTATACCTGGCTACATTCCTTATTGTAATAACAGTCTGTATTTACAACCTGAGACTGAAAAATCATCTCAGTAACAAATAAGATATGAATACAGATCAGGGAAAATACACAATGTAGACTGACTCATAAGGACATCTAAACAAAGTCCTTGAAACTTCCTATTCACAAGAAAAGTTCTAGTTTCTATAGTTATCAGCATCCCCTCAAAAAGTAATAAAAGCTACTTCCTTTTGTGTAAAATCATCATGCAGTGGACTTGAAATGTAGACTACATGTCCATATTCAATTTATCAGACCTGAATCTTCCTCGTCAAGCCCTTCAGTTTTTGTCTGGTTTGAACGAGTAAGTTCAGAATTGTCATCAGCATGATAAATGACTAGCACTCCTGAGTAAGGCTACAAAATAGTTTTTGTGGTGCAAGAGACATTCAAAACTCATGAAAATCAACATATTCGCATACACAATACATAGATAATCTGCTGTGCTGGCTCTATACCATCTGCATTACAGTGAAACATATTTTTGTTGGACATTGTTGGTAGTTTTGATGTCCATGTAACCATGCAAGGAAAGAAAACAGCCATATACACTGACAAGGCTAACCTAATAAGCTAAGACTTAACTAATAAAGAAATGGAAATTCAATAATATATCAGCGGTACACACAATTTCTTTTAGAGCAGCCATAGACCTTGCATTTTCATTCAGTTTGGTCAAATATGTTTGACCTTGTGTTTCTTTCCCATAATACAGTGATACTCTGCAGAAGAAGGAGTGGGGGATAGATGCACATGAAGGAAACCTGTGCGGTGGGTGAGTTTTTGGCCCCTTCAAAGGGAACTCCTGATTTCCACCGCATTTCCTGCCCTCTGCAAAAATAAGTTCTCAGACGACCAGAAAAACCTCTCCTTTCAGATAGAAAAAAAAGTGGGAGAGAAGAGTGCCTGTCTGGAAATTTCAAAGGAGATTTTTTGGTGGGCTAACTAGTCTGGAAATGTCAAGTTCGAGGTAATCTCTAAAGACCTCTGCAATGTATCAGGGCTGGTATTTTTTTTCTTTTTTTTTTCTGAATGAGGACTGAGCAATGTATTTTCAAACCTCCCAACAAAAGCCTCAATCCAATATTGACAGGTACAAAATAAAATGTATTCATTACCAAAATATGCCTTTTACCATGCAGTGTTGCTAATTGATAAGATTATTACTTTTATTTAAATTATTCAAGGTAATATAAGAATCTAACATAATGTGCGAAAAAGGGGCAGGTGGAGAGTGAAAGTGGTTTAAATTCAAATTTCATCCAATTAAAAGTGGATGTGGACTTGCAGGACCATGATAAGGTAGGCAATTTCATTGATTCCTTTGCAAGCAACTTATTTGGCAATATGATGATTAACCATTTGCTCTTGGTAAGATTTTTAGACTTCGTGATCCCTGGTCAAGTTAGGATGTCAATATTTGCTGTGGAAATGCATGAACCAAAGGGGTATGGCTTAATCATGTCCTATAAGTTTTTTGAAGTTTATTCATTGCCTGTTGTGCATTGTCTGAAAGCAGATTAAATAGGAGTCTTGCTGCTTAGTGTTGGAGTGAAAAAAAAAAAATCAGCCCACATATATGTGGGCTCAGTTAAGAATGGGTTAATAAAAACAGCATGATACAACCTTCTAGAACAGATTTAAAATGCACAAACATACAGAATACACACACAAAACATGTACACAAGTATGGGCACATGGTGTAAAGTCTTCCTGGTTAATGAAAACAAACACAGGTAAATGAACAAGAAAAGGAAAGACGTCAAAACTAATCCAGAGCATGATTAACAAACAGTGATGCACCCAGCCGTTGTCGACCTATCATGAAGGGAAACCACAGCAGTCGACAAGGCCTATCCCGACATCTACACATGTACATTATCACCCCTCTTACCACAGGGATATACTAGCACATCCCAAGGGAAGTTGTTCATTAATGAAAACATGTCACAATTGCCCTCATAGTCATAGCCATCAACAGCCTTAATTAGGAGGACAGAGAAATGGACAAAAAACAGACCTTTTTTCCTAACTTGTGTGCATTTCTTGTACTCTACGGCCAAATTACGTATGTTTCTTTGATGCATGCTGTGTCCATTCAACTGCTACTTGCACTGTTTACTCTTACTGTTTGAGATGAGTAAACAACATACAAAATTGTCAGTAACAATGTTAAGTTCACCTGGGCAATGTCGTGCAGGTGTGGGTAGCTCTGTATTATACTCTTCACCTTGTAGTAACCTTTAATGCTAGTAGTCATTTAAAAAATACAATCTGTGCACATTTCACCCTTCAATTTTCCATGACAAATTTAATATTTATCTGATGTACTACTTATTAAATTTTATCTGGGTATAATGACAACCACGAATTACAGTTAGAATCAGGATTTGAAGCAATCACATTGCTTCAACATAAAAGCCTCCCCCCCCCCCCCCAAGAAAAAAATAAAAATAAGATAGAAAGAAAAAATAAAATAATAATGATAATGATAATAATAATAATAATAATAATAATAATAATAATAATAATAATAATAATAATAATAACAATAATAATAATAATAATACATAAATAAATAAATAAATAAATAAATAAAAATACACAGTATACACATTGGTGATAGTAGATAGTAAATAGATAGTAAATCATCCTTTACCAATATAAATCTCTTATATATCTTTGACACTGGCATTAAATACTGTTGACTATGGATTTAATTTATGAAGTGCTTCTGAGAAATATACATCATATCATGCTAGAGCCAGCCATCTCATTTATTGAAGATACACTCATCTATTTGCCCCCAACATTACTCAAATGATTGAATCTTTGTACATTGTAGATTACCAATGTAAATATCGTCACAGACTGTGATTACAATGTAATACTTGAATTCATATGGAACTTTGTACAACATATGAATATACTGTAAGTGGGATTACACAGCAGCATCCAAGTTACAACAGTGGTAAAATGCAACAAAGAGGGCCAGAGGGGCAATGAGAATAGAGATAGAGGGGTAGAGAGATAATTGGGGGGGGGGGGGGTGAGGAGCAGAGAAGTAGAGGGGTAGTGAAGTAGAAGTAAAGGGGTACTTAAGAGGGGTAGAGAGGCACAAGGGGTGAGAAGCAGAGAAGTAAGGAGATGGGTAGAGATATAAAGGGGTAGAGAAGAAGTTAAGGTGTACTGAAGAGGGGAAGAAAGGCAGAGATCTAGAAGGGGGATAAAATAGAGGGATAGAAGGGCAATGTAAGGGAGCAGAGGGGCAGGGGACAGAGGGGTAGGGGCAGGGGACAAAGGGGTGGGGGAGGGGTAGGGTAGGGGGAGGGGTAGGGTAGGGGGTAGGGGGAGGGGTAGGGGGTAGGAGGTAGAGGGGTAGGGGTAGAGGGTAGAGGAGGGGGGTAGAGGCGCAAAGGGATGGAGGGGTACAGGGTAAGAGAGAAAGATAGGTACAGAGGTACAGAGATACTATAGAGAGATACAGTGGTATAGGGGTACAGTGGTAGAGGGGCAGGGAGGCACAGGGTAACCCACAGAGTGATTTAGCAGAATCATGTCTGTCACTTTGAGGTGTCATCTGCTATCTCACAAAAGGTGAAGGTTACTGTAGCGCATTGGTCAAAGTCAGAATTACAGGTGTGACGTCAAGACACTTCCATCCTCTAAGAAGTGTAGAGATGATAGACTATAATCGCAGTTCTAGAATCCTCAGTGACGGGCTATGTGTGGACTCAACTCCAATCTTACAAAAAGTTTGTTATATAGTCATTAACCCATTCTTTACTGAGCCTGAATATATATGAGCTGGATTTTCTCCGCTTAAATACTTAAGAGCATAAATCCAACGTAATCTTCAATAAGGACAATAGACGAAAGGTTATGAATAAACACATTTTGACATCCTCTTTGGACCAGAGTTCATGAATCCAATATATCCAACTGTGAGCAATGAAATAGCAATGAAATTGCATCATGATTTTTTTATCTTTTTTGTTTTGAAGACCACTTCAATGTTTAACACTATATACACTATATTTAGATCTTCACTAAACAAATATACTGTGTAATCCTCTCACTTCAGAACACTTCTTTGTCCAATGGTTAAATATCATGAAATTACATGCACTGTCAAGAACTCAAAATAAACACAGATTGGTCAAAACAATTCAACAAAACAAATCAAATAAGTTTCTTATTAAAACTATAGAAAATAACACTTTTTTTCTGTTCAAATGTATCTAATTGTATGCAATTGTATGCAATTTATCCCACTTTGTCTGTCAATTAAGTCCTGTATTTTTTAATCACATCACATCTTCCCCCACCTCCACACCTTAGGCATATAAAAACAGAAGTCACAACTAGTTTAAACTATACCTCAACTATTTCTTAATGTACAAACTATAGTCTGCATTACATGCATACAAAAATATTATGTGGATTTCTTCTGGGTGTGATGTATCACATGAAAAAGTTAGGTAATTCAGGTCAAATAAAGGCCATAAGTTTGTATTTCCTTCTTCATAATCTGCGTATCATTCTCCTTCAATTAAATGATTTATTCAGTCCAAATGACTCAATGAGGCGACCTGGATCAGTCCTGGTCGTTTCAGCCCTTGCTAATAGTAATACAAGCAGGACATGTGCAGGATACATTTATATCTTATCATATATCTCTCTTTATCTCCACCCCACCCCCCCCCCCCTCTCTCTCTAATAAATCATCATCCTGTCTCCTATCAGAATTTTGATATTTCTTTGATTCTCTCTCTTTCTCTGTCTCACCCACTCTTTTTCTCTCTCATCCTATCTCTCTCTCCCCCTCTCTCTCTGACATTATGTTGTAGTGTAGTATCCAAGGAATTGATGGGTAGACCAGTACACCCTACACATCTGATTCTCATTTTTTTTTTAACATCACAGTCAGCGCAAGAAATTTTATTGCTGAAGCTTAACCTCAAAAACGATAAAGTATGTTTAAATTTTAGGATAAGTTAAGTCTAACTCAGACTTTTCTTAATGAAGAATTGCATTCACTTTGAGAGTAACTTTTTTTTAAACGTCTCATTGTTGTACCAGTTTCTTATGTACTTTATAGGACAAAAATCGAGTAGTTTATCAATGGAGTATTTTATCAATGGAGTATTGCAAATGCCATAATGGCATTGAGTCAACAACAAGAGTCAATAACAAGAGTCTTGTTATTAAAGACCAAAAACACCTTTCCCTACAGCCATGACCCATTTCTAACTTTTTATGCACTATGAGGCATATTTTCACTAGTAATAACACATTTCCATAAGGCAGTACACACTAAAAAATTAGGGTTCAAAATTGAACCTCCAGCAGTGATACAATAGCAGCACCCGAATGGGGTTCAAAATTTGCACCCCAGTCAAGGGTGCGATTCTGAACCCTCTAATGGGGTTTATTTTTGCACAATGCGGGTTCAAAACTTCAGCCCTAGGGGTTCAATTTAAAAGTAGGATTTTCTTCTGAACCCCATACCCAGGTAACAAAAAAATAACGTTTTAAAACGTAGGTGTTTTGGACATTTTGTGAAAACGTTTTGAGGATGTCAAAAATTGGAAAATAAAAAAATCCTTTTGGAAGCTCAATATCATTTATTTGATATGATATATATCTCACAAGATTAAACATACCTGGATATAAACGCACACACAATCCTTACCCTACCTACCTACCCTACACAACCGTAAAGCTATATTTATCTTATCCTATCTTATCCTACCCTACTCCTATTATGTTTGCACACTCATTTTCATTATATAGTACTATGGTAATGATCTCAAAAAAAATATTGGTTAGTACAACTAAAGATAAATATTTTGTTGTAATTATTGTTGTCTGCACTCAATTAGGTGGCATTCATTGTTTGTAAATGTCTAAATTTCTAAATGCTTAGTGGAATGTATGCTTAAATATTCCTTCTATCTAGTTTTGTGCCGTTATCTATTAAAATGTACAAAAATATGACACAAATCAATAGGCCTAATGCATGAATGAATATTCATTAGCATCTGAGTACAAAGTACCTATTTGATGCCTTGTCTCCGCTTGCATGATTGGTTGATCCACACCGGCTAGCCGCTTAGTTTATGTATGATTACTTTCTTAACGGAGATTTATAACTTTCATGTTTCGTTTGCGTGGATTTACATAGCAAATTAATTAATATTGATCATTTGGTAATTTCATTTCATTTTGTTCCCATAATCTTCAAATCAACTTACTTTTATAACAGATACTGGCTGTAACATGTGAATAATATGATAATCGCTTTTCTGTAGGTTTCTGTACAAGACTAATAATCCATACAGAAAGGTTCAAAATTGAGCCTTCCTGGAAATTGAACCCTGGTTCGTACAAAGTAAACCCGCAGAGGTGGAATATTCAACCCTTGTCGAGATTGGGGTGCTAAACGCAAAATTGAACCTTAAACTGCACCTTTATTTCTTAGTGTGTATCGAGTCTGGCAGAGAACGAGTTAAGCTTACACTTCAGTTTCTTTCACTCGATCATCTCCCACAATCTTTATACAAGAGGAAGTTTTCATAATTTCTGTTGCTCGCTCCCAAATGAGTTGCACCTGGCCACAACATGCTTGCATGATATGTGTCTCGGAGGAATAAGCACAACAGGAATCCATTACAAAGTAGCATCCGTTTCATCAGATTCTTCTTCTGGGTTGCGAGCTGCAAGACACAGTGCCTTGAGGGGAGGAAAGTTCCTACCCTTACCATACTAAAGGGTAACAAGGAAATCCTGCAGAAAACAGTTAGGAGATTAGGATAATTAGGAAGCCAGCTTACAGGCCACATTTACATTCACAGTTAAATGCAGTGAGACCTGTGTACGAAGACTGCTCATGGGAGACGAGACATACTGCATGTGTTTTATAAGCAGGTGGTCTTTATGCACAAGTTACTCTCATACAGCATGTTTTAATGAGAAATGATATTCAAGGGAGATCTCTTATGTGGTCTTTCTACATAGGTGGTTGCTACAGCAGGTTTTTGCTGTACTAGAATATTTTGATTATAGCTTTCCCTTTTAAAGATCTAGAGAATGATTGTGCAAGAATTGTTATGCCATATTCTTTGAGATACGATTTCAGGGAATGATATTTCATTTAATAAAAATTGTTATTATAAGTGCCATTCTCATTGGACTTTAAACAATCCCGAAGTTAGAAAAGTTTTGAAATTAGGGAAAAGGGACAATAAGACCAAGCAGCTTTTGGTACTGTTGCTAGGCAACTTTCACCCTAACTTTTCAATTTTTAAGCCCAATGAGAATGGCACTATTGTGATGTATCCTTTGTATTTAAATGTGATACCATGGTAAGTTTTTAGTGTGAATCCAAATTCAAGAAGGCACAATAAGGAATACAAATTCCTGCTGTTATAGATATTCCCCTCCATCACAATAACAAAAATGGCTAGGAAATAAAATTCTGAATAGAAACATCCCATCCCTATGTGAAATAAATCAATTTCATTTGCTACATGACTTACACACCCTTGATCTCACCTTGATTACACAATAGCTATCTACATATTGTGGAGTTTGGGACTGGTGAAGTGATATGATTTTCACTGTGTGAATGATGAGACTGCAGTATTTCATATGACAGTATTTCATGAACTCGTCTTTGTATTCCTACCATGGACTTTGTCATAGGTCCATGCTCCTACTGATGATGCATGACTAACTACAATGCACATAACATAATGTGGAATAAAATAATCTACTGCTAATATCTTCTGCATACACTCCAGCTCAAAGGAATTTGCATGAAACATGATGCTTTTTAGGCTAAAGCATCATGTTTCATGCTGGACAAAATATACTGCGGTTTAAAACTGCGGCTCCTTCCCTTTCTTCCCTTTCCCTATGCCAATTCCTTTGAGCTGGAGTGTATATACTTAAATGAGAGAAGTCACACAATATCTTATCTAAGATAATATGTAATTGTGAAGAGTTCTGAACCATAAGTCAATCAATTACCTATTTAGCAAGTTGATAGTAAATAAAAAATTTATGTGTCCTTTTTAAATGTTGATCTATATCAATGACCTATAAATCTACAGTTATGTGTCCCTTTAAAAATTTAGTTTAGTATCAATTACACAACAGTCAGTTTGGATAGGCAATAAAACAAATTACAAGCATTAAAGTCGCTCCTTAACGATTACAGTAAGTGTTTCTTATAGTCTATTCAAGTAAGGTTGTAAATATCATGTGCAAATTAGATGTACTTTAATGTGAGCTATGTTAAATATGTATCTTTACAATAAAGGACATTTGTTACAGAAGTGTCTTACCCTTTCATAATTTCTATAGTATAGAATTTGAAATGTGAGCTTATTTACCTATCTCACCCTAGCTATTAGTCCTTCATAGAGCTACATAGTGTTTTATTAACCGACTGTGAACTTATTATGTCACTGATGACATATTACCCAGTGATTATTACTTGTTCTGAGTGTAATGCAATGATTGCTTTGATGTGTATATTGCAATGTTCTTCTTTTTTCCCCTTCTTTTCTACCATTAAAAAACCTGAGGCATTCAGAAGGAAGTGTCAAGTCAACTTTCATTTATACTCACAAGGTCGTAAATGATTATCAAGGGAAAGTATCAATGAAATGAGAGGGGGAAATTCTCATACCCCCTGTAGTCTGTGCTATGAAGACACTTGGTGAGAGCTATGCAGGAAAGGCTGTATCTTGCGCATAGACAACCCGTCACTCTGATTTCCTTCTCTGAAATGATGAGTTAAGATGGAAGGGGGTTCCTCTCTGTGACCTAGTCAACAAGACTCCTTACATATAGGAGGGGATCAAAAGGGGGAAACTTATATCACCATGCGCCATGGAGTGCTCGTTTTCCCCTACAAGACATAGCATCTTGTGGTTGTGATAGCCGTGTCTTGATGATTTGCACCATAAGCCAAGTCTAAGACAGATCTGTCTCAACACATGTATACACCAACTAGTGCTTTCAAAGCTTCACACTTCACAATCCAATCCAATAATATGAACTTCTTCTCTCAGCTTGTGTCCAATACTACTTCACAACAATCAATAAATACAATTATATAGGAAGTCATTCAAGCAAGTGCAATAACATATTTGTCTATGAAGTGTACTGTATGTAGCATGTCCAATCTTATTTCACAAAGGTCAATTCATGAATAAGTAAACTTAGGAACTCATGAAAGTAAGTGCCATACTGTCCAAGAACATGTATGTCCTAATTAATTTTGACAATTGTGTTTGCAATATCACTACAATATTTATAAGCTTTTGTCATGCTCACATAGAGGTAATATTCCTCATATCAAGAAAGCATGGTTGGGGATGACCATGCAGAAGACACATCGCTTATGTGATTGTGTGCCCTCCACACTGATTCCTGTCATAACAAATCACAAACAATTGCGCATGTTAAAAAAAGTAATAATATTGAACACAATAAAGACAAGCATTGTGTAGAATGCACCGATTAGGCCAGACTTTTTGTTTCATTTTGGTTAGTTTAATGAAATTGTCCTTGAGCCCCATTGCTTACTTGTTACGTGTATACACCTGTTGTGTCTTCAGTCTGATTCACAAGAACAGGAGGTACACGTATATAGTGTGCCATAAAAACAATTCTTTGCTTACTTGAAAAAGGTTCATAGGGTATCCTAAAAATGCTGATAAAGTGATATGATTAAATATTAATTGCTATGAGTTTGAATACTACAGTAGTTGCAGATTGAACCAACCCTAGAATAAGATAAAATACAGTATAATACCAAATCTTAATTACTTTTTCTTTTTTCCCATGTTCTGCTTTTGCAGCTCTTATATTTCAGTTACTGAACAAGAAATTAAACTTCAAGATAAGGAAAATGGTACTGGCTTATAACAATATGGTAAATGTTCACAATAGGTTTAGGAAAAAATTGAAAAGGCTCAAAGGGCACCCGAAATGCAGCAGACAACAACTGATAATCATTCAGCTTCAGATTAGCTGTTTGTCCAAATTATCAGTACAGTATTTGCAAAAGATATTTGAAACAAACACATCAGAGAACATTCTCTTACCTTGTACAATGTTGTCACAATGTCCTTATCTCAAGAGTCAAGGGTGATGTTATTCCTTGTTTATAATACCTCAGAGTAGTACCTACTCCAGTCCATTGAAAGCCACGACAGGTTGCATGTTCCAGTCTTTCTGCTTTGTTTGAGTCTAGGCCTTTTTTCTATCCCGTCATCAGCATCACATAACTCTCATCACTTCTTGACCTTCTGTTTATCTGTGAGATAAAAATAGCAGAACCGCTTGTCATGTCACCCTTGTTGCCAAATCTTTGTGTAAAAAGGAAGGTGTAAGAAGGAGCAGTGCGCAGCGGTTGAAGACTAGCAGGAAGGGTTCGGCAGCGCAGCAGCGCAGCAAAAGGAAACTAACAATACAAAGTTGCCCCCTTTTTGGTGGCTCACACGTTGCAGTAAAGGGGGGTAGATAGAGGGAGTGTAACACCCACTAGTTGTGTGTGCTGGGGAGCATGCTGCGGCCGTGTAGGGATGGGAGTGCTCCACACAGAGACGTACTTCCTGATGCACAAGGCAGGCTGAGTCACCGCAAACACTGTAACGCTGTCAAAGCATTTGCACTTCCTTGATGACTGCCTGTAGCAGCAGCAGCAGCAGCAGCATCTAGTCCTCAATCTAGCCAGAGAAAAACACTCCAACTCGCATTTGGAGTGAGAACTGCAGTTTAACAAGGCAATTCTAATCATCTTGCATTAGCCAGGTTTCGTGGATTATAAGCCACAGAGTTTCAGTTCCTATTTTGATTCATCAGTCAAATGTTTACACTTTGAAAAGTAACGTTTGTCTTCAAGACGAGGGCTAATTAACCAGTGAGGGGGTTTTGCAATTCATTTCCTTCCTGGTAATTTGAAAAGGGGCAAAGGGCCTGAAAGCATGGAGGTAAGAGTGACAATTATTAGGGGCAAGTCTGTTACAATCAATTAAAATAAAACACAAAAGGTTGATGCTGTGTTATAGAATGCTAAGCATGATTTTTTTCCCATCAAAGCAAGGGGAGCATGGAAAACTCAATTACAGGTCCATCACTAAATTAAAAAAAAATAAGGAGAAGCAAAATTTTGATCACTAGCTCCAATAGCATTTGAGTTGCCAACTTAAGTGATCTGGTAGAGTGATAGAATTTACACACAAGAAATACTATGGCTTGCTCCCCTCATGATTTATGTTGCAGAGATGGTAAATCATATTTCGAGGATTAAACTTCCATGTAAATACATATTGATATTCTATACATCAAATATGCTGTTAAATTCTTAGCACATATATATATATAAAGATCAATTGAAAATGTGTGAAGTCATTCCTATGACACTCTATTTGATAAGTATAGGAAGAATCAATTATCCCCCCTGTTATGTAATCATGGACCCCTCACACAATTAAACTTCATCATGATGAAGCCCTTTTGCTTGCTGAACATATCAAGTTTCAATTATATGTCACGTTGTGTAAATGAAACAGTCAAAAGACAGTAAAGAGAATATCCATTTAAATATAGGATATGCTTAAAATAACTCACAGTTTCAAATTAGATTAATTACAAACACAAACAAGACAACAGCCTTCGGCACTGAACTTCTTCTTATATTTATGACCTTCCTTTTTATGCTTTTGTTAAAACGTGCCAATGGTTTAACATGCTCTTCCTGTTTCTTCCTGAATGTGACGTCAGATTAATCCCTTCATAAACAAGCCCTTTATTTGCTTTAAAATTAGGGTAACTTTTTTCTTTTGAACTATAATTTAAAAAAAAAAAAAAAAAATTCAATGAAAATAAGCGTATCATCAAGAATTTAACCATCAAGAATTACTGTGAAATTTGAGACCAAACATGTGATTAAAAGCTATGAAGCATATTAACACAAAATAAAAATTTAAAAATCAAATAATTTCTCTTTTGACCGATTTTCTTCAAACCTTCACTGATGTTTCCTTCATGTGTCTCCTTTTATTGAAACCAAAATAATTTCAGGGTGAACCATCCCTTTAAGTACCCCTTTTCAGATCAATTACATATTACCAATCAGTCTGTTTCCGCTCAGCAAAGTAACTACATTTCGGAGCAGCAATGAAAGCATGATTGATTATTAAAGTTCTACAAAATCATTTTCATATTCAAAATGGCAATATTTCCTCCAAATATTGGAAACAGACAAAATTCTTCAATTTTTTTTATAGATTTGATGGTTATTTTGATCAAAATTTTGGAGTCTCAAAGTTATTATGTCAACAATGGTATTCAAATCAAATAATTAAAGACATTAATTAAAATTTCAGTGATCAATCTATTAGTATTACTCGGGGAATAATGCAGAAAATTAGGAAGCTCAATTAAAAGTGAATGATCTTTTAATTTGCATCGACACTCCTGAAAAGCATTCAAATATGCAAGGTTCTACTAGCACTTTTTTCACCATACACTGACACGTCCATAGTAAAGCACTGGGAATCAAATTTCAATTTTGTGTGCAGTTTCAACCTCCTCTGGGGAATATATACAGCAAGTATATTACACATGTAACAGGTATGGGAATAAAGATGGTTTTCCACAAGTTACATTATTTTTCTTTCTTTTATGGCATGGCATGGCATAGAACTTGTGTGTCCAAGATATAAGCCAAATGCAAAGGGCCTAATCATGGTTTACGACCGGGGTGGGGGGCACTCACATACATTGGTGGTACGGAGACATGCCGCTTTGAAGACCCCCTTTTTGAGACCTCGATATCCGTTCTTCAGATCCTCTATATCCGTCCTACGCACGGCAAAAGTTCCGCGAAAGTTACGCTCCTTAGCCTCCCCGCTGTGCCCCTCCCTCCATTCCCCAGGTCCGCTGCTTGCGTGCAGCTTGCTACGCTTCAACATCAACCCGGCCGCCCGACCCGCCGGCCGAGCGAGCTGCAAGAAACCCCTGACGTAAACACAACGCGTCGCATGTGCAGCGAGGATCGTTCTGTAGACCCTGTTTTTCAGAATGTCGGGCGGGATATTTGTAGTTCCTAAGACCCCACATTTTACGCGGATTTAACCCTTGTAGTCAGTTCCTTAGACCCCCATTTCAGGGTTTCATGAGGCACACCCCCATCAAAATATAATTTGAGTGCCCCCCCCCCCCCCATCCCCCGGGGGTTTACGTCCCCAGCTCTGCTGTTTAGTTATGTGCTATTTTTCTGTGGTGGTCTTGTGACTTGTCTTGATGGAATAAACCAAGGCATACTAGTTTAAGGGACGAAGGCTAAAAAAGGCTCAACTTAGACTTAGTAACAATAAAAGGCTGGCAAAGGACTTATTCACGACCATGTCATACAAAATAAAATGATGCATTAATGAAGAACTGAAGAAAAGCCATCAAACCGTTAGATTTATCGGATTAGAACTAATCTAGTCTGGGTAGCAAGACTACAGAAGCTCAGCTCAGCAATCATCTGCAGTCACGATACAGGTGTAGTAGCGAGTGTCTGTCGGGGTAGTTCGGTGGTTCCCGGCAATGGTCGGGAACCTTCGTCGTACGTCAGCTGCCCCCGGAGGTCCGGAAACCCCGCAACCAACAGATGATGCCTGCTGAATGACCTAAGACGGACCAACTTTATGCCTGAGTCTTAGAATTCATCCCTTGGGCGATTGGAACCAAGTAGCGGCCTGTAATTGCAGGTAAGTGGTGGTTACCTGCTAATTGCATATTCTGCGCTGCTTTATTGGCGTCACGGGCCGGACCTGTGGTAACTTTGGGGTAACTTTGCTTAAGAGAAGCAAACAGGTCGGGTCGACTAGGCAAGCCGGGAACAGGGAGCAGTGTGGGATCTGCAACCGAGGGCATCCGGGCCTTGAGTCGACTCTATCTCTTTCACTTTTCTTTTCTCGGCTCCCCGATTTTGTCACTGTTTGTCATATGTGTATTCTTTGTCTTGTTTTAGTAAACTATTGTTTCTACCGTCTTTTCTGTGGGCCAGATTCTTCTGTCGGCCGTATTTGTTATTTTTCCGAGGTACAGTGAGTCACTGTGATTGTGTATTCTCGGGTCACGCTGTACAATAGACAGCACGTGCGGTGAACTGTTCGTGAACCCGAACACCGTGCATATACTGCCATTTTCGGTGGGCGATGCGGGGCGGGTTCTCCCGGCTGCCTAGTCACTCGGCGTTGTTGCCCGTATCGCAGAGCGAGTGGTGCATTGAATTGTTTTGAGCGTTGTATTTTCGGCGATTCAGTGTGTGTGCTGCTGTTGTGCAGAAGTGTGAGGAGCGTTTGCACTGGCGTTTGACCGGCGCACGGAGGTCGGTTTGCGGCCATACCGTTACACAGTGCACTGCTGAGGCAGCCTGGGGCTGTTGTTGTGTAATTCAGACCCCTGGCTGGTGAGGCAAGAATAAACGCTAAGTCTGTGCTTCAGATTTTTAATAGTGAATTATTTCAGTTATCAGTCTAAATACCGGACCGTGTTAAATGCAACCAAGCATTAGCCTAGTCTGAATAGCAGACCCTTGTTAGCAATGCAACATTATTTTTTTTTTCCAGAAAAAAATGTATCTTGTGACCATTCATTTTGAAGCTTATGAGTTGCTCTATACTTTAAAATAACGGTTTTTTGACGTTTATCCTGAATATGCAAATTAATGCATATTTAATGAGTCAAAATTTGCATATTTTTCCACCGAAAATTTCAAAGATTTTCAGAACAGTGATTACATAGAGAATTTTAAAAAGTGTATCTTATGACCATTCATATTAAAGCTTATGAGTTGCTCTACACTTTAACAGTATGCTTTTATAAGGTTTACCTTGAGTATGCAAATTAACGCATATTTAATTAGCTGCAATTTGCATTATATTTCACCGAACTTCATGAAGATTTTCACAGCAGTGATGCATGGATATAATTGGTCTATTGTTTTTTGTACAAGTGAAATTACATATTTAACACCTTTTTAAAATTTCATCATGTTCCTAATTCAAATATATCTTAAGAACTCTAAAAACATATTTATCTGTTTATGCAGATCATATGCATAGATATGAGTGCGTTTTTCATGTCAGAATAAATATGAAGTGCCAGATATATGCTGCGATGGAACACTTTTTGAAATTAGAGATTCATGTTAGAAAATCTACATAATGATATCTTCAAAACTGTTTTTAAGCACAAACATTATATTTACATGAATCATTTTGTTTACTCTAGTTGCCTTTATTCTGCAGCAGACCCTTGCCTGGTATACGTACTCCAATCATGGGACAGGGTTCGGAGAAGGGGGCGTCAAGGCGGAGTAACCAGCTGGATGCTTGCTGGAGTCAAGCTTTTGTTGAGAAAGAAAAAGGAGAGAAATACCAACATCAGCCCTGAAAGAATAAATGTTATATGATCACAATTTCTCTATGTCATTGAATTCATATTGATTATTTTGTTCACTTTAGTTACCTTTATTCTGCAGCAGACCCTTGCCTGGTATACTCCAATCATGGGACAGGGTTCGGAGAAGGGGGCGTCAAGGCGGAGTAACCAGCTGGATGCTTGCTGGAGTCAAGCTTTTGTTGAGAAAGAAAAAGGAGAGAAATACCAACATCAGCCCTGAAAGAATAAATGTTATATGATCACAATTTCTCTATGTCATTGAATTCATATTGATTATTTTGTTCACTTTAGTTACCTTTATTCTGCAGCAGACCCTTGCCTGGTATACTCCAATCATGGGACAGGGTTCGGAGAAGGGGGCGTCAAGGCGGAGTAACCAGCTGGATGCTTGCTGGAGTCAAGCTTTTGTTGAGAAAGAAAAAGGAGAGAAATACCAACATCAGCCCTGAAAGAATAAATGTTATATGATCACAATTTCTCTATGTCATTGAATTCATATTGATTATTTTGTTCACTTTAGTTACCTTTATTCTGCAGCAGACCCTTGCCTGGTATACTCCAATCATGGGACAGGGTTCGGAGAAGGGGGCGTCAAGGCGGAGTAACCAGCTGGATGCTTGCTGGAGTCAAGCTTTTGTTGAGAAAGAAAAAGGAGAGAAATACCAACATCAGCCCTGAAAGAATAAATGTTATATAATCACTATTTCTCTATGTCATTGAACTCATATTGATCATTTTGTTCACTTTAGTTACCTTTATTCTGCAGCAGACCCTTGCCTGGTATACTCCAATCATGGGACAGGGTTCGGAGAAGGGGGCGTCAAGGCGGAGTAACCAGCTGGATGCTTGCTGGAGTCAAGCTTTTGTTGAGAAAGAAAAAGGAGAGAAATACCAACATCAGCCCTGAAAGAATAAATGTTATATGATCACAATTTCTCTATGTCATTGAACTCATATTGATTATTTTGTTCACTTTAGTTACCTTTATTCTGCAGCAGACCCTTGCCTGGTATACTCCAATCATGGGACAGGGTTCGGAGAAGGGGGCGTCAAGGCGGAGTAACCAGCTGGATGCTTGCTGGAGTCAAGCTTTTGTTGAGAAAGAAAAAGGAGAGAAATACCAACATCAGCCCTGAAAGAATAAATGTTATATGATCACAATTTCTCTATGTCATTGAATTCATATTGATTATTTTGTTCACTTTAGTTACCTTTATTCTGCAGCAGACCCTTGCCTGGTATACTCCAATCATGGGACAGGGTTCGGAGAAGGGGGCGTCAAGGCGGAGTAACCAGCTGGATGCTTGCTGGAGTCAAGCTTTTGTTGAGAAAGAAAAAGGAGAGAAATACCAACATCAGCCCTGAAAGAATAAATGTTATATGATCACAATTTCTCTATGTCATTGAACTCATATTGATTATTTTGTTCACTTTAGTTACCTTTATTCTGCAGCAGACCCTTGCCTGGTATACTCCAATCATGGGACAGGGTTCGGAGAAGGGGGCGTCAAGGCGGAGTAACCAGCTGGATGCTTGCTGGAGTCAAGCTTTTGTTGAGAAAGAAAAAGGAGAGAAATACCAACATCAGCCCTGAAAGAATAAATGTTATATGATCACAATTTCTCTATGTCATTGAATTCATATTGATTATTTTGTTCACTTTAGTTACCTTTATTCTGCAGCAGACCCTTGCCTGGTATACTCCAATCATGGGACAGGGTTCGGAGAAGGGGGCGTCAAGGCGGAGTAACCAGCTGGATGCTTGCTGGAGTCAAGCTTTTGTTGAGAAAGAAAAAGGAGAGAAATACCAACATCAGCCCTGAAAGGAGCAATGATCTATGTTTACAATCTATGTCATTTTTTTAAAATAAAATTGATTAAGAATTCTCAAACTCCAAGCATTCTGTCACTTATACTTAGGAAAGAAACATTCAGATTCAGTCTTGAGGATAAGGGGAAAACATGTCCAAGGTGTAGCACAGGAGAATTATCTGTGAAAAGTGAAATGAAAACTTGTGTTAAGTACAGCATTTCAAAACAAAATAATTGTCCTCATAGGTCTACCAATACCATTGGCACTTTTGAAAATGTATTCAACATGAATATTTACTTCACGAAGTAATTATTCATTTTTCCAGAAAAAAATATGGCATCTTGAATAAGCAGTTTAGAGCAATTTTTATTTTTGACCAATGCAAGCTTGCATTTACCTAACAAACAATTTTCAGGTCACCCTGCTGGTAGTCGTCGAGAAGGCGGTATGTGTAGATTGCATCGTCCTCGTCATACTTTACGTTGTACCAATCTGGATAACCTGGTACAAGTCCTAAGACTTTCCCAGAGTACTGTTGGTTGTCAAAACGATGCTGTATCTGTGTGGATAAGATCAATAATAGTTTGTTTATTTCTGTCATTTTCATTCAATCAAAATTGTCTTGAATATCATGCATCATACAGTTTTTCTTAGTCAAGGCAACATAAAAGAAATCATACTCTGTAATCAAGACACGCAAATTAACTCATAAACTGTAAATCATACATGTAATTGCAAGCATCAACAACAAATTCACACTCTCAAAAATAATAGTCTGTAAACATGAAAACAATTCATACAGTTTATTCATAACAAATTAAAATGAATCTTAAAAAAGGAGATAAAATGAAGTGAGAATGAAAATGAAATTATACATTACAATATTTTTCACACCACTCAATACAAAAATGAAACCATAAAAATAAACCTGAATACTGTCATTCCTCTTTCCAGGTGACTGTAAAACAAAGAAAAGGCCTTGAATGAAGAAAACCAGACACATGAAGACAACATACTTCAGAACGTTTGTTTTCAAACAAGCTTTATTACATGCAATATCATATACATCAAAGAGTGAAACAAATCAGATATAATGTAACATGTTGAATCAATCATTTCAGTCTGTACATTGTAAGTTGGAGTGATAAACATTGCAATAGATGTATACCCTTATGAATATAATTCATTAAAGTACTTGTTAAATTCTTTCATAAGACTTCTTTCATTTTAAGAGGAATTTGGATTGTTTACATTTTAATTTTAGCCTTTCCCTCAATTTTTAAACAGTTTTTTCTCGGGCCTTCTTACCCTTTTGCCAACCAGTAATGGGAGTTCACCCTCAGGAGCACTTGCTGAAGGCAGCGTGAAGGCTTGATGGACCAATGACTTGACGTTCGTGGCTAATACATCCCATGTATGAGGTACACCTTTGGTGCTGAACAAGAAGACTTCTGGTCTTGGATGTGCTTGGCGTAGTACATGCTGCCTAAAGCGCAACTGGGCCTTCAGAGCATCAACCTTCTGTTTGGGAGAAGACAAGGTGTTGAGCATTTCATCGACCTCTCGCTCTGACTGCCACAGCCCATAATAGTTTATTTCTTGTGTGAAGTGCTCCAGATCGATTCTCCTCTTCTCCTCTTTTCTTTCCTTCTCCCGCTCCCTCTCCTCAAGGGCTTTCATCTTCTGTTGACGAATGATCTCAGAGCGCTCCTTGAAGAGACTCCGGAGATTCCTTGCTCTCTTCCTTGCTGAACAGACAAGGTCCTCGGCCTTCTGAGGTGATAATGACTTCAACCAGTCACTAGTCTTATTGAGACTGAACATAATTGTTGCCTCATGGACCAGAAGAGTTGTATTTGGCCTTGTCCGCATTTGTTGATCAAGATACGCAAATACGCGTTCTGGAAACTTGTTGTGTTTCGCCACACTCTTGGCAGATTCTCTTTCCTCTTCACTGACGTCAGCGATGTGAGAATTGTGTGCTGCCATGACTTTACAAAGTGCAGGCAGCATGTTTTGAAGCACTATTGCAGTCAGGCCATCATTCTCACATGGCTGGATAAGAAGCCTGAACACTGCATCTTCCTCTACATCTTCCAGTGGCCGAATGTGTCCTTCCATGAATGCTTCTGGATGCTCCGAGCCTCTCTTGATCGCATCTTCTAACTTCTTGTAGACTCCTGGAAGATCCAAGATGTGGACATCTTTGTCTTCCAGGCACCTCCAGAGTGGAGCAGTGATCAACTTGCTAATCAGACCGAGTGCCCTACATCCTGCTACATACAGTGGCTCTGCCAGGTCGGCTTGCACACACTTCAGAAGCTTGTTTGTAGCCCCGAACCCATCGATGAATCTCTTCATGTGATCTTGTAGAAAGTAGACAAATCCAGCATTGAAGAACAATATGTTGAATCTATTACCTTTAAAAGGTACGAGGGGAAGGGTACGCAACCCACTGCTCTTCAGGTAATCCTGGACAAACAGCTTGAAGTGGCCATGTACTCCTGCCTTTTCGCTGCCACCTCTGGCAAATGCCTTGCTGCATCCTTTTACCAACCTGAGCACACCGCATCCATCTGACTGAAAAGCCAATCCTTTAAGCTTGGCACCTCCACCTTTGCCCTCGGTTAACTCCTTCTCGACGCTGTCCAGAGCCTTCTCACAGGTCTCTGCATATTGCACAAGGCTATGGAGGCCGCAGAAGAAGGAGGTGATGTTTTCTAGCGGAGCTCTTTCATCCTCACTCATGGCCTCCCAGTTCTCAATGATGGTAGGAAGAACATCAATCCTGTAGTTCCTGAGGAGCTCGTGCCACTTGAGTTCTGTCGCCGCTCTATCAGACATCGTATTTCTGATGTTGCTCAGGATCTTTTTTCCTCCAGGACTGGCGTGATCGCATGCATCATCGATGTCTTGCAGAAGTTCTTTGAAGGTCTGTAGCGTGTCAGCGGCAGATTTTGTGGCAATGTCTCGCAGACCTAAAACGTAAAACCTGTCATCCGAGGTTGACGCATGGTAGCCCATGACTTTATCGCCAAACTTGGAAGTCTCATCCGTGTACAATGTCGTGTCCCGCTCAGTTGACAACTCGGCTGACAGTTGATCCTGTGACACACACAGCCTTTGTACACTCATGTTCTCAACCGTTGTCTTTGATGGTAATCTGGAGCATTCTTTACCTGTTAGGTGATGAATAACAGATTTAATGACGCCAGAAACTTTGGCTACTCCAACATGTTTGTCGAGCAAGTCGTAGACGCACTTGGTCATGGCAGTGTTGAAGCTGCGCTTCCCATGATCCCAGGTCTCGATGATGTCCTTCTTTTCCATCGACTGCACTTTCTGTTCCAGATCTTTATTGCTTTCCCTCAATTCAGAAAGTTCTTCTTTCAGGACCTTTACCTCTTCTTCAAGTTCACAGATTTCATCTTGACAACGATTGTGGTTCATCTCCTCTTCTAGCTTTTTATTCTTCCTCCTCTGGTACACTTCACGATCTCTTGATCGTTTCGCTGCTCTTCTGAGATTCTCATTCCTTGCTTCCTCCTTCTCCAAGGAAGCTTCCTTTAACGCCAAGGCAGCATTCTTTGAGGCCAGATCCTTTGACAGCTCTGCACTCTCCTCAGCAACTTTTTTTACCTCTGCTTCAAATGAGCAGACAGGGTGTGCTGTGCAAATACCTAATGTCTTGGGTTTCTTTAAGTTTGGCATGCACTTTGGTGGAGAGAATTCCCGAGCCAAGAAGCTGTCAAGCGTTTCGGTTTCAGAACCCTTTCCCTTGTTTTTCAGCAGTGTTTTCCTGGAAGATTTAATTCTCCCGATTGCTTTTTCAAAGCTACTAACAGATGCCTCATTGTTAGGAAATAAACTCTTCAGATGTCTAGCTGTTGCAGCTACAGTCCTGGCTTCAAGCTCCTCTAGTATCTGACCATTAGTCAGCCCAGTACTGGCAGTATTACCTGTAGAACCTAGTTCTTTGATATTGAAAAGAGAAAAACATTATACCCCAGTCACATATTCCTCTATCTCAGGCGTTGCGACCACTTGCGAATGTTCATGGTGGATACCAATGTATGCAATCGTCTAACTAAGGAGTCGGTGGATGCAAGTCAACGTAAAGTTAATATGTGACTGAGGCTTAGGTGATGGGAATTGGTGCCTTAATTTATGTTTTCACCTCTGACCCTTTTTTTGTAAACCACCTGGCCCCCACAATATAGCCGCCTCCCCTTCCTACCAAAGCAAGCTCCCGCAATTGTGAGATCTTGCAAATTCAGCAAGTAAGTAGCTGCCCTACCCCCCTAAAAAAATAAAATAAATAGATTAATTAATTCAAAAATAATAAAAATAAATAATAATAAAATGCCTGAATCATGATCCTCCCCCACAATAATAGCAACCTCCCCTCCCTACCAAAGGCAAAGCAAGCCCTTGCAATCGTGAAAAAAAAATGAAATTCCTGGATCATCCTCCCCGCCCCCCCCCCCCCCACACCCACCCACTCCCACTATTATTTGTATTTTAAATCCAGGCATAGGTTGTTCTACTTTCCACTCATATTGAGTAACCTTAGGCGCAGGAGAAAAATAGAAAGCATGAAATATGGGGGCCAATGCTAAGTATACATACCCCCCCCCTTTTTTTTTTCTAAAAATTTTTGCTCTCACAACTCTCATTTCAATCCATTCCTCATCATCATCATCATCATCAAATTCATGTCAACCAGTAAGATATTTACCATAAAAATACATTTTAAAAGGAAGAAGTTTTCAATTATTTAACAGGGCACTTTATTTCTTTGAAAACTGATACAATCAAGCAAAATACCCCAAAGACCCCGTAAATTACTATTTGTGGGACTATGTACATTTCGCCTTTCCGCCAGAGAGGGCGCATTTTGCACTTCAGGCGATCGCAAATTAAGGTCGTAGAATTTGACATGGCTTCAATATTGTCTTTCCCGCTTTTAACCGCCGTGCTCATTGGCCACAAGTTTGGTGTCAATCGAAAGAGAAACCTTTAAGCTACTCAAAAACATGGTTCTTTATAGGTTCTGAGGGGGTCAGTTTCGAGCTATAACTTCTCCAAATACACCTCAAATGCGCCCTAAAATTACTCCCTTTTGGCGCTTGATATTTCAAACAAAATTATAGGGAAAAAAATCGGATTTTCGGAAAAAAGTAAAGTTCATCGTCTTACCTTCGCTAGAAGCCATCTTGCAGCCTGGATCACAGCCTAGATCTCTCGCAATGCATGCTAGTTGTTGACCCTGCAACCCGGAAGTTGAATGTAATGTTTTCATTTTACCGTAAACACGCTCTGCACAGTGACGATTTGCACAATATGCGTCATCGAAAACCTGTTCGTTTTTACGCAAAATGACCCTAGATCGACGAATGAACATTGAAATATCGAAAATTGTAAGTTATTCTACCGTATTATTACGATTAAATGTCTTATAAACCATGTTTTAGTCTTAAAATAACGGCAAATCTAGAGGCCTCAATCGGGACTTTTCGTGTTGTCGGACGGCGAGAGTTCAGTTCCGCGGCCAGTGTGGCATTGCTACCCTTGTCTATCACACCCAATTACTAGTCTGCATATCAGACTCGTGTGGACAAATTCAACTATTAATTATTAGTCTGCACTTCAGACTCCGGTGTATCCAAGTTAATTATTAGTCTGCATATCAGACTCTTGTTTGACAAATTCAATTATTGATTATTGGTCTGTAATTCAGACCCTTGTCTAAAACATTAATTATTAGTCTGCACTTCAGACTCTTGTAAAACACTCAATTATTAGTCTGTATTTCAGACTTGATTTAAATAAACCTAATTACTAGTCTGAATATCAGATTGTGGCTTGATAAAAGTTAATTAATAGTCTGAATAACAGATACTAGGTTGATATAAGTATCTTTTAGTCTGTATTTCAGACTTTACTTTAATAAAACTCCATCAGTATTCTGTATTCCAGACTTTGGTCTGTTAGAATTTGTTTTTAGTAGGTATATGAGACCAAATTGATACTCAACCTTTGTGTATTGCTAACTGGAGTTTAGGCTAGTCTGAATACCAGACTCGACCTTAACCAGATAGTGCTGCTAGTCTGTGGTTCAGACCAGACTTTTACCGTTTCCTTATCGGCGGTTGACTGGTGTTTGATTTTGAATTAGTCTTCCCACCAGACTTAGCTGGTTGGTTTATTAAACCCTAGTCTGCGTTCCAGACCCGGATTAACATCCTCCGGAAGTTATCCACTAGTCTTTTCCGCAGACCTGGCTTGGTTGTAATCGAGCTGTCATACCATCAGCTGTAGCTAGTCTATATCGCAGACCCCTTACATATACGATTCAGTTTTGGCAATACTCATTGTTCTATTTGCCTATTACTGGCAAGTATTGTGTACACTAAACATTTTATTAGCTGTTATCGTTGATTTAATTATCTGACAACCGACATAAGTCGATTCATTGGGCTATCGGACACCTGCTTTTTCAATAGATTTATTCCGTATTCCGTATGCTATGTGGTTTTATCGAATAGATTTTGAGATTGTTGGCGGATATTCGGTGATTCAAACTGTGATATTTTATATTTTCTGTGGAAGGTTCGCATGAATTCGACGGAGCTCAGTTAATATCATTTCTCGGTTTCTGCGGATTTATTCGGTCTATTACCACTTCAGTTACTTATATAGAGTTTAGTGGCCATCGCTCGGAAGTCAAAACTAGCCTGCAGGCAGTCATATGGACAAATCAAATTCCACCGAACAATTCGATATTGAAATCCGAGGAAGGTTGCGTCTCATACGGCTGTTGTTAGTAGCGTACCGCGCCGGAGTGATAAGTAGGACGGATTTAATTCAAGTGTTAGTGGACCTGTTTTTACAACAGCAGGGACCTACCGGTATTTCTGAGATAAGTAAGCCAGAATAAATCGGGCCAAGGATGGCGGAGCCAGGCCGACTCCCCATCAATTCTTGTTCACTAATGGAACTGGCCAACGCGCCGGGCATGACCCCGGCGGGTCTCGCGTTAATCGCGGAAACCAGGTCTCAGTATGGAGCAATCACGCCTGATTTATTTTCATCCACCCCAGCTTTGGGGAACATACCGCTGGAGGTATTCGATTTCTCTCCGCCACCTATGGCCACCGCCTCCGAGGTTGGTACTACCCCAGCACGCACTGCGCACAGTGCTGCCACATTTCACTCCATGCGTGAAATGCAACCGATGGGGGCAAGCACTCCCCGGAACACCCCAACGGTCTACCAGTATGACTGTTATCCCCCTCCTGATTTCCAGGAGAACCATGGGCAGGCGAATTCGTCCAACTCCCATGGAGCCACGTGTCACACTAGCGACACCTCCAGTCCTTATCAAAGGAGGGACAACCCCTTTTCTGGGGATAGCTCTGGTCCTGCATCAGACGCACAGATGTCGTATAGACATGTAGGAATGGGTCAGCGCCCAGCAGGTTTCTCAAACCCGGCGAACCCTAGGGTATCCTTACCCTACCGAGATATCCGAACTGTGCCTCACAGTGCACCAGGCATTAGGCCCCAGGCTGTTGGTGCTATGGCCCGCCATCGTACGGGCATGTCCTTTCAAGGCTTGCCTAAGGGTCTTTCCTTTGATGGGAAGTCGCAGTGGGATCCTTTCTTCAGGAAGTTTTCACTGTTGGCGGCAGATCGGGAGTGGGATGGCCAGGAAAGCCTGGCGCAACTGTGCTGCTGTTTGGAAGGCAAGGCCCTCGCCTATTATGACCGGGTTGCAGCCCAAAACCCGGCGCTGGACTATACTGTGGCCGTCAGGAAAATGGCTACCCGCTTTAACTTTTCAGAGCTTCCCGAGTCTTCCCAGCTAGAATTCATGGCTGCTAAGCAGGGGGCCAATGAAACCTTGGAAGAGTGGGCAGACCGCCTTCAAGAGTTAGCGGTCAGGGCATTCCCAGGTAGCCCAGAAGCATTCCTCCAGCAACAGCTGGTATTGCGCATGTGCCAAGGAGCGCATGACCGCAATGCAGGGTCTCAGGCCCTGAACCACCGGCCGAAGTCGGTGGAGTCTGCAGCGGATGCAATTAGGTGGGCACAACATTCGCATACTGCCGTATTCGGCCGCGCAAGGCCTGCAAAGGCGTCCGTGATGCACACGGATGATACCTGGGACTGGGAAGTAAACCAGGTGCATACCACACCAAGTGAGCAACCGAGCGCAAAGAAGACATTTTTCAAGCCTGCTGGACCCAAGCCCGGTCAATCACGACCCATAGGCATGGGTGAGGTGTTGAAGCGGGTGGACAAGTGTGAGGACCGGGTGGAAGCCGCCTCCAAAGATATGGCCAAAATGTGTGAGGCCTTATCTAAAGATATGGCAAAGGTGTGCGAAGCCATGGAGGCTCTGAAGACGCGTCCCACGGCTGAATCGGGGACATGTTTCAAATGCGGGTCCTCCGGACATTTCCTAAGAAATTGCCCAAAGCGCAATTTTGGAAAGCCAAAGCCAGTAGTCTCCCTCATTGAACTTGAGGAGGGAAACGAGGAGGGGTCGGGGATGATGGCCGAACCCCGACCCATGAGCCCATCGGCCGATCCGGATCAGGAATAGATCCATCTTCTTTAGCAGAGGGTTCACAAGATGAGGCTGAAGTAGAGGTTTCTTTGTGGCGTCCGTCTCCTACTGACCCAGTAGTACGTGCACTTGCAGACGGTCTGATAGATCTCTCCACCACGCTGGAGCCAATGTCAGCTATAATGCCGGACTCTAGTCTCTCAGTGGTGCATACAGAGGATTCACCTGGAGAGGAGCCAGAGATGAAACAAGCGGAAGTAGAACCAGAAGAGGTAGTGGTTTGCAGACTTGGTACAAGTTCCATGGCTTATGTGCCTGTAAAAGTAGGCAACCAGGAAATCCAAGCGGTAGTGGACACGGCTGCAGAAGTGACTATTATCTCTGATAAAGTCTATGGCCGGTTAGACCCTCAACCACGGCAGAAACGCCCGGTAACTCTGCTCACTGCAGGTCGGGAATTGCGCATGGCTGGGTTAATTGTAGGTCCTATGCCGTTTCAATTCGAAAACTCATATTTTGAGAGTGATGCGTATGTAGCACCCATTGAAGATGAGATGCTGTTGAGTCCAAATGAAAAGTACCTCTGGGTGAACAGAGATTTATTCTCTATCCAAGACGGACTCCTAAGTCAACGTTCGGATGAAGGTTATCGAATAGTTGTACCCGCCTCTCTTCAAATGGAAGTGATGGAAATGAATCACAACCTTCCATCTGCTGGACATCCAGGTCGAGATAGGATGGTTGCACACCTTAGGACGCGATACTTCTGGTATAAGATGGGCCGGAGCGTGGAGATATTCGTTCGCGGTTGCCCGGAATGCAGCCAAAACAAAATTCGGGAACGGTATGGACGTAGTCTTATGAGAAATTTCCATGCGGGTGCACCGATGGAGCGGGTACATTTGGATTTCCTTGGGCCCCTTCCTAAGTCCAAGAATGGAAATGAACACATCCTAATGATGGTGGATCAGTTCACCAAGTGGGTTGAGTGCATCCCCCTACCTTCACAAACTGCGGAGGTAACCGCCCGGGCTGCGGTAGGAGAGTTTCTCTGCCGTTTCGGGTATCCGTTCGCCATCTTCACTGATCAAGGGCGAAATTTTGAGAGTCGGTTGTTCCGGGACGTCTGTAAAGTGTTAATGATACACAAAGCTCGGACCACCCCTTACCGGCCTTCTGCAAACGGTCATGTGGAGCGATACATCCGGACACTCATGAACGCTATCCGGTGTTATATAGGGAAGGCCCAGAATGAATGGGACCGCCATCTTCCGCAAGTAGCGGGGGCTATCCGCAGTGCAGAAAACCGGAGTACCGGATTTACTGCCAACAAGCTAATGCTGGGCAGGGAACTTAATGTTCCAGCCGACTTGATGTTCCCGCGGCCTGGAAGAAAGTCAACCAAGGATCCAGAGACCTATAGCGAGGAGCTCCGCCAAGCTTTGGAGAAAGCACATGAAGCCGCGCGGAAAACGTTGCAAGCTTCCCAGAAGCGGCTCAAACGCGATTACGATGTCAACTCGTTCCGTCGGATGTTCCAAGAGGGCGACTTGGTTTACATTCTTGACACCGCCAAGAAGAAGGGGTGTTCAAAAAAGCTGAGCCCACCCTGGAAGGGACCAGCGCGGGTAATCCAGCGCACAACACCGGATTTGTATCGGTTACAAGTGAGGAATATTCTTTCAGGAGCACACCAAGATCGGCTTAAGTTGTGTACTGATCGAGACGTTCCTGCTTGGTGTGGCACGCGCCCACCACAACGCGACGGGATTTACTGTCTTAGCAGAAAACCGGATGATCATGAATTCATGATTTGCTGTGATTACTGCGATGAGTGGTATCACGGCAGATGTATCGGTGTGCTAGAAGCGGAGGGCAAGAACCTGGCTAAATATCGCTGTCCGCCACGTCGAATCGCTGCCAGGAAATAAAACAATCCGGATTCCGGATAACCCGGACTCCCCTTACCTGCCAGTCCACTGGCTTAAGGGACCAAACACTTCGATGTACATCGGAAACGATGGAATATATCCTCCGTCGCACTTGGGAAAATGGCTTAAGGCTATACTTCCCGGAAGTTAAGCAATAGGCTGGGCGGTTTCCAGGGTGCTCACCTAGTGATGTAGTTGCTGGTGTGAGTGTTCCCTGGAAATTTTCTTTCAGAGGGCAGCGTCTTCTGGAAGGGTTATATTTTATTTTAGCAAGGTTCTACTTGCTTGACCCCACTTTGGGGAAGAATTGGTTGGATGTTGGTTATGTTTATTATATTGGCCACTTTTAAAAAGTATTGGGTTTTGTTTTACGGCCTCTAAATTTAATATTCACGTGGCCGGGTTATGATGTTTACCCTTTGTTTTCCCTTTTTCGTGAGGGTGGGTTTTGGAAAAAGGAAACAAATTTTTTTTTTTTTCTTGGTTTTGTTTCCCGGATGACATTTTCGGGTATCCCGGCAGTCCCGACACTCGCTTTAAAATTGGGCACTGAATTTTGTCTGAATGTTATTTATTCAAAAATAAATACCGCCAAAATTTTTTAAAACGGGGGGGTCTGTAGTAGCGAGTGTCTGTCGGGGTAGTTCGGTGGTTCCCGGCAATGGTCGGGAACCTTCGTCGTACGTCAGCTGCCCCCGGAGGTCCGGAAACCCCGCAACCAACAGATGATGCCTGCTGAATGACCTAAGACGGACCAACTTTATGCCTGAGTCTTAGAATTCATCCCTTGGGCGATTGGAACCAAGTAGCGGCCTGTAATTGCAGGTAAGTGGTGGTTACCTGCTAATTGCATATTCTGCGCTGCTTTACAGGCATACACGTTACATGTTGGCATGGCCCACTATGCATTGGCACCAGCGCAGCGCGAGAGCGGGCTGGTAGCAGTAACGCAGTATTCCAGCGGATGGGACTAGCCACATTTTCACATTTGTCGCAGCTTCACACTTAGGCTAGAGAGTGGGTTAACTGGCTTATTCGTGATTTTATTGTTTGAATCATCTTCCTCCGGAAATACATGTCACATCAAAAATAGATTTTCAGTAGACCTAAACAACAAAATAAAAAGAGGAGATCAACTCACAATTGTCCTCGGTCGAAATCTTCACATCACGATTCACATCAACACAATTCTCAGTTAGTGTAGAGATCAGTGGTGTATAGTCACAGACGTAGTATGTGATTGGTCAAACTGATGCAGGTGGAATCAGCCAATGCTATATATTTGTTATCGTATCCTTGTAACTTTCAACCAATAACAATTTATTATTCGGTCATGTGCTGGTGTCATGTACGCGTGAGAACATGTGCAGCACAGTCCTGAGCGATTGTTCGAACGAAATGATCGCCTATGTCGTCGTCATTATCCAGTGGTTGTGCCATTAGCATAGATGGCACTCCTTCATTTCCAGTACGTGAAACATACATGCAAAATATCTAGAGATTGGCAAGGAGGAGAGAAAGCTCTTTCGGCAAAATATTACCCTAGCTGATATGGGGCTTATAAATTGAAGCCTTAAATAAATGAAGTTCAATTTGTGTCAATTTTTCGAAGACAGGGAACAGAACCAGCTGTCGGCAAAAACATTTTAATCCACATAGGTGCTCCGTACCTAGGAGAGATATAAGAACCTGTCAGGATCCTTTGATCAAGTGACAGGAGAAGTAATGCAGGGGCCTCGTGAAAATGCAGTGTAATCACTGATGATGCTACCCTGGCTAAATGATACCATTTCATTGGTAGTATTATAAACTGATCTTCTGTTAGGTACGTTCAGAGGTGTGTGTGTGTGTGGGGGGGGGGGGGGGGAGCGTTGATTTCTAAGACAGCTTTTGACCCAGTGTATTCCGCGATTAATCAAATCCTTACATGAAAATACACTTCTCTTCATAGAAAAGAAGTAACTCTTTGCTTTTCCCTAATTCATAGAAACATATTTGTGAGCACGATTTTCTTCAATGTAAGTTGAATGTTTTCATGTTGATTCTAAACCTTGTGCAAAGTTATTTTTTCTTTACAGCGGCCAGTCAGGGTCAGTCGGCATGGATACAATAAAATAAAAGTGGTTTTGACTATGGATTCTGTAGTATATAGTGCTACGCTTTGCAGAAAAACAGCGACAACTTTATAAGAAGATTACATCAGTAATATTAAATATCCATGCAATAATTTCAACGTGTTATTTTGTGAATGTTAAATATGTTAATATATTGTTGTCATGTTTTTATAGCGTAGTAACAGTTTTCCAGTGTATTACTTATATCCTATTTTAATGGTGCATTGAAAAGGCACCCAAAAAGCTCGATAGTAGATAGTTTGTTCATTACCGAAGAGGGAGCTAGACACACTTTGCTATTTAATATGTTCCATGGAACAAATGCTTGGCTGGATAATAAGCCGGTATTCTGTAACCATGGAATAAAGCTTGGCTGGTAAGCCGCAAAGCCGGTATGTTCATGTTACGACAGAAATACAAAAAAATAACAAAAATGGACAGACCTGTCTACCCAATGGTCTCGGCCCATGGTATTCATGACTGTCTTTTTGACTTAAAACCAAAAAAAAAATGTTCAGAACTGTACCCTCATCTTCCGGTTTGGTCCACCTCTTATCAAAACACGTTTTGTTTTTTTCTAAACTGAAGATTATATTTAACATTCTGCAATTCCTATGCTCCAAATATTATTAGATAAGGAAAGACTTGATGGATGCATCTGTCAGTTAGTTTTGTTCTTCTCTAGAAATGCTATTGTTTATTTTCAATAGTGGCTGATAAGCTATTTGATTTCATTGTTTGAAAAAATGTTGAAATGAGGTGAGAGCAGCAGCATCAGAGCAGACACTCATGTCTAACCTCCTCTTTTTCTGAGATACATGAGTCATTTTGATCCATTGTTGTGTAGGTTATTATTGTTAATACCTATTTAAAGGGACACTAAATTGTGTGAAAATTATCATTATGTCTTATCGTACCTTCACATTATCATACTTAATTAGATTTGCAGATTCACTACATACAAATGATGACTGAAACGTCTATTGTCGTAAATATTATTTAATTGACTGAAAAATGGAAGTAATAATTACATTTTGACCTGACCTTGTTGGACAATATCGCATTGTTGGTATATGATTTCCTGTAAATAGAGCAACTAGATACTACGATTTTATCGCCCCCCCCCCCCCCCCACGTGTGAGTTATTGAGCAAAGATTCATGTCAGTCGGTCAACGTATCTGAGAATACTCAGCTCCATGACATAAAGAAGTTACTACATCAGTACAGTTGG
Organism: Arbacia lixula; assembly: GCA_963669155.1. Classification (NCBI taxonomy): domain Eukaryota; kingdom Metazoa; phylum Echinodermata; class Echinoidea; order Arbacioida; family Arbaciidae; genus Arbacia; species Arbacia lixula. The sequence goes on from OZ022576.1 coordinate 45,284,711, forward strand.
CAGCAAAATTATTCAACCCCCCTCTCATTTTTTACATTCTGTCATAATGAATAATATTGCAGCAGCAGATTGCTACTAAACCATTAAGATAGTTAGCAGACAGTTAATTACTAAAGAATACCGGAGAAAGAAATCAAATTTTACTGCATAGGTCATCTGAAATTGCAATTTGCGCCCAAAAAGCATGTTGCAAAATTATTCAACCCCCTACTTTACACACACGAAACGAATGCACAAATAATGACAATTTCAAAGCCAGTGCGTATATTCTGAGGTGAATGCTGATTTTATTTATCCTCCACCTGAAACTGGAACCTTTATATGCACAACTAACAAGTTGTAACATTATTCAACCCAGATGGGTGTGTCTTTTAGTACTTTGTGCAGCATCCATTTGCTGCAATGACCTCCTGCAGACGAGATGAATAGCCTCCCACAAGCTTCTCACAACGCTCCTTGGGGATGTTAGCCCATTCCTCTTGCGCAATTGTCTTAAGGTAATCGATGCATGTAGTCTACATGCTGCAACAGCTTTCTCCAGATCCCATCACAAATTCTCGTTTGGGTTTAGGTCTGGAGACTGTGATGGTCACTCAAGGTGCGCAAGAGGAATGGGCCAACACCCCCAAGGAGCGTTGTGAGAAGCTTGTGAGAGGTTATTCATCTCGTCTGCAGGAGGACATTGCAGCATATGGATGCTGCACAAAGTACTAAAAGACACACCCATCTGGGTTGAATAATGTTACAACTTGTTAGTTGTGCATATAAAGGTTCCAGTTTCAGGTGGAGGATAAATAAAATCAGCATTCACCTCAGAATATATGCACTGGCTGTGAAATTGTCATTATTTGAGCATTCGTTTCGTGTGTGTAAGATAGGGGGTTGAATAATTTTGCAACATGCTTTTTGGGCGCAAATTGCAATTTCAGATGACCTATGCAGTAAAATTTGATTTTTTTTTATCCGGTATTCTTTAGTAATTAACTGTCTGCTAACTATCTTAATGGTTTAGTAGCAATCTGCTGCTGCAATATTATTCATTATGACAGAATGTAAAAAATGAGAGGGGGGTTGAATAGTTTTGACCTCGGCATAGCAAATTCATCTCCACTGCTTGAATATCTAAGAGCTGTTGATTTTATTAGTAGTAATATTGATGAAGCGCTTTGGCTTGGTGAATACTTTTGTAGTTCTTATGTTCTCGTTATAATGTCATTATTTTCATAGCTGTAAATAAAACATTATGTGGGTCATCCCTCTATACGGTCACTCCTCTCATGTAATATGTAATTTTTACGAGCCCATTGTTGTTGTTGTGCTTGCTGGTTGATTTTAGGCGCGTGTTAAATCACACCGATTATGTACACGCCAACATAGAAGTGGGTCGAGTGCAGCTAGCTAGCACATTACTAAGCAGGTGGCTGGCTCCCCGTTAGTTTGTTTGCTTAGTATACTCTTTAGAGGTCATATTGTTTATAATTTTGGTTAGAGGTGCATTCAGGTTCATTAGAAGTTTATTGTCCATTTTCTTTTATCTTTGACAATTCATATCACTCTTTTTCTCTCATGATTTTCAGGGCGCATATTTTTATTAAAAGAAAAAATAATAAATAACTAAATTAAAGGATTTTCAAGCAATGTTGGCTTTCGACAAGTTACTTTTTTTCTTACATGTATAATACAATAACTACAGACTGAGGGAGAGAGAGATCGAGAAAAAGAAGAACACATGTTTTTGTATACTATAAAAACTGTAACATATTTAGCATTATGGTTTTGTAGCCTATGAGATGCAAGTCCAACCTTGCAAACGTTCTCTCAAATGGATACTGTAAAACCAAGAAAAAAACAATATATGCGAACGTACCTTCTGATAATCATGTATTCACGCTTCGACAGAAAATACAACAAAGTGATTGGTCTAAAAATGTAAGGACGCTACTACTAAAATAATGTAATCGCTCTCTGAAAACAATGATTGATCTAGACACAAGAATAAAATGTTTATTATTCTGCTCATTTCATTTCATGCATTTTGATATTTAACATACCAAGAACTTAAGGGTATATCTAAACATACACACACACAAAGAGGTACACAAACAACTATTAACAATAAACTAGACTTGATTTTATTTTCTCGAAACAGCTACAAGCTACAAACATGTGACCACTTTTCCAGATGATAATACTGTAAGCACAATAGTGTTTGTGAAAAAAAAAGAAGAAAAAAAATCAATACAACAACAACTTACGCCAATCTTTACTCTTTCCAGTCATCTTTTTGAGCAAGATAACACAAAGTGGAGAGTCTAAGACACACTTTGGGAGGGCAACTACAGACCTGTAATCGCTCTTCCAGTGATTAAAAAAAATGTGTGAATGAAATACGTATGTAGGACGAACTTCCTTGTCATTTTGCTCATTCAGGAGTAACTAAACGTATGCCATCTGTATTCATCTGTTATTTTAATGTAACGTATAACCACATCGTGGTTCTGTTTGGTACCTAACAGATATTTTATGGTTAGTTTTTTTTCTTTTCGGAGACATGTAAAGAGTTGTTTTCTTTGCTCCTTGTATTCCTTACAATGCAGTAAAAAATGTTCGATTGTTTTGTGCACTTAACAGTAATCGCAAAGCCCGCTTTCATGTCTGTTGAGACGAAATTTATAAACATGTAAGTGACACATTCCCAGTTTTAATCTGTGTACGGTTTTCTCATCTCTTCTGTTAGTGAGATTCACCTCAGAAGAGTGGAAAAGAATTTACCCGTTGTATAAGAATCCCACTGCATTGGCCAAATTTGTTTGTAAAAAAAATAATGCGATTTACTAGTTCTTGTCTGCTTCTAGATGCTGCTATGTCAATATTTTCTTTTATGGCAGCTTTTTTAGCCAAATAGTCTATATGCTCATTCCCGGCTATACCACAATGAGCAGGAACCCATTCAAAGTGAATCGTGGTACAATATGTATTTAAATGTTTGATTTTTTTTTTTTTATATTTCCCTTACGATACAGGATTCTTTCACATTATGCATTGCCTCGATGGCGGAAATCGAGTCACTAAAGATGACAACAGACAGAGGGAGGGCCTCTTCAACCCATCCCAAAGCGAGAAGGATAGCAATTAGTTCTGCCATCATGATACCTACTGGGGAGATTCTGGACGGTCTTTCTAGTTTGAAATGTGGTATATAGTATGCTACTCCTGTCATGCCATCTGCTAGCTTAGACCCATCCGTGAATATTTTTATGTGATTTTGCCATTTTGTTGAGACTACATCGTTTGTAACCAACTGTAATTCAGCTGGTAAACTATCTTGTTTGGATACTTGTGTGTGGATATCTAATGATATATGCGGTCCGGCGTAATTCCAGAAAGGTATATGGTGAATATAGTCTGATTGTTTTTCCAAAAGGGAGACGTGTAATTTACATGCTCTGTTGCGTATTGGTCCTTTACCTTCGGGCCATTTGTCATATTCATATTGCCAGCAACTTTTCAAAACACATTTTGTTGGGTGGTTATCTTTTCGAGTTTCAAGATAGAATTTATACGTGTCTACAAAAAGGTTTCTCTTATAGGTTCTAAGGGAGGTTCTCCAAATTTCACTTGGAGGGCGGCTAGCGAAGTAGTTTTTCTAGCGCCAGTAGCAATACATAATGATTCATGCTGGATTGAGTTCATTTTTTTTAATTTTTTTTTTTTTTTTTTTTGGGGGGGGGCATTTCATGAAAGTTGTCAGCACTGACAAGTCGTATTTCTCCGACAGTTACCATAGTAACAGTAAGAGGCCAGTGCTTAACTCAGCCAGTCAAAACCGAGGATTTCACTGAAATTGTCAGCACTGGCAATTTAGTCAATGCTGACAATTTTCATGAAATGCCCTACTGATGAGCTGCTATTTGAGTGCAGTGTGTATGCTTCCCTGAGAATTGTTTCAATTTCAATTTCGTCCTTATTTTGTATAAAAAAATGCACATATATACATACAAAGATCAAAACATACAAGTATATTTTTACACTACGCACAACACTAGAGAGAAAAAAAAAACTAACAAGCAAACAAAAAAGCACCAGCTCCTATCAAAATTACACGTACAAATAATACATTACATAAGCAAAGAAAGAAAACCATACAGTTAAAGACAAGGTTCACCCCGACATCAAGCTAGCTCCAATAAAAGCAAAACAACGAGATAACACTCTACAGAAAGCCCGGCGGGAATCCATCCAACAACAACAGAGCTACGAAATCTCAAAGCCCCATGCTACATTGAGGAGCGCCATCAACACTAACATCCACACACGCACGTGTATTGCGCAATCAAGTCTTTTTCGGTGTTTTCTTCCCTAACGCGTTAACGACATGGATAAAAACATGTAAGCTTAGCCCAAGTGTTTTCTAGCACTTGATTAAGCGCCGAGAAGTGATACAGGCAACAAATTCACGTTCTAGTTTGCCTGACGGATTTTGCAATCTCGCCACAAATCAACCTTACACTCAAGAATTATTTTTTGACAGACTGATTTGTTCAGTCCCACATGCTGCCATCGCGGTTTTAAAATCGACGAAACGATGTGGCTCGGTTAGGATTTGTAATACAGCATGTGGACGGACCAACTCTGATTTGGATTTTTGGCTTTGGCTGTGTCTATTTCGGCTCCTGTAAGTTCGTCGTATTGTCTATTAATAGTGTACATTGCCGATTACAAGTTTAGCATATGTAGTGAGTGAGTGAGTGTTACTGTTAGTAAACTTGTGTGAATGTCGCAGTCTCAGATCAGAATGAGGTGTGTCTAATAATAATGGCATCTTGCTAGTTGCTTCTGTCAGTGTCAGCTCTGATCTTACTGAAGATTTGAGACTACGTGCCAGCAGCTGGCACGTAGTCTCCAATCTTCAGAGCTGACAAAAGTAGGACGCCATTTAGCCCTGGGACTGCTCCACGCGGCGGGAGCGTCCTGAGGGCTCGACACCAATTTCCCTGCATGTCGGGTCTGACTACTGATAAATTGACCAGTGCACATGAATGAATTATTCATTTCAAGTACATTTATCTCACATGAATGGCTAAATGTATTGAATGTATACTTGCACTCTGAAATTGTTCGAAAATTTTGAGCAATGTTACGTATCTCCTCTTAACATATCTTTCTAACAAACCGTCGTGCAATTCTGAACCCCTTAAATTCATAAACAAAAAAAAAAGACAACATAGATTTGAATCCTCATTAAACCAGCCACAAGAATATTCAGGTGTATATTCTCCGGAAATATATGCAATACATGTGAGTTTTGAGCCAACAGCATTTCTCAAATTGCTCAGAATTGCTCCAAAGCCCACTCGCTGTGTGAGCGGGCTGGTTGCAGTAAGATACATTTTGAAGAATGAATGATTTTAAAATATCACTTAAAATAGGCCTACATGAACACTTACAAGTGCTAAGCCTATCATTGTCAAAATTGAGCAACAGGATGCATATATCCGCCATCTAGCAGGTTGAACTTAATGTGTTGCTAATGTTGAAGGTGTATACTGATCATGACAAATTTCTCCTTCAATATAAAACATTGCATTTCTTTGAATTCAAAGTATAGTGCCATTAAATGTCAGGCACACCAAAAGAAACCGCATGAAGAAACCTGTCATGTATTTTCCCCATTTTTTAATGCAATATTTCACAATTTTCAGTTCCATATTGTTGTAATATGGTTAAGTTTCCATTTAAGCTCCCGCTTTTGTTTGATTCCTTTTACTTCTAGTTCGGTATTTTAGTCCAGCTTAGTTGGTATTCAGGCCAAATTCAATAGGTTCTTATATCCATGCTCACCCCATCATTCACTACCCTACTTCTCTGATCACCTTCATTCCTTTCCTATTCAGATGTGCTCATTCATCCATCCTCACATCAGGCTCTTTTTTTTAACATTCTTTATTACTTAATCACCTCAGCTAGTCTGCCATCTTCATCCTTCTTACTTTTATTGGTGGACTTAGTGAATAGGGATCCTACATTTTAGTTGGCCTGCTTCTGCTTCATATCTTTTATTTCTGTTGTTTCTTCTCTAGTTATTGTGTATGCAAATGTACTTTATGTTCATTGGGTTAATCATGCTCATGGTGGAAAAGCTTGCTGTGAGCAAGGAGCCCCCCCCCCCCCCCCCAACAAAAAAAAAAAATCAGTGTTCACCTCAAGACTTGAGTCTACAAGATGTATTTTGTTTGATCATGTAGTAGCCCTACATTGGATTCATTGCATTGGTTGACTGGTCAGCAAAGCTACTTAATAAATGTAGACTCATGCATTACCTTTTATGATATTCTTTTGATGTCTTGTCTTAACAGAGATAACATGCACCCAGCCAACAGACACTTTTGATTATACCTGGTGAAAAGAAGCAACTCATTTACCATGAAATGCAATGGAGGGAAGGGTAAATTTCCGAGGTCACTGCGTAAAAGATTCTCAAAGGAAAGCAGCTCTGCCAATGACTCGGTGGAGGTATGCGATCTTGGAACTGAAGACAAGAAACAAAAGAGGAGCAGAGCAAAGCTTGGTGAGGCACTTGACTCAGGCCAATCTGGGTTGGCGGCAACCCCCTTGGGCGTCCCACCCTACAAGAGGTCAAGACGCTATGGAGGCCACCAGGTGTCGCCACTTAACCTGTCGCCACCTGTGAAGCATCCCAGCAAGACAGAGGTCACTGTCATCGATGCATCCTTCCTGGACGACTCGCCTAACAGTAGTTCTCATGGAGAGACAGAGCACAGCAACCTCAATTCTTCCTCGAGTCTGATTGAATCGGACACGTCAAAGAGTAGCTTCTGCTCTGATGAAGGGGAATTGATTTCATCAACTGAGGGAGGGGATTTCCCCGATGGGCCTGTTTCTCCAGTGGAACCTGTTGAGATGGATGGTTTGTCAGAAGACAGTGATGTAGCCTCATCCTACAGGTAGATTAAATCTAATTTCTAGCAATGGTATTGATAATTAAGTTCCATAAAATATGACAAAATGTCATAGTTCTAGTAATGAATATCTACCCACAAAGGAGTATATATGACCAAGAGTAAATGTTGTTTTAATTATAAGCATACATGTATGCTAATTTGCATCATTGTTGAATGGGACTGTACATTTCCAGGCACATCATTATTAATCAAGCTTTAGAATGGAGTAAAAAAAGGAAAGAAAAGCAACGAGAATAAGGATATTAACCTTGTTTTAAAACATGGATCATACTTCTTATAAGTGAGTTGGGTTGTATTGATATGACATGACATGAAATTTTGTCGCTCCTAAAAAATATGATGAAATGTATGTAATTCTTCTATATTCGGTCCCTTTTTCGTACAGGTTAATAGATGTGAAAGAAGCAGCGTCATCATCCTTCTTGCTGCTGATGCCCTATGGTGGAACAAAGCTACCAGTCCGAGGACGGGCGAGAATCAGATCTCTCTATGGCACAGTGACGGTTCATGGGTATGACATCACCCCAGAAAGCTCAAAGCCAACTGAGATATACTGCCCCAACAACGTGGGCTTCTTGTGCCTGGAGACGAGGCCGTGTGAGGGGAAGGAGCTCACGAGTAAAGAGAAGTCAGCATTGAAAGTGAGGTTGGCCGCTCTGAAACCGACGGAAGACCCGGTGGTGCACATGACATCAGAGTCGGTGCTCCTCCAGATCTCTCATCTCTCGCACAAAGCCAGCAAATTCATCACAAGTTTTGCTTGTAACAGCCACCTGTACACTGGTGGAAGGGCAAAGAAGGTATTGATTTCTGTGCAAGCACATTTTTGTAGTTCTTTTACTGATAAAATATGTTTGCCCGTGACCCTGTGGGTGATGTGGTGCCGAAGGGCCACGGAGGGTGTTTGTCTTCATGGAACCCTGTGATAGTCATTTGACCTTTTCCTTGTTTGCCAGTATCACAAGATATCATATGACATATGAGAATTTGAAGATAAAAGAAAGTTCAATGAAGTCCAAAGTCATGTTGTGCTCCATAGTTTGTTGGTGCTTGGTCATGGGCTTTTGCAGAATATGACAAAAGCGCTTCCAGCAAGCAAAACTGAAAAGTAATTGTGATGCAGTCAAGAGGGGCAACAAGTGACATTCCTGTCATGCCTTTGTGAAACTGTGCCGAGGCCTGTGCTCCATAAAATCACGCAGCACCCCAAAATTCCATTATTTTCACATTCTTATGTAACCTTCAAGCTATCTTCTGAATCATATCTCTTTGTACAGTTTCAAAATGAATATGGCATTAACATTTGTTTAATGTGAAGAACGTTCTTGACGGCTCAGTTGATGCAATCTCAACATCTGATTTTTCCAGGCACTCCAGAAGCCTGAAATCTCCATATGCGACAAGGTTGGCCTGTTCCTGCAGCCAGACGAGGCAGGAAGCAAGAGCGTAATCCAGCCGTCTCAGGACTACATCACAGCAGCCGAGTCAGTCTCTGAGGCAGTGCGTAGCAACCAGGAGCCGCCCATAGTCATCTTTGTGGGCCCCAAGAACTCTGGCAAGTCGACTGCAGAGCGGTTCATGATCAACAAGATGAAAGCTGGGTGAGAATTTGAGTTTTTCTTTCACGATAAAAGGAACTGTGGTAGAAATTATGATTAGTGTACAATTCCAATTGTCTCTTATTTAGTTAGACTAGGGATAGATCATATCAACTAATCTTCAAAGTACTAGCTGAATGTTTAGGGTTAAGGCACATTGGTATATGTACACACACGATTAGACTCAACAGATTACTTGTGTTAATGTATCAAACAATAAATCTTGACTAATCATTTAATTTTTAATATCTTTTTCTTAATTTCAGGTCTAGCGACGTGAAGGTATGTTACTTGGAGTGTGATCCAGGTCAATGTGAATTCACAGCCCCAGCTATCTTGTCTCTCCATGTCATCACACACCCATTGCTTGGTAAGGCTGATATTTATATTGCAATCATGGCTCTCACAAGTAGAATGAGTAGCCCTCTTGTTTCAGAAAGATCTCACTTGCCTTAGAAAGGGTTGATTTGAACCTGCTATTGTGTGATATTTATTTGTACTCAAATTTATGCTTTATTGATTTAAAAGTTTGCGTGCTGTATTTTTTTTTTTGTCAAGAAAGGTTTGCATATGGTTTTTGTACCATGTAAAATCAACACTGGCTAGAGCCAGTAGTGGTGAATAGAAAATCCAGTGGAGAAGCTTTTTTTCTTAAGAGTAGAGAATTCTTGTGCCTACTGCTGAACTGACAAGAAAGTGTCCTGGGGAGTTTGAATACCATTAACTCTTTATGTGCCAATAATGCATGTGTACACATAGAGGAGCAGATTGTCTGACACAAAAAGGGTTAAAGAGCTGGGAGGCTGGCGGCTGCAATCAGGATATCAGCTTCTGACAATTTGGGGAGGGGGAAGGGTGCATCTTCAAGAAAGAGAGTTTCAGAAATAGAGTGATAGGATGGTTAGGATATCCATTACACACCACAGTTAACAAATTGCCACTTTTCCCCAAGTTTTCTATGGAAACAAGAGATGAGGCCTTTATGAGCAGGTGGTCTTTATGCATAGGTTGCTTTAATACATGTATCAATGAGCAGCATCGGTCAAGGTTAACAAAAAATGTGTCCTCCACAGATAAGTGGTCTTTCTATACAGGTAACTGTGTAACTCAACACTTGAAATGATTTTGTTGTCTGTTCAGGACCACCCTTCACCCACCTTCAGGAAGCAGAGAAGGCCTACTTCCTGGGAGATGTGAATGTGGCAGACCATGGTGATCGCTACCTGAAGATCATTGCTGCCCTCTATCAGCATTATCAGGCCAACTTTTCCCATCTTCCACTTTTCATTAACACAATGGGATGGGTTGAAGGTTGGTTGATCTCTGTTTATTTTTCTTGATGGTTTGGTGTAATATTGAAATGGCCTGTGCTTGAAGAAGAATGCAAGTTTTAAATATATCTGGCAACATTTCAAGAGAGGCATGTTTTTATGGTAGTGAATGTGTGATGACTTGATAGACAGCATTTGATATCTATTTGGTCTTGTTTTAATATATTATGGACAACTGGTGATAAGTGATTAGAATCTGAATAGTAGGAAATTATGGTTGTTTGTTTAAAAACAAATTTCTCTAAGAATACTTTAATTATATCCCTGCATATCTCAGGGCTGGGCCTGAAACTGTTGAGGGAGGTGGCCCGCATCACCCGCCCCACCCATGAAGTCCAGCTGGTAGCGGGAGATGGGCGATTGGTGCCGGTATTCGCAGGAGCCGATAATCAGCAGGACGATTGTTTTAGCGTTAGCGCTCCAACGGACCAGCACCTGCTGCCTCCCAAACAGACCCTGGTCATCGAGGCAGACTGCCAGTCTGACAGGTGATATTGCACTTTCAGACCTTTTGTCAAAACAAGACGCGCACAAACCTTACAGAGTAAAATGAGTAGGATGCATAGAATTGATAAAAAGTAAATGGATAATGTTGTAGTTCATCTGTTCAAGCATAAACTGCATCTGTGAAATATATTGTACATTTCTTGTAGTTCTCTTTTAAATATACATGAACACTGTGACAGCGTGGGGATGGTGATCTGTATGACAATCTACCCTTTAATCCTTTGAGCCATTGATGCATTTTTGCAGAAAAACTCCACATAAATCACATAGAGCAGCAGTTTGACTGGCACTCAAAGAACCTATGAAAAGCATACTACGATATTACACATCTTAATGTTCCATAGGATGAAGAGAGTTGATGGACAATATTTGTTTTTGATATGGCCAGGTACCAGGCGGCACCCCAGAGAGAGCTCAACCTCCTAGCCAGCCTCAGCAGACTCCTGACTCTCAACAACCCACCCCACACCAAATCCGTCTATTCAATCCCGCCCCTCCGCGTGCCGTGGCAGAGCGTCGTCCTCCACGTATGTCATGGGGAGCTGCCCGCCAGCCAGGTCCTCTCTGCGGTCAATGCCAGCATCGTGGCGCTGTGCAGCACCAGCCAGGAGGAGGTGAGAACGAGCAGCCCTTGACTTGATGCCTAGGCCCTGTCTTGTTGAAGAGTTGCGATTGATTTGAATCCACTGTGAGACCAATCCTCTATCTTTAAACAAAGGCCACTTCAGATGACACAATTTTTGCCTACAACTGGAAGTGTTCCGTCACCTACTTTCACAAATGATACGATGGAGTCCTGCGATTCAGTTAGTCTCTAAGACTTACGACTGATTGGATGGTATCCTCTGCAGTGGCCTTAATGTACAGAATTACAATCAATATTGATCGCAAATCAAGTTGCAACCAATCACATTTCATTATGATACGGGGCCCTGGTCAATTTCTTATTTACTTTATATCCAGGCAGAATGGTAAATTGACTTAGGAACAATATTACATCACATTACTACAAAGAAATGTGAGGCTCCAACCACTTTCTGATGATTGCCTACAAGAAAAAAATATCCCATAGTGCAGTTCTACTTAGCTAATGTTTACAAAAGAAAACTTGAGATCATATAAAACAAGAATCATGATTTAAGAAAAAAAGCAGATTATTATCATGTTCTTTTGCTAATTAATAGGGGGGGGGGTGTTCGGAAATCCCAAGTTTTTTAAAGTTGTTCACAATCATCTTCTGTTTGAGAGGTAGACATTTAATTTTTTTGTACAAAAAGTATACCTCTGAAGTGAACGGTCATTGTAGTTCTAATGAACTCTAGCATACTGCTATCATACTTGTCCCATATCTTTTCTGATCTTTCCTGTTCTCCTTGCCATATCCTGTCATGCTACTTAATGGACATTACTTGTTCTGATGTTGTATCTTATTCATACTATATTTGAATATCTGTATCCTGAACATGGTTTTTTTTCCTGTTGATTTCTGCAGCTGGAAAGGTGCAAAGTTCGTGAGAGTGTCGAGGGTGTACGAACTCTGAAATCTACTCCTGTCAGTGAATGTGTTGGTATCGGTGAGTTCTGAATTCTTGTTCAGTATTATAATGGTATTAGAAAGATATTTTATGGGAATTAAAAACAATGTCCTTCCCATCCCTTTAACATCTCATATTGCTCGGATGTTTTTCTCACCTCCCCCTTTATACTGCCAGTAGTATAATATCTCTTTATTTATTTTATACATGTCTTCACCTGTCTGTATGTGTGAGTCTCTCCTGCCCCTCTTTCTCTCCCTCTCTTCCAGTGTCATTCTACTGGATAGTTATTTTCTTATCTCTTTGTCTTTGTATGTAACATTATGCATGAAATAAGAATTACAAATACTTCCTTAAGCTCATAAACGTGAAAGAAGTTGTAAAACGAGTAGTAGCAAAGATTCCAGACTCTTAATAAATAGCCTATTTGATTTCGGGATACCAGGAAGGAATTATCTCCAAATAATGCATTTGTTAAAAATTGAATAAAATCCAGACCCAGTGATAATGGCAGGATGCTTTTGCAGTTATTGTGGCCAGTATTCATTACTACTCTTGCCCCTTACTTTTAACAGTGGCTACACTATTTATTGTTGTGGGGGGGGGGGGGGGGATGGGAGGGTGGATGAAAGGTCACAGTTAGGTAAAGTTAAGTGAAAATAATGCAGAACCCTTGGAATGAGAAAGTTTGTTTGCCACCCTTACTGATCTCTCCCCCAGGGATCATACGAGCGATTGACATTAAGAAGAAGCTTTACTACATCCTGCCAGCTGTGCCCAGGGAGGCGCTGACTAGGGTCAACACACTCTTGGTCGGCGGGCCCTCCATACCAGAGTGTTTGCTTATGCAGGTACTTCACCTTACGCTGCAACCTTCCCTCAATTCTTGCTTCCCTTGTTTCATAGTTTGGAAAGATACCTGGAGGGAGAAATTTATTATAGTGAAGGGGGCTAATTTTTACGCTTGATGTCATGACAAAAATCACAATGAGCGGTGCTGTGCATGATATCCTACCAAGGATGTATCAGTTACATGAAGTACCATCAAATTTTTTGAGAAATATTGTTCCAGTAAATCATGCCCCACAAAATGTTTTTGATCCCACTAGAAAAACCTAGTTTGTTCTGTTCTCTTCAGGAGGTCTTTGTATTAGAGGGCTAAATTGCCCTGAGCCCCCGTGTAATTTATTCATTGATGGTTACTTAAAAATAACTTGATTATTGAAAAACTAACAAAGCCCTTGGTTCAACCCTCTGTTCTCAGGATGTCAGCAAATTTTTAGGAAGTGAAATAGTATACAAATATTTCATGACCATGAGGGATCTTGTGGAATCTATTTGCACAGAGGTTAAGTGGAGGGCGTGTGGTACTAATTTCCCCGAGACTGCAGGTCGAGGGAAATTGGTACCGCACGCCCTCCACTTCACCGAGGGGACCAATAGATTCCACAAAGTTCTCAAATAAAGATCATGAAATATTTGTTTTATATCCTTCATTAATATATTCTTTGTTCATTAATTTAATCCTTACCATGGACCTTGTAGTGCCCATGCTGTAAGCTCCGAACGCACAGCAGCCCGATTCAGATGTTTTGTTATTTTCTTCCCTCTCGAGCTCTCTTCCTTCAAATAGTTCATCTATTTGTGGTCATGTGACACCCTTTCAACCAATCAACGAACTGGAATATATTAATGAGGGATATAAATCATTATATTAGTGAAGTGAATTTCATAGAATGTATACCCTATTGGTAATTATTTCCTTTCTATGCGGTAGTATGTTCAAGTACTGGGTTGTTAGCTTCTAAAAATGTAACGGTTTGAAAATTGTAGAAACGTCAGTGATAAAGAAAACTTATTCCCACTTTAATGGTATGAGAGAAGTAGCTGACAGTGTCATGAAATTTGTCAATTCTCACGTATGATGTTAATAAACTGTTGAAAATTTGTGTTTCTTTCTGTTTACAGGTCTGCTCGGGCCATGGAGAGGTCCCGTATCTCAGCCAGTACTATGACACCAACATCCCGGGGTCTCTACCCATCATGCCCAAGACTTACCTCAAGAAAGGAGGACTGGGAGGGGGAGGAGGAGTAGGAGTAGGAGGAGGGAAATAAGGCACATGACGGAATCTAAGCTCACTCCATAGGATCTGAGAGACACTGTGTTCATGCGCATGTGCAAGGGAACGATGAATCGCATTGTAGAACACTTTCATTCTCATGACTTTGTGTACACACTACAATCGCTGAAGTAGCTCAAAGTGGGGTAGGGCGTTCTACAAGCTGGAATACAAATTATGAGGTTCATTGTCATAGCATCGCAATCAGAGCGTGTAGCACACTCACCATTTTAGAACAAGAAACACTCCTTGCTTCTACGGCAGAACACTCAAAACACCCACATCCAACTGAGAAGCTGGTTGAGCGATGCGCCTAGAATCTCTTTGTTTATATTGGACGTGTACACACCAGAAACCAGAATAGGTCTAACGTGTGTTGGACTGCTTTACAAGGGTAGACAGATATCTATGCCAATATGTATGAGCTGTAAGTCAGAAGTGGCACGTTGTCTGAGCTGATGGTTGTGCCAGGCATATTTGTTAGTCATTGTTCACTTCAAGAGCTACTCACCATTAATGACAGAGTATATGGTGTGCACCTGTTCATGGTCTATGATGTGTCGGCAGTGAAACTCTATATGTTGCATGAAGTGCCTTGTAGTGGAAAAGTCACCAGATCACAGGGTATATGGTGTGCACCTGTCCATGGTCTATGATGTGTCGGTAGTGAAACTGTACATGTTGCATGAAGTGCCTTGTAGTGGAAAAGTCACCAGATCACAGGGGTTTCTGAAAGGCATACATGTGCATCATTCAATACAAACAAGTGCTCATCGCTAATGATGGCGCATCTGTTGTGCACTTTTAATTGTCACGTGCTCCAAATTAACATGAGGTGTCTTAAAGTGAAACTCTACCTGTTGCATAAAGTGCCTTGTAGTGAAAAAGACACCAGATGAGAGGTGTCCATTTTATAGTGGTATCAGCAGCTGTTGAATGTAACGCATACAAATTTTAAAACAACACTTGATATCTTGTTTGTGTAGAAAGAGTTATCTTTGTTATGATCAATATCATGTGATTCTGTAAAATATTTAACATTGTTTTATGTATTTTGCAGAATAACAATGCATGTGAAGTGACCAGCTTTTTGGATGGATAAAAAGTAAAAAGTACATCTCAGTATGATGATTTTTTCATAAAAAATAATCACCTTGAATGAAACTTGTTTCATCATTCATGCAAAGAAAATTGGGAATTATTGCTATGAAATTGCATCATATTTTCTATTTTCTATTTTCCATTTCATTGCACTGTCAACATAAAATCCTTAACTGGGCAAATGATTTACCATGAAACCGACTTCATTTAGAAGACTGATAGATGAATCAGAGAATGACCCATGAAAACAAACATATAACAACCATGACGGATCTGAGTCCCATATCACAAAGAGTGAAGTGTAATAGATACTATCAACTTTGCTGCATTCATGTGCAAACTCTATTGCAACTCACCATATTAGAAAACCATGTATAGTTATGATAGATCCACACAAGCTACGATAAATATCAATTGCAAGTTACAATCAATATCGATCAGTGTTCTTTGTGATACAGATTTATGATGGACAATCTTACAATCAATACAAGTCCTTTGTTATACAGGCTCTCAGATACTCTGTTTCTTTGAACATCGTTATGCCAATCTTTTTATACATGTACTACCTATTTTATTTCATGATTCATTAGTACTTCCTGCATGTATTTGGCCATTTCTCCCTTATGAAACCGAAAGTAGAATGCTTAAGATTTTAAAAAGAATCTAGATGTATTGGCCTGTCAACACTTGTGTACTCATTTTGTGCACCAAACACCAATGTGTGTATTGTGACTCAGTTATATTGAGACCAAGTAGTCAACTTCTTGCAAGAAAATAAGAAGTGCTCACCATGTGTCATTCACCAGAGCCTTCGCTCCAGGCTGTGATTTTTTTTTTCTGATGCACTGCTTCAATTACAACTCAGTCAGGACACTTGGTTACAGCTTTATGTTGCATGTGTGGATTTTTGTCACCAATAATGCATACAAATCCTATAAGCAGCAGTTTACTTGGAACAGGATGGGTTAAAAACAATCTTTTTGGCTTCCATGGAGAGTGAGGATGAAAGGTTGCCTGGCCTATGTGTGCATACTCTGTACAGACGCTGTGCCTGGTCTTTGTCCATGCATGGAGTCTACAGAATAATGATATTTCACAATACACTGTAGCTATGACTCTAATGATCAAATGGGTAACTACACGTACATGCAGAAAGACTAATGAGATTTTAACTTAAAAGTCAATGAACTTTGCCGATTGGTTCTTGTTTCACCATATTGAGAAGCTTGATGAACCAATTACGACTAAACATGGTACAAAATTGCATCACCACATGGGAATGAAATGATGAGTTTTGAGGTTTTGTCATCAGATGTTACATGTTATAAAATTAGTAGTTTTGAGTTTAAGAATTCATGGGGAATATATTGAAATATATTGAAGCAGTGATAGCATTAAACCTCAGTTTTATGAGCAGAGGTTATTACAAATCAAACCAAATAAAACTCAACTAGAGACAGTCAAATTGATCTAGTTTAAGTAACTTCTTTCCTCGTGATAACTGATTGAAACAATATGATAATTATCACAGACATGAACAAAGGGAAGGGGAGGCAAACTTGCTGGAAGACAGTGAAGCTAGTTTCTAAATATTGGAGAAAAAAGAAAGTAAATTACAGAGTGGGTATTTTTTTTTTAAACAATGAAGTGTGCCAGGATTTCTGTTTCATAAAATTATTGTCTGATATACAATCTTCTTGCATATTTATGAGATTGAATGTGATATATTATGTACAATGTATGAATGATTAAAGTCTATGAAGATTGCAACATGAACATGTATACACATTTTGTAGATTATGTTTAAGGACACAAAATCAGAACATGGAAAGTGGAGATGTATTTTTATGGAGCTCAGTGATCGAGAGATGAGAGGATAGGTTGAAAGTAAAGAAAGAGAGAAAGAGAGAGAGAGAGAGGGGGGGGGGGCGGAATGAGAGACTGTTTAAATACACAATATTTGTACATTTCGTCAAAAGACACACACACACATAAACACACACACACACATACACACACACACATAAACACACACAAACATACACACAGGTAGCCCTTTGCATGTGTGTCCCTCCTTTTTTATTTCCCTCTTAGACACACACACATAAATACACGCACACAAACACACGTTAACACACGCGCGCATAATTTCCAACCACATGCCTAGTTTCGTAGGATTCTTGGCTGATAATCTAAAAGAAAGGTGGTCAAGGTCTCAAGGACTGTAGTGCGTATACACAGAAATGTATAACTCCAAATTTTTCCTAAAATATCATTTAATATTCACGTGCTTACTTCACGAAAAGTAATTGATGAAACGTCACAAAACTTGCTTTTAAACAAAGTGACATGTTATCTAACATGCTACTTTTTAAAGCAATTTGGACATTTTGTAGTACCAGTAAATTGTTCATGAAAGTGACATCCCTTGACTAAGAGATGTCTTAATTTCAGTTTGATTCTAGATGCAACCTATTTTAAATCATTTATCAAAAGTATCCAAAGTTGTATTTAACACCCAGCATAATAGTGGGGTAGGTGAATAATTGTGCACTTTTGTGTACAAGCACCAAATTTGGCACACATGTTCAAAATCATATTTGGAACAATATTAGATATAGAGGCATCTCAAAATATTTTCAGGGGCACCTGCATGGGGGCAGCCCCCAAAGTGCCCCAGGGGCCCTTATACTTCTTTTCGAAAACGCACGGCCGGCATTGAAAAAAAACCCTGTCTGTCTGTCTGTCTGTCTGTCTATCTATATATCTGTCTCTCTCTCTCTATCTCTCACTCCCTCTTTCCCTCTCTATCTCTCTTCTCTGTATATTTTCCTTAATTCTCTCTCTCTCCTCTTTTTACTACTTTCTACTACCCACGTCTCCCCACCCCCTTCTCTCTTTAATTTGACGCGTCTTTATTTTCTTGATCTTCCCTCATCTCTCATCGGATTTGTTTTCTCCGTCTGTCGCCTTTCCTTTGACGTCCTCACCCCGGGGGGGGGGGGGGGGGGGGCACTCAAATTATATTTTGCTGGGGGTGTGCCTCACGAAACCCTGAAATGGGGGTCTAAGGAACTGACTACAAGGGTAAAATCCGTGTAAAATGTGGGGTCTTAGGAACTAAAAATATACCGCGCGGCATTGTGAAAAACAGGGTCTACAGAGCGATCCCCGCTGCACATGCGACGCGTTGTGTTTACGCCAGGGGTTTCTTGCAGCTTGCTCGGCCGGCGGGTTGGGCGGCCGGGTTGATGTTGAAGCGTAGCAAGCTGCACGCAAGCCGCGGACCGTCTGGGGAACGGAGGGAGGGGCACAGCGGCAAGGCTAAGGAGCGGAACTTTCGCGGAACTTTCGCCATGCATAGGATAAAGAGGATCTAAAGAACGGATATCGAGGTCTCAAAAAGGGGGTCTTCAAAGCGGCACGTCCCCGTACCACCAATGTATGTGAGTGCCCCCCCCCCCCCCCGGGGTCCTCACCTGAATGCTCTTGCTGCTTCCACCATTCATTCCCATATACCCTCGTTCATACCTGGTTCCACCTCTGTCCCAACCGTGTTTCCCCATACCTATTACACGGACCATCATTGTCCTCATCCACCCTACCCCTTCCCCATCAAAGAAATATTATTACTCTTATTTCCAGGCTGTACGTTGTTCCAATACAGCCACCCTGACCGCATGACTACATGTATAACTATTCCCATCAGTTTGAGTAAAAGGGCTTTCGAAAGTAATAAGCGAGTTCGTAATTACAATGTGCGCATGAGCAGATTGTTGCTGGTACGAATAACCTCGGGTCAATTGAACAACTCACAGAGTAAATTTAAAATTCATTAGATACTCAACCAGGTTTCTCTTCATTATCATGCAGATATGACAACAATCATTCAGCTTTGAAAGGCAGTAAAAGAACATTCCACCATGCGCACCTGTTCGTATTGTTGTTTTGGGCACATTGTAAAATGTATTCACATCCATCATCCCATCCGCCTTAATGAACAGATCCAAGTCTGCATTCTTGTAGTATTTATTCAGTGAATTGTCCAACCATCGTGTAACTACGAACTGGTCTATTGCAATGCCCCATCCTATCAACGAATGAAATGCCCTGTACAGAAGATGGCATGTGCAAATCCATCTTCCAAGATTTTTGTCCGACTCGTTTTACATTCATTTATAGGATGGATCACGCTGCTATTAGTATTACTAGGTGTAATATATATGCGTACCATTTCTTGCCCAGTTAGCAGTAGATTACACGATTTTTATAGTTTGACATTCATTCGAACAACATGATGGAACACAAAAAATGGGTCTTGCAGACTTGAAGTCTTGACATGCCTGAGGTGCACTTATTTATTCTGGAGCTCTTTGCTCACAGCAAGATTTTCTCGCATGAACATAATTAACATGAAGTACATTTGCATATTCAAATGAAGTAAAAAAAAAAAAGAACCAATATAAATAAAAGGAATGAAGCAGGCCAACAAAATGTAGGAACCCTATTAAACAAACCAACCAATGGAAGCAAGAAGGATGATGATGGGTAAATGATCTGAGTGATTATGTAATCAAGAATGTTCAACAACTGAAGAGCCAGGTGTGAGGATGGAATGAATAAGCACATCTGAATAGGAAAGGAATGAAGGTGATCAGAGAAGTAGGATAATGACTGATAAGATGAAAAAGAACATAATTCCAGACAGAACTGAACTAAATACCAACTTCATTGAACTAAATACCAAACACGACTAAAGATTAACTAAACATAAGATAATTCAAAAGAACAAATAACCACCCTACAGTAGGATTCTTGACTGACAATTTAAAAGAAACGTGGTCGAGTAATGTATTGAGGTTAGTGAGGGTTTTTGCTACGCTTTCTTACGAAGTCTTTTGCATTTTGGACGTCATAGTGAACGGTCGTTCTGCTCAGGGAAAGGCAGGTAGAGGGTGGAGAGTAAAACTTTCTTCTAGACGTGCCAGTCTCGACTGTCGTAACGAAACGTTACTATTGGGAACCCCAAAGCTTAAGCAACAACTGACAAATTCAAAGTGCATTCCATCCATTGAATCTGAATGACCAGATACAGGTTACTGTTGGGAATTACCATTACGAAAACGGTGTATTCAGAACACAATGGGCATTGTGCCGCACACATGTCAGCCCACAAATTATTTTCTGCCAATAACTTCATGCAGGGACGTGTTATGGAAGGAAACAACTTTCTTTCTTTGAACCCATGTGCCAAGCCGCTGAAAAGTTATGTGTTCTCAACAGGTGCTGTTCAGGTGTTTGAACAATTATGAACATGAATGTGTGGCAACGCGGCTTCTCAGAGAGAACAAAAGAAATGTACAGTCTCATTTCGCTTGTCCCGTTCTGTTAATAGTTCCACGAGCATAACAGGTATCAGCAAAGTTTTTCAAGTGAAATATCTCTGTTGCACGCAAACACACACAAACGCCGTTATAATGATAATACACAGCTTAGTATATCATTTTGAGTGTGGTTGAATCCCCCAAATGCACAAGATGTCAGAAAGTGAAGAAATTGGTGAATTTTGTAAGTAATACAAATAGCTTTCATGTCCGATTTTTAATGATTCCTCAATAATTTCCGAAACAAAATCAGAGTAAATGATCTGTCATTATCTGCCGTTAACTTCCTTATTGTTTGCAAACAAATTTGTCAAAAACAAAATGTCTACAGACAAATGGGAAATTAAAGAAATGTCTTTTTAAGTTGACATCAGCTAAATGTCGGCTCGGTACATGGAACAGCAAAGCATTGTCATGATTATGGAATGCTTTTGACATTCATGAGCACGCTTTACCCATACAGATGTTTGAATGTATTATGCTCGAGTTTCTACTCCTTCGTAACACCTCCCTGCTTCATGCATTATTATACAAATATTGACTGTTATGAGGGGCACAGTTAAAATTATAAGCCCAAGATGATGTCAAAACCATGACTATGCCCGAAGCGAAGCTGAGGGCATAGTCATGGTTTTGACATCACCGAGGGCCTATGATTTTAACTGTGCCCCGAATATTAAGCAGTCAATATTTGTTTTATAAACCGAATGTATAGATTCTTCTCATCGATTGGTTAAAAGATTTCCTGAACTGACAAGGCCTTAGATAGCATGCAATAGGCATGTAAATCAACACTCATTGCGCGTACAGGGATTGCGCACACAAGAGCGATATCGCGCGGTGTTGAGGTTGTCTTATTATTTTCCGGGCACAGTCGATTGCCATGCCCCGGGCACAGTTAATTTTGACGTCATCTTGTTAAAAACGGGGGCACAGCTATTTCGATGACTCTACTTTTAACCAATCAGATGAGAGGAATCTATGTATGAGGTTTATAATAATGGATCTGATGGCAGTTACTCGCTGACGTACTTACAGGTGTGATACATATGAACCCCGACCCGAGCGACCATTCACTTCGAATTCCTGAATTCCTGCTTATTTCTACCTGTCACAGGGGGAATCGTGAGTTGGAGGATATTTTGGAGGCGGGGCTTATCAGTGCTGAGAAAAAATAAATAAATTTTTTTTTAAAATATTGGACACATATTTCCATTGAACAGTTAGTGATTTTGTTATGTATCTATTATGTTGCATCGACATAAGTCAACATACATTTTGATGACAGGGACCTTTAAGCCTTTTCATCAAGTCATTCATATTCAGGAATTCGTAGTGAGTGGTCGATCAGGGGGGGCATTCCGAAAACGAACTTAGGAAAAATTTTATTGTATCTCAGGGACTTAGGAAAAATTTTATCTTTTGGTATTCCGAAAAGCCAACTTACAATAAAAGATAAAATTTTTATTCAAATGAGCTAGAGATAAAATTTTTATCTCTGTGGATTTTCTGAATACCGCCCCAGGTCGGGTTTATATGAAATGAACACAACAATGACCACTATATATCACACCTGTCAATCAGCGAGCAACTTCCATAAGAGTTCCATAATACATTAAGCTATATAGCAGAAAATGATATGTGGGCTGACATGTGTGAGGCACAATAGCCAGTGTTGTGTTATGTGATCTGATACACACACATTTAAAGCACTAAAATAATTTGTCCCAAAGTTAAAATCTCATAAAATATATTCACATGATTACTGAAAAAAGATTATTGATGAAATGTTGAACCTGCTTCTAAACAAAGTGACATCTCTTGACTTAATGATGTGTTTATTCAAGTTGTAACTTTTTGTACATTTTTTTTCAAGTATCATAAGCGTTATTTCACACTGAGTATAACTCTGATGTGCTTGTTTTTCTCCATCCCTCTCCCCCCTTTTGAATA
The DNA here is from genome assembly GCA_963669155.1 of Arbacia lixula. Taxonomy (NCBI): domain Eukaryota; kingdom Metazoa; phylum Echinodermata; class Echinoidea; order Arbacioida; family Arbaciidae; genus Arbacia; species Arbacia lixula. The sequence goes on from OZ022576.1 coordinate 45,307,223, forward strand.
TCCTTCTCGCGCATTCTCTCTCTCTCCTCCCTCTCTCTCTCTCTCTCTCTCTCTCTCTCTCTCTCTCTCTCTTACACACACACACACACACGCAGTCATCTGACGCAAATATCTCGCTGCCCGGTTACGGATAGCCTCTGGTCGAGGCCCTGGCGGCTGCTTTCGGAGCGAAGCGAGGGAAATCCTAATTCGCTTCGCCCGGAAAGCAGCCGCCAGGGCCTCGACAAGAGGCTAGGTTACGGAGGGACTGTGGGAGGGAATTATCGAGGGGCGTGACTGTACAGTCGACTACGAGGTACGTTGCCAGGGTGTGTGGCCTGGCTCATGTTGGCTATAAGCGCTAGCTAGCAGCGGAGCTCAAATGCAGCCACGGCCACATGTGCATGCAGATCTATGCGTGCAGCTCGCTTACTGTGCATGCCCTTAATTGTTTACGTTTAATGATATATCGTGCATTTAATCATACCGATCCATCTCACTGATTTGACTGATGTTATTGTGTACACAGTATCCACTGCACTGCACTGCACTGCACTGCACTAGTACTGAACTATATTGGATTGGATTGAGAGCAACGACGCATGAAGAAGCAAAAAGAAGATAGAGAGACTCCGACTGTTTTAGTAGTTAGTACAGACAGTATACGCATGCAAACGTTTCGATAATTTAGTGCAATACACCTTGGTATTTAGTTTGACATAATAAAAGCAGCATGTCGGACAACAAAGAGGATCCCGCTGTTACAAACTTCAGAGAATACCTCCGCATAAAGACTGCGGAACCTGATCCAGATTACGGTAAGTGTGCCAGGTCATTTTTGCCCAGTTGGGCAAAGGGAATGTAAGACCGAAAAATCACTAATCAGTCTCTAGTCTAGTACTGGATCCGCTGAGATTGCATCTGGCTCCTTAGACCGAAAAATCAGTCTCTGACTGTAGGACGTTGGATCTGCTGAGATTTCATCTGGCCCCTCTGAACGCCCTTTTTGGGGGTATGTCCAAAAATGTAATTTCGATTAAAGAATGCCCTGAATGAGATGGTTATTCCTGTCTAGGGGAATGTCCGGTGCTAATGATCAAAATTTATTTTCAAATTAAAATGTGTACAGGTTTCATTATCTTCATATTTTTATTTTCCATCCCCCTCACTATGCAGGCCGGTCAAATGTCTTCTCATATTTATACAAACAATAAAACAGACAATAAATTGTCTGACTTCAAAATGTGTTTAAACTTGATCCATGCATGAGACTGAGATCTGCTTTGCTCGATCTTCATCAATATCTTTACAAAATGCTAAATATGAAAACAAATTCTGCAGAGATCAAGACTGTTAACAAGCAAAGTTATTTTATATGGCCATGAGTAGGATGTATGTCTTTAGCTCTCTTTCTGTTCACCTTTACAGATGGAGCTATATCATTCTTGAAGCGAATGGCTGGAGAGATGGAACTTCCAGTGCAGTGTGTTGTGGTTTGTTGCATACAAGATTTGATTGAGATTTCAGGAGGAAGTGCAAGATAATGCAATTTATCTTGCCTTCACTACAGTAATATAGATCTCAATTTCTTTATCTTTATGAAAAAAAAAGAAAGTCAAAACACTTACAACATTGATTGAGCATGCAAGTTTCATTACGGTACTTCTTTTTTTTAAATTGAATTTTCTCCCTGAAAACGTTAGCTAGTTGCTAAAGGGCATGCATTTTTAGTAACTAATACTGTTTTATGCATATGGCCCTGAATGTTACTTTACATGATTTACAGTCAATAATCTATTATTGCATAGTAGAGACTTATTTGTATGTTGTGTGCATGTTTATAAATTGTGAACTATTTATTTTTTGTATTCCACCATACAAACAGATACCCAACTAGGCAAACAAACGGAATTAAAACTGAGAATGTACTGAACTATCAGAGGTATCAAAACTCCCCAATAGAGCGTTCCCAGGAGCACCCATATTGGAGGACAAAACAATATGGCTGCAACTGGGAATGCTCTATACAATGAGTACTGTTTCATGAATGAATGGGTTGCAGGCATTTTTCGCGGGTTGTTGTTTTCATGAATGATACCCAATTCACGAACCTAAAGCGATTTGCGAAAGTCGCTAAAATAACAACTTATACAGTATCTAATTTATAAAGGGCCTCACTGACGGAACTATTGCTGCGATTGCAGCAACTAGTCTGTCGCAGCAGCCGCATCAACTCATGAGACAGGAAAATGGCTCCTGCTCTCACAAAGACAACATTGCTGTGACTTTTTCTTGTCATTTTATACCTAAATCTACAAATTCATCTACCATTCGCTTTTTTCCTCAATCTCCTTGCTTTCGAGACATCCCCCTAGTCACAGGCAATGTTAGTCTCCGATACCTGCTGGAGACTGGAGAAGCCTAAAAAATGTCAAACATGTATAAAGTTCCTGCAATTCCCCAGAGACTCAGCTCGTCTCCAGGAGACATCGCCGCGACTGAGCGGAAACTGAGTCACCAACAAGTCTCAAACTAGTCTCCAGGGCAGTAAGATGGGCTCTTAAAGTAATGTTTGGTATAAGTCACGCTTGCTGTCAGAAACATTGCTGCTCTGTATGATTCATACATAATCCTGTTACAAAATGCAGCAGATGCTCGTGAAGGGTTGATGCTCAATGTTGAGTATATATACACTGTGAAAAATAAACCCCAAATCTTGCTGTACAGGTGCACCCTGGGAAGACAGTTGTGGTGATCACATGGGAAGGGACAGACCCCACCCTGAAGAGTATCTTCCTCAACTCACACATGGATGTGGTCCCTGTCTTTGCCGTAAGTAATACAGAGGATCCTCCCGAAAGTGCAATGAGAGACTGCATGTGTGAGACCAAGGCCCTGTTGCATAAAACTTGCCATTGATGGGGACTTTGCTTAGAGAGCTCTACATTTAGCTCTATGGGACTTTGGTACCAATAGCAATTTTTTACGGACTCCTTTAATTTCATTGGCTGTCAAGCAATGTTACCATGGTAGATACCATTGATGGTAGAGTTACCATTAATGGTAAGTTTTGTGCAACAGGGCTCTAGGTTTTACTGATTTCACACACAGACACACATACACAAAGGACAGTTGTGATTCCCGTAAGCAACAGGTTAGATGCACATTATGTGACGATTGTGTTAGGGAGATGTTTGTTAGAGATGAGGAGCTCTGCATGTAAATGTGTAAGCAGCTGTGATAGCCTTTAGACAGCTCCTTATTGATATGGCATTTGTTTTGCATGTGATGGAAAAATTCACTTGCACAGAAAAGGCATGTGCCTACTTCTCTGCAATATCATGTAATATTTGCCCACGCAAATGTTCGGTCCCAAAAAATAAGCAAACAAATGTAATTTTATGCTAAGATCTTGCTCAGTATGTGTTATCTTATCAAATCTATGTTGGTGAGAGCCTATCATGTGGATGGTTGTGATGATGTCAATGTGTTTATGAAGATTTATTGTGTTCTCTTTTAGGAGCACTGGATTTGTGATCCCTTTGAAGCCAAGAAAATGGAGGATGGCAACATCTATGCCAGAGGCACTCAGGTAAGGCATGACTGATGTGCTCATTTATACTTAATAATGCATTGAAACAGATCTTGTCAGAATGGTCTTATATTTGATATATGCCCCCCCCCCCATACTTTGATATGTGGCATAATGCTATCATTATTTTATTAAGATAGTATGTCCATTTAACTGTATATGTTGGTGATATTGTATGGCATGATTGTGTACCGCTATTGTGTAACAGCAGTCAGTCTTTCGTATTCCGAATTGTATACTGAAGCAGTTGTTTATTATTATGATTGAAGTTTTGGTTACGGTTTTATTTTGATATTGTTCCTATACCACAAAGGTATACCAAACAACATCCATATGACCCATTGCTTCAAAACCAGTTCCCAAGTTTAACATTACATTAGGTCTTTATTGTCAATACAGAAAGATTTCCCTCATCTGTCCATTCTGTATTTCTTAGTGTCTATTGACGCTTGGCAGTTAACTCTGAATGATACAAAAAGATTGTGACTAAAGTTCTATATCCTCTCTCTTGCAGGACATGAAAAGTGTTGGAATACAGTAAGCAAATATGCCAGACTTTTATCCCTCTCATTTTTGTGCTTAATCATCATGCTTTGCTTTATTGATTTCATTTTAGCTGCATAAACTGAATAGCTTGCTTGTTACTGAAATTGCAGCTTGTGATTGTGTGCAAATTCTTAGCTTTGAAATAATGATTTGCACTGAATGCTAATAGAAGGAAATTGTAAACATGCTTGTCATACTACAGGAGTAGACAGAAACTTGTGAAGGGTTTTTTTCCATATGGTGTCCCCATGTAAAGAGGTGTCTTTTTGTCTTGCCTGAACAAATTTCAGCAGGATGATGAGGTCAACGGTCATCTCGGCACCATTTTAAATATTGGAAAAAAAAACACTGTTTATCGATTGCCAAATCAGGCGAGACTTGTGGTTCGCGAGCCACCTTGTGTTATTGGTGCCTTATTTCATTATTGGTAGAAAACATTTGTGTATACATTGCTTGGGTGCATGAAATGGCTTGGTACTGAGAGGATTAGATATATATTCCGTACATGATTTCTTGTATGTCATTGTGTAAGTTATCTTGTGATCAATCTGAGGAAACAGCTATAGGTGAGAATGCAGTCTGGACTTAAATTTTCATCATGTGGTTTCTCATGTAATCAATTATGTTTTGCTTTCATTTGCTTTATGTTTTGCTTTCATGCACTAAGAAACGGTGTAGGAAGTGCTATACCCATTTTTAATGACCATATTATTTGGTAATTATGATTATTATTACTTATGGATGGCATTCTTGTCCTAATGTGATATTCCTGTAGATATATTGAGGCGATCCGGAGACTGATCAAGAAGGGTGTGAGGCTCCTGCGTACAGTCCACATGTTCTTCACTCCAGGTATGAACGTGTCTATAAAGTAAGCACCTGTGAATGGTAGCTTGTTTGAGAGTTTCTTGTATAGGCACAAACACTTTTCAGTCAGTCAGTCAATATTGGTCTGCATCAAAGAGCCTGGAACTGCTGAGACTCACTTCCATATGTTTTTACAAGTTCCATTCCTCCCCCATCCCCCATCCCCCCATAACCCCTTCAGCCCCCCCCCCCCCCCTCCACATACACACACTCACAATAGCCCTTGTACGCCTCTTTACCCCACAAGAACGGAAGGGACAAAAAATAGAGAAGGGGGTTCTATATTTCATATATCAAGTAGAAGATAATACATGTCGTTGTATGTGCTTTAGTGAGTATTGGTTCAAGTGAATCAGTCAGGTGTAGATGTTTGTAGCTCATGATATTAATTATGGGAAAGAGACTCAAGAATTAGAAAAGTACATTATCGCTATCTGTCAAAATTTCTGAATATCAATTCATTCATCTTTCTTGTCATATGGCAGATGAAGAAATTGGGAGCTTCTTTGGAATGAAACTGTTTGTCCAAACTCCAGAATTCCAGAAACTGAACATTGGCTTTGGTCTGGATGAAGGTAAGCTAAATTCTGATTAGAGCTGATATGAAAACACAATAGAGACCAGTTGCATTCATATATGTGATTGTTATGGAGATAAAGGTTGTGATAATGCACCTTCCTTCACTAATTGCCTTTCAAATTTATTTATTCATTGTTATATCCCTCATTAATATGTTCCAGTGCGTTGATTGGTTGAAAGGGTGTCACATGACCACAAATAGATGAACTATTTGAAGGAAGAGAGCTCAGAGGGAAGCAAAGTACTATTTCGTGACGTCAGAGGGAAAAAAAGTACTATTTCGTGACGTCATGTCAAAAATAGTCTTTTTTTCCCCTCTGGACTATCGATATACGGGCTATCAGTGATCGATATTATTTTCATTGATTTTTCCCAGGTAAATGCGCGACACGCAAAATCTACGCGATACATTTCTTTTCAGCTGCTTTTTGGCAATTTAGCGGAAAATCATTGGGCGCGCTGCCGGAACTCCCGTGATGTTGTGGCCGAGGTGCAACTTGAATTTCTGTTGGTTTGCTCAAGCCGCAGGAAATAACAAAATATCTGAATCGGGCTTCTGCATTCGGAGCTTAGAGCATGGGCACTACAGTATATTACAAGGTTCATGGTAAGGATTAAATTAATGAACAAAGAATATATTAATGAAGGATATGAAACAAATATTTCATGATCTTTATTCGGGAACTTTGTTGAATCTATTGGTCCCCTCGGTGAAGTGGAGGGCGTAGCGGTACCATTTTTCCCCGACCTGCGGTCTCGGGAAAATAGTATCACACGCCGTCCACTTGATCTCGGTGCAAATAGATTCCACAAGATCCCTCATGGTCATGAAATATTTGTATAATGTATTTGTTCAGTTTTATTTAAAAACATGGCCTGCTTTCTATAAATATTCTGCATGCTGTGAACTGTTTACTGCAATCAGAATATGCAGGAAGCAGAACATTATAAACAAGTGTAAATGTGCTTTGATTAAAAAAAAAAGTCAAATACCCCTCTAAAACCACAAGAGCGCTCAGATAGATAGAAAGTGTACCCCTATCTTGAATGTTACATGTTCTTGCTCTCTAATTTCTTGCCCAGCAAAACCGAACATGGGATGGAAATAATGTATTTGCCGATGTACACTTCTTGTTAGCAAAGAATAGAATAGCAAAGAATTGTTTTATATACATTTTGATGAGCTTCCCCATCATGAGTCTGTCTATTTATGATGCACACACATGCTGCTGTATAATTATACTGATCATTGTTTTCTTGCAGGTCTTGCCAATCCAACAGAGAAGTTCTCTCTGTTCCATGCAGAGAGGGCCACGTGGTGTAAGTGTCTACTGTCATGTTTGTAGTTTCATGTTCATATCCACCTTATAGGTAGTATATCCATGCTGCTAGTGCTGAATACAATTTTGAGTTGTGTACATACCATGGTTCATGAGGGGAAATTGTTGTTTAAGAATGTCTCACAGAATGTAGGAACTGAAAATTGAATTTAAATGGGTTTATATTAGCCTAGTTACATTTCAAATGTATTTTAGATCTGTAAGTGCTTACCTGTGACTTCATCCTTGTATTAGTTTGCACTCCAGTCTAGTGCATGATTTATATGTACATGTGTCTATTTCATGTTCATGCATATCTTATAAAAGCAAAGATTAGCATATTTCTGTTACCCCCGGTATGTACTAATCGTAGCGCAGTTACTGTCTATCTTCACCGTAAATATTCAAGGTAGCAATATTTAGTCTAAAAAGCATTCACTTTGTTTACATTGATTCATTATTTTGCTTTGTTTGTAAGAGGTAATAAACTGGAATTTTAAATTGAATTGATATAATGCTTGATTCAAATTCTTTGATCATGTTTGTCTATTGTTCATGTACACGTTCAACCAAAGATCGCATTGTTATTATGTTGCAATAGTACCAAGCTTAGTATGTCTTCATCTGTAACCTGAGTTGTCATAATATTTAGTCTAGCGATAAATTTGTTAGTATTAATATTGTATTGTTGTGTTATGCATAGTTATTTGAAATACTGTTCTTCAGACTTCATTTTAAACATAACAGTTGTCTTACAAGTGGTATTTTTACACCCTTTATTTCAGGGATTGACGTTATTTGTACGGGGAATCCAGGCCATGCCCTGAACTATGTTGCGAACAGTGCTGCAGAGAAAGCAGTAAGTACTTCTCAGTACTATTGCATGTTCTGCTCTTCTTGTAAATTAAACTCTAACTAGAGGGCTATCTTTTTTAATTTTGTATAACGGACAATCATATTGGTGGCTTTGCAGTAATTAATCGTAAATAGATGTTGAGCAGAATTGTATGCTCGTTCAAGCGATTTATCTTGTATTATTTTGTAAAGTTGATACAAAATGTTCAAGCCCCAAACCACATGTTTGCGGTACTTGGTTCCTGAATGAGTTAACCCTTTGCGTGCCAGACAAATGCTGCATTTGTGTGCGTTGTGGTGAAATGATTTACAAGTGGCACTTTAAGGTAACCTGATGTGGCCCTGTCTACAGTAATGGGTACATTTCTATTAGATTTACTGTAACATTTGCATAAATCTCTTAAATACCAATTATTTATTTTGTCTCTTAAATAAACCAGCCAATAATGATAGTAAAATATCAAAGAAATGTATTGATTTGCACTTTACAAGGTTTTGTATGCTTCAGAAAATTATGCCTGTATAAATTTGCCACAGCACGTTGGTAACTAGACAGACAAGTTTGAAATACACTCATCTGTCCCGTTACCACGGTGATATGACAAATATGTACAGGCTTAGTGAAAAAATATATAAAAATGAAAATTCAGAGCGGGATTTAGCTGAAGCTGTTTTGGAGGAAATTAATTCAACATTCTGTCATATTTTGGTGGTGCAAGGTGATCATCATTTCAAATGATTCACTTGTGCCAAAAAATATCCCTTTACTGTAGACAGACCCATGTATACTTTTGTTACAAGAAAGAGAGGGAGAGAGGGATATTAACAGTATTAATAAAGGTGAAGATTAAATTTTGTTGATATATTGCAACTTAGCTCACTTCTTATATTCCTTTGTCTTGTCTTTAACTCTTTCTTCAGAGGATAGTGATGAATGGATTCCTTGGATACAGAGAAGAGGAAGCTAAGAAGTAAGCAGTCCTCCTTGTTATAGAAATTACATATTAATTATCATATTCCTTCAGAGCCATCTATTAGTTCATTATTTATGCAAAATTTCTTTGATATCACATCTGGAGAGCAATAAATAGATTCTTGGCAACATGGGTAATATCAATTCTACCCTACTCTGACAAAAGGAACCAAGTGACAAATCACTCAAATTTGGGTTATTGATGTTCTTAGATTGTATCCAGTATTCCCTACAAACGGCCAAAATCTGGACAGGAAATATTAATCTTCCTGCAAGATATTCAATTTAACATGATGTGGTGTTGCACTGATGCCAATGCAAGTGACATACACATTATGCTCATTTACAAGAAAAGTCTCTTTTGTTAGTTGCTTCCTTTTGTCAGATTATTGCAGAATATGTCTCTTGTCAAGATGAATGAGTGCACTTTCCAGTCTGTTCATGCTTCAGTCTGGCGTTTGCATTCTGCATCTTTCTAAATTCTATAGCCTACATATCTCTAGTTGGAGTGTGTGAAGAGAACTGCGTTTCCTGTTCTATTTCAGATATCAGAAGTGGTTGATATAAACCCTCACAAAAACCTTGATACATTATTTTTTACAATAGAGAGGAGGAGTTTTGCCATTGATTTGTACTATTTTTATTTCTGTCTTAATGACAACCATGAGATAGATTACTGGGAACGTGTTTCTTACAGGGAGATCAAATTAGTGATGATTAGTAGTAGATAGACCAGGATTTGGGGGTTAAGCGGATGCGTGAGGTGCTGTATAGATGTTGGATGTCATCCATGTAGTTGGAAGGTGAACAATCAAGGGCTGGAGTAAACTAGACACATGAGTTGTTATAGCCTGTAGCATGTTTATGTAGAATTACATTGGTATATTGTTAAATGAAAACATGAAAAGCTAGAAGATACATCAGGCTTTAGCGAGAGTATACAATATAACCCACACTCTTGTGATAAGTATTGTTCTGATTGCAAGGAAAGCAGGAAAGCTGAATCCATGTTTGTGTGAAAAACTCAACTTCAAACTTTGCTTTCTCTTTGCCTCTAATCGTGACTGTTTTACTGTCAGGTTGAGTACACAGAAGCTTGGAGACATTCAGACAGTAAATCTGACCTACATGACTGTGAGTTCATTCGTGATCACCCTGTAGTAAGCCTTGCCCTTCAAAAAATCACATTGATTTTGTCAGCATTTCTGTGTGAAGTTGTGAACCACAGCTGTGTCAGAATTGTTTTTAAGTATCATAGCTGCATGCTCATTGCTATGTCAATACTAACATCTGTTCCTAGTAGGGGCTCAAACAGGTTTATATCACTGTCACGAATTCTATTTGCAATAACCACAGTGCCAACTATTGATTTTTCAGTGAGGCATCATGTGCTCAGACTTTTACATATGAATAACTCTTGATGGTAGCCATACAAGCAGCCAAATTTTACATAGATTATTGGAATTTAACATAACTCTAAAACAAGTATTGCTCTCTAGTAGTTATTTCACAATACAGAACTCTGTCTTTGATTGATTTGACACCTGTCTCAGTAGTAATTTAACATATATATTGATCATTCTCCTCATATTTTTATCCTTTCTGCCTATCAACATTTGTGTTTAAACATTTCGCTCTGCAGAGAACAAATTTGCAATTCCAGAATCAAATTTTAGTATTCAGAGCTGCATTTTAACAGTTGTCAAACATTGTATACTTATATAGCATTATATTTGTGCCAAGTTTTAAATCAAATATCTCTTCTCACTACCATTCCTGAGAATATGTGATATATTATTTGTTTATATCAAGCCCCATCTTCAACATTATTTTGAGTAATTGACAACTGCAGTACGAGATATATGCCAATAATAGTGAAATACATGTAGTTGGTATATGAAATGGCGTACACCTAGTTTTGATATGCTTATGAGAATGTCTCTCCATACAAGTTAATCTTCTTCTGGTGTCCTTTCCCTTGTGGCATGCATGACAGGGTGGAGTAGCAAACAATGTGATTCCCGTTGAGCTCAAACTGCGATTTGACCTGAGGCTCTCACCAAAACAAACCCCGGAGGTATGTCAGTTGGTCATTTCACAATTCAGCCAAGCAAGGAAGGGTAGTGGTCAAGATTATGGAACCAGTAATCTAGTGAGAGACCCCTTCTACCTTTATCACATGTTCAGACTTCAGACATTAAAATTCAACCAGTTTCATTCAATCATTTCGAAATAATTCTGCATGGTATTTCCGTAGTTGCAGTATGGTGCCTTAGAATGTAGTGACAGTTTAATATCCAATATGATAATGCAGATCTGATCAATTTGTTTCCTTGTCAACATTTCTGATAATGTTAAATTGCTCTAATGTTTTTTTTTCTCTGTCTGGTGTCATTCATATAACAGTTCCTGGTGAGTAAGATTGAGGAGTGGATTGCTGCTGCAGGAGAAGGAGTGACCTACGAGTGGCTCAGGGTGAGTAGTAGAGCAGTAGAAAATAGGTGACAATAGCCAAGTTGTAGTGCCCCCAAAAGAACACGGATTCAACTTATATACTATGGGAACAGGAATCAGGAACCAGGCATGTCCAGTCCCCACAAGTCTAGCAGTCACAACACTTTTTTTATTGTATCTAATGCAATTCTTTATAACAAATGCATGAAATTGATGTGTGTAACCAGTAGTTAAATATCTTCACTACCCTTCATGCTTTTATTTGAAGTACGTACTTCCAGGAATTAGGGAAAAGAAAGATTTTACTAAAAGTTGTCTGTCGGTCTTTGAACAAAAGTTTTGTCTTAGAGACAAAAGCCTGTACGCTCTAGCCTATTCTTCTCCACTGCTGAAGGAAGGGGCTTCTTCACCAATTTTCCACTTTACATCTTGAGCACTCTTTCCCTGCCTGTCTCTTTTCATAGTATCATACATTGATAATTGTGTTGGTTGTTTGGTAATTGTTCTCCCATGCAGAAGGGAGTGTGCTACACAACCCCGCTGGATGACACCAACCCCTGGTGGAAGCCCTTCAAGGAAGTTTGTGACAAAGAGTAAGTACTTCCACCTGTCATTTAATGAACTTCACCAAAAAATTGGTTAGAAATCACAACAATAAATTTTCCCAAATTATTTAAAGGGGAAGTTCACCCTGAAATTGTTTTGGTTTCAATAAAAAGAGACAAATGAAAGAAACATATGAGTGAAGGTTTTACAAAAATCGGTAAAAGGAAAAGAAAGTTATTTGATTTTAAAATGTTGATCTTGTGACGTCACGTGCGAGGTGCTCTCCCATATGTTGTGTACAATTTTTTTTCGAAAATGTACATTTTCTTACAAAGATATGCATCCTTAAACTTGTGCATTTTGTACATTATTAGAAATACGTTTTTACACACATACCTGTACGAAAAAAAATCATTCCGTTGTCAAAAACAGAAAAAAAGCAATTTATCGACTTATTTTGTACACAACATATGGGAGAGCACCTCGCACGTGACGTCACAAAATCAAAATTTTAAAATCAAATAACTTTCTTTTCCTTTGACCGATTTTCGTCAAACCTTCACTCATATGTTTCTTTCATTTGTCTCTTTTTATTGAAACCAAAATAATTTCAGGGTGAACTTCCCCTTTAATTTAATAATCAAGTTTTAAACAAACTTGTTGCAAGGATGGATAACCACATTTATGTGCTTTTCACACTGGCAAAAATTTCCTTAGCTCCGTACTATAGGTGGGGCTAAGGGGGGGCCTTAGCCCCACCTATAGTACGGGGCTAAGCTTAGGCCACTTTCTGTTCACATTGGTGTTTACCAAAGTAGGCTAGCCCCACCAATAATCTGGGATTATTTGGCCCTGCAAAAAAGCAGGGCTAACACCGCAATTGCAGGGCCAAGCCGAATAGTCCGGGGCTAAGAGCGCCAGTGTGAACAGAAACGAAAAATAGTACGGGGCTAAGGAAATGCGATGTCAGCTCTCAAGGCCGAAACGCCGAGACCAATCAGATAAGGCCCGACAGGCGAGTGACCTTGATGCGGAGTGGTAAAGAGCCGATGCGCAAGACGTACACTCATAAATATTTAGAAGCTGTCGAGAAAGTCCGGGGCTAACGATTTCGAGTGAGAACAGTGTGAAAAGCTAGTCGGGTTTAAGAAATAGTACGGGGCTAAGAAATGCCAGTGTGAGAAGCTTCAAAAAATAGTACGGGGCTAGGGATAGTACGGGGCTAAGGATAGTACGGGGCTAATTTTTGCCAGTGTGAAAAGCATATTAGGATTCAAAGAAGAGGTCAAAGGTCCATGAACATTTGCCAAACTTGGCTAAACATGGCCCCATTTTTTTTTGCAAATATTAAAAATTGAATGGTTTAATTTCACATAGGAATTCAATGGTACATTGCCAACCAATTTTTTTGAGAAGTTTATCAATGTCAACAACATGAATATAACCAAAGGAGCGGAGGCATGTTTGTGGACTGTGTGGCAGTCAAATTGTTCTAGTGCAATCCTAGAACCTGTCTTACAAAGAGTTATGATTGTTTTGAATCAATTGCACATCTAATCCCCTATCTCAACTGTTTTGAAAGAGAAGAGCCCTGATTGGATGCATCATTTACCTTTCCCTACTTTTGCACTTCTTCAAAGTCAAGAGTGGAATATACAGATTGAGAGAATAAATCATAAATTTCATGCTGAGCACTCCAGTTCATGCTTTCCCCACCCCTTCCCCCATGCAGGAAGTTGGAGCTAGACATCGGCACGTTCCCCGCGGCGACGGACAGCAGCTATGTTCGACCCCTTGGCATCCCGGTGATCAACTTCTCCCCCATCAACAACACCCCGATCCTGCTCCACGACCACAACGAGTACCTCAATGAGGGCGTCTTCCTCCGAGGCATCGACATCTACGAGGCGCTCATAACGGCCATCGCCAACGTGCCTTAGTAAACTTGCCTCTCTCTCTGGCTCTGCAGCCTAGGCAGTCAAAACCACAACTTTCCATGCTGCATATAGGGGAAAGATATCTTTTTTGAGTCATCTCCCTTTTCAGACTCGAACACTAATACACTAGACAAGCAGACATGAGCTTTAGTCTTGTTCTTGTAGTGGGACCTTCCAGTGCTATATGATCCATATAACTCTTTCTCTGTCAGACTCTTTACTGCCTAAAATTAATGGTGTATATCATTAGTGCAAAAATGTATCAATGGGGTATATGGGGTTAATAGCTGTAATTTGGCTTTGTTTAAATGTTCCTGACAGGGGGAGTATTTCTGGGAAGGCAATTTTCTTTCTGCAAATGATTTTTGAAGTAGGAAAATTTTTGTCTTCAGAAGCAGGAGATATTTTTTGAATGTTCTGGGAGGAAGCAGGAATGTAACCCATTGCTACTGTAGACTTGTTTTGATTATATTATCCTGTTCTCGTTTAATTTCAGTATTTACCATAATGATAATGAATATATCTTTCGGAGCCTATTTCTTGCAAGTCTTCCTAAATCAAGCAACAATGAGACATGTGATCCTGGCAGAATTGTTTTGCTTTGATTATCAGTGGAATCGTCTTACCGATATTGCTATTACCTCTAAGTTACTTAAAATTACTTAAAGGAATGTCATATCAAGGATGTTTAAGCACACGGATACGCATCGCTTTGAACAAGGTTTGATGCCTCCACTTAATATTTATGACTAGCAGCTGCTCTCAACAATATGATGTATACCCGTTTCCGTCATGATCACCTGCATTTTTATATAATAGGTCATACGCATTCCTATACATGCATACATTTCAGCTTTCGCTGCTGAACTTTTTGTCACTTTTAATTTTGTCACTAAGTGCTTGTTATGTAGTTAATAAGGACAAGCAAATATGAAATGTGATACTTCTTGAGATGGAAATATTAGCTTAGGTGCGGCTGGGCACGTTTTTCATGTTACTTGTCTGAAAGGAAAATATCTGAAAGTAACGTTTCATGCAGTTTTTTAAGCAGCTTTTGTAAAGCCTTCTTTTGTGACTAGAAGGAGAGTACAATGAATCTGCATTAATTAAACGGCAGCTGGATATCCATTGGTGAAACACCCTTAGTTACATTATGTATTTCTCAAATTTACTGCTTGTCTATTTACTTAATGTACAGCTTTGTATGTGCCATGTTCAACATTCCTTCATGGCTTAAAAAGGAGCACAATGAATCTGAAATAAGAAAATGGCTGCAGATACTCTGTGTAAGGTTTCCTTTGCTCTTGTTTGTTACGATTGTTAGAAGACCTCTTTTGTTCTCTTTTTTTTTAACTACATTAGTACATGAATAATTCTTGGTTGCTTGTTTCCTTCTTGCTTTATTCATAGTTTTTGTCTATTTTTACTCTCAGCTAAATGCATCTTTTATTTGCTATAAGATGGGAGAAATTAAGGTGTTTTTATGCCTCCGCCATAAGGGTACAAGTAAATTTATATATTCATTTTTTTAAATGGTAGAATTTTGTTCTTGTTCTTGTGTTGTTAAAGGTATTCTTAAAGTTGCGTTTACTAAATTTATTTTATTGGAAATTATACACCAGCATTCATTGTACCATGAAATGGAAAACAATTACTTTGCCAATAAATGCACTGAAATCTGTATCATGTATTTCAAGCCATCTGTATCTGTTCCAACCCATCTGTATTTGAATGATATGAGATTTCAAAAGGAGAGTACATGTAATGAGAAGGAGGGTGTGATGAGAAAGAATTAGAATTAAACTTTTATGCTAAGCCTGATCAACATGTAGTAATTTTACATCTACTAAATTGCACATAGTTGAAATGATGAAACACTGGTACGTATGGATATCAAAATTAACACGTCTTCCCGTCATGCAATAATGGCAAAAGGCAACTCTTACTCTAAGATATACCATACCGTGAACCATAATAACTAACATTAATTTAGCACCCTGCACCAAACGCACGCATTCATTTTCAATTTTTACACCTTTTTGAAGTATAGATGCTAAAATAAAGCTTTAAAATAAAGCGCACTGATTTCTATATACGCCATGAAACCTGCTAAAACTGGTCTAAACCTAAAACTGGTATGTGAATTCAGGCCAATGTGTATTTCCTTGTTGATGTATAAAAGAACAATGAAGGTAGCACAGTCATTGTGAACCAATAGAGTTGCTCATGGACGTTAATGATTGGGGTTCAATGTGATATTTCCTTTATACTGTACAGCCCTTGGGGAAACTCAATTCTTTCTCATTCCTTGTTTGTGATGTTTTGTTTATTGATTACACATTCATACATATATTAAGGTAACTATTCAAGAGGAACCAAACGAAAACTTGTCTGACCCAGATCAAGGCGAGTCCACAAGCATTCATACAATGCACATGCTAGGAATTTTGAAAATTTTAGTTAGGTTCCACCATACCACACTCTTTATATCAAAATTGTATATGTCAAATTTATTGCATTTTTATCATGGGTGTATGGTTGAATTTGAACTAGTGGAGATCCCCAAGAAATTTCAAAACTTGCAACTATCAAACCGGTACACTGGTATAAATAAGCTCCTTCAGGCCATTAAATAAACTGAATAAACTTTTAATACATGTCAATGAAATCAAGTTACATAAAGTACATATATGTACAAAAGGGAAAATGACTGTACATGTACAAAGAAAATGTGAGACCGTTTCATTCTGGTTCTAACCCTGTAGACTGGACTGAATACACTTGATGCACCTAGACAAAGACAAGCATATGAAAAACAAATTTTGATGGAAACAAAATGATGGATAAAACTATCTATAAGCATTAACATGCACTGTATCAAAAGTCATTGTTAAGTTACATTGGATTTGAATATTGATCTTGTGATTCATGCAGTGTTCCATAAAATGTAGTAATGTCTACCAAAAAGATTATATCTCAAATTGGGCGAAGACTGGGTCGAGTTTACATCACTCTTGCCACATTACCACTTTCTGTGTTCAGTGGTAAAGGGGTGTGTGAAACAATTTAGAGTGCATACATTCTCTATGCAGTCTTTCTGCGTAAGTGCGAATGAAACCACCCCACTATTGTGTATTCAAGCCAATGAAAATCATGAAGTGTTAAATATACATCATGAAACCAGAGTAAGGCACTTACTGAACAAGCATGACTCCCAGCTGCAAGAATGAGCAAAATCATGATTTTCTGCTTACTTTAAATGTACATGATACAAGTTTCTGAATATTGCAACATTTTGTAAAGTATACTAAACAAACACAAGTCATGAATTCGATATTCAAGCATAGAATGTACAAATTTATCACACACTTAGTGAACTAAAATTCCAGTAGTATTCCAATTTTTAGTTTCATGTGTAAGTTATCATTTCATTTTGCTTTAGTCAATATTTCGTCAAGTAAAGATCAAAATAATTCAAAGCATCTCGGGTCATTCTCATTTTTAATGCGTTTGAGTACATAAAATGAACTTCTCTTGTGGGGTTTCTCTCAATTTATGCCAGTCAAATTTCCAATTCCATGTTTAAATGTAACAGTAAATAAAAATATATAGCATACTCTTTTGAAATAATATCCATACAAAATGCATCTCTACAAGTTTGACAAAACAAAAATGTTCCTCACTTTGAAAACAAATTATTTTGTTCATTTAATCTTGTGACATAATTCTTCTCATACATACATGATGTTTTATTTCTACACACTTGGCAAGTTGACTACAGACTTGTCAATGAAGAAAGTACTCCACATGAGTTATGCACAGCAATAAGAATATTACGAGAATGTGCTGTATAGCACAGAACAGCATTACTTCAGACAAGCCTTAAAATTACGTAATGTCTACAGTCTTCATTAAATAAATTTTGTGAATGTACCTGGTATGTAAAAAGGTAATTTTACTCTATTTGATTTGGAAATAATTCTTCAAGTCTGTACTTGCTCCACTCGATCTACATCAAGTAAAAACTTTTTTCTTGAATACAGACATATTTCTCCACACGAACAAAGGAAAACAAATTGTAACTCACTAAGGCTACAAACAAAAAGAAAGTAAATGCATTACACCAATCCTTTTACTATGTCCATTTTGCTCAGCTTAACGTTGTGCATTAATTCATTTGGCAATACAAGTACATTAAGCTGGCCTAAATACATAAAGGTGACATGCTTTTAAAAACGGGTGAATACACTTGTTTTCATCAAAGTAATACAATTAAAAGATGATGACTTAACTCCAAACTGCTCTTTTCAAATCATAATTAGGCGGCTTGCCCAGTTCATTCTTGAAACATTCTTCACATCTAGTAAAGCATACACATTACACTCTATGCATATAAAGAGACAATTGGAGCACTATTCAAGATTAACAAAGCAGTTCAACCAAACTCTTCATGAACCATTGAGCTATCACATGGTATAATACTGCAATATTCATAATCACTTTTAATTCTTTCATCTATACATGGATATTATACACATTCCTGTTTCACCTATTAACTTTACTCTCACAAAAAAAGGACCAAAATTGAACACCTTAATTCTATGCAAAACTGTGGTCCTTCGGAATGCAAAACAAACCAAATAGCTATACAGCATGTATACATAAATAGTAACTTATGTGATACATAATCAAGCATAAAATCACTTGGTTGAGCACTTCAATGCAAAGACTGCCATCTCAGGATGGGTCCTGGCAATTGGACCACAGTGAGGCACTATTATGGTCATGGGTTTGACCTTGCAGTGAGGAAGAAAGCCATATGAAGGGGAACGGGGGAGGGGGTTCATCTGAGTTGAGTATTGTTTTAAGATTTGACTTGTGATATGGTAAAGCCATGAATCAACTTGCATCCTTATTCATAAAGGATATTTTTTTTTAAGATACTAGTATTACACGCTATACAAAGACGGATCCACGGGCTATCAGCTCAAAGGACTATCAATGGGATGGTCCAGGGACTACGGACCAGACTTAGATGTTGACCCTGACTGTAGTACAAATGTCATTTGGTTCCTCCTTGCTGGTCTTGGGCTACCAGCTTCAAGGATTGTCATTAATAGGGAGCATCCAGGGTCTTAGGACAAGAGTTATATTGATTTACATGGTCTCCATGTTCTTCCTGACTGAGATGAGAACATCATCCAAGAGATTTTTTTTTTTTCAGAAGAGTAATCAGTTCCAAGCAATATCATCAATGAAGTAGGCCAAGGGACTCGGGACAAGAGCTAGATAATATATAAGGTCTGCGGTGAGAACATCATCCAAGGGGATTTGCTTCAGGAGAGTATTAGAGCTCCCAGGACTGTCATTGAAGGGGTTGCTCCGGGATTAACGTCCAGAGTTAGATGCCATGTTCATGGTGTCGGCCCTGATGGCCATAAGAACATCATCCAAAGAAATTTGTTTCAGGAGAGCAATCAGCTCCAAGGACTGTCAAGGGTTGGTCTGGGATTAAGGGCCACAGTTAGATGCCATACATGGTCATGGTGTTGGCCCTGACAGCAGTAAGAACGTCATCCAAGGGGATTCGTTTCAGCTGGGCAATCCTCTCAGCCACCAGGAGCGCCATCCCAGGGTGAGACCATTTGGTGCCTCGAAGCTGCATGCAGATGTAGTGAATTTAAGAATAAAGATGGGCATAAAGTTAAACATCACTTATAATCAATAACTCTCTCTAAATATCATTGAAACACACAAAAGGACAATGTTATGAAAAGTTTTGAAAATGTCCATGTGCACAATCAATGAAATTCGAAACAAGACAGGTATCTATCTAAAAATCTTTTCATGAGTGATTATTTTATGAAACCATTTCAAAGACCAGTATTGTTTTGATAACAAAATTTGAATAGCATAATGCTGCTGTCAAAATCTCCTTTTTAATAACATGTAACATGCTTCAGAGTCAAGTTCACATAAAACTATTTAGATGCAAAGCACTGTATCTTCATGAAGTTACAGGCTGAAAGTGGACTTGAAAGTTCCTGTTTATATATAGATAGCAATATACTGCAATAAAAGGACACAAATGTCAAGCTACCGTAAAACAAATAACACTGGGAACAAAAATAATGATACTAATACATTTTACATAGTGCTACATGAAATGATTCTAAGCACGTTACATAAAAAAAGGAGCAAAGAGAGATATATAGAGAGATAAAGAACATGGATATAGTACTAACATAGATTTACAAAGATCACCTAAAGAGATGAGTTTTGAGAAGTGTCTTACTATCTCATTACCAATGATATGTAGACATGCAGTAATCAATGGGTTTTTCAAGACATTCTACTGTAAGGGTTAAATGGCGACCAACCTTTCTTGGCACAAAGTATGGAGTGTCTGTCTCCAGGAGGAGCCTGTTAAGGGGGATGGCACATGCCGTCTGGTGGGTGTGGGTTGCCGTGGGGAACGTCACCAGAGCAGTCAGCCCGATGAAGGAGTTGGGGAAGGCTCTCAGGAATGCACTGGCGAAACAAGGAATATACCCAAATGATTTGATTGAATCATTAACTTAAAAATGGTACGAGACCCAGATCAGCACAGAGGATGATTTCCAATGGGGCTGTGTAGCAAAATCACAATGTAACAAGTTATTAACAAGGATGCAAAACAAAGACCTACATAATGACCCAGAGGCAAATCATGGACACAAGCAGTAACAAATAAAATCGAGAACAATTACCATTTAAATGTAAATATAAAGAGTACAGTAATGGCTGTTTCAATACTGTACATTACACCTAAATTAAATCAAAATTGTTGAGAAATACAAAATATAAACATGAAAGTAATGAGCACTATTTACAATACTGAAATACATTATTCAGCACAATCAGGTGTAAGTTATTTATTGCACATTCCACTCTGCAATAATGATATTCCTGGTATTCAAACTTGCCCTTTCAGTTACATTATGATACTGAAAACACTTCCATTGCACATTCCCTTGCTTAAGATTTGCACACATTTCTAAAGAGGGTGCACAAAAGGGCTAAAAATATTGATTTGAATAATAAAAACAAAAGATTAAGAAAAACGTGTATCAATAATGCCAACGGCCACATTGCTGCGAAGGCCTAACAAATCATCTATACTGCTCACCCACCTGCACAAATGCTAAAATATCGCATCTCTCCTAATAACATTAACCCGATTTATGCTTTACAAAATTCCTGAATTGGGGCATGCAGTGACATCCAGATTCCTTTTCCTACAAGGAACAAACTACAAATGATCAATG
Source organism: Arbacia lixula (assembly GCA_963669155.1). Taxonomy (NCBI): domain Eukaryota; kingdom Metazoa; phylum Echinodermata; class Echinoidea; order Arbacioida; family Arbaciidae; genus Arbacia; species Arbacia lixula. Next base: position 45,328,177 of record OZ022576.1, read on the forward strand.
CAAATGTAAAATACATCTGTAGCCATTGCAAAAGAAAACAGCAATATAAGTAGAAAAAAAAAATACAGTGAAAGCTGCTTTAGTAAGCACCTTATAGAAAGACCACCAGCACATAGAGTTCACGATATTTCTTTCCCCTGAAAAACGTTCCTCATTGAAACCCATATGAAATTAAACTCTACATAAAGACCACATTTCTTGCTTGAGCAGTCTTTATACACAGGTTTCACTGTGCTCACATTGCATCGTCAGGAGGGCCTGTGAAGCAGTGGCGATGGATCTTGTGATTCCTTGGGACCATCTCCGACATGATCCTGAGGGTGTCTTCTTCTGCGTCCCGGCAGTGAATCACCAGCGGCTTCTTCACGTCCAGAGCCAGCTGCAGCTGTCGACGGAAGATCATCTTTTGAAGCTCGTGGTCCGAGGTGGTGACCAGAGGTCTGAATGTAGGGCAGGTGATGGATAGAAGCATGTTACTTGCAAAACTCAGATAATGATTATAAGACATATGAGTTCAGATGGAAGCATAATTAATACCAAGTGAAGCTCAGATTACGCATTCACACACAACCATTTCATCCACGCTGGGTGGAACATACCTCATACTCTTGGCAAAGTACACTAATTCAGAAAAAAAAAACAGTAAAAAAAAGTAGTAAGTTGGTGTTATCATACAACTCACTTCTCAGATCACAGAATGAAATGTCCTGTCCACCTTAGTCTGATCTTCCGCCTAAACATTCCATGCAAGTTTAAATTCATAAGGTAACTTTAGTATGAGCCGAGATGAAATTTCTATTTACAAAATTACCAAAACAATTACATCATTTTTAACCTAGACTCTTCACACAGGCAAGCACGCATAATTTTTAATTACTGGGAAACTGTAAATTATGTTTTTCTGTTGCCCTGACCTACAAACTCAAGAAAAATAGGATGTGTATTTCAGAATTCCTTTAAAAAAATCCTACCTGTCAGAGTAGTCCAAGCCAATTTCACCAAGGGCAACCGTCTTAGGATGACTCATCCACTCCTTGATTCTTTGCTCCATGATGCCATCGTAGTGCTTCGCCTGATGAGGATGGCAACCAAACGACCCCCAGATGTTCGCTTCCTTCAGCAGGTCTTCAGCCAGAGTGTAGTTTGGGGAGAAGTTGATCGGATAGCAGAAAATCGCCACACATCCAGCAAAGTTATCTGGAAACTTGTTGGTCAGCATGAACTTGGCAAATGTGCCCCTGGAGTTGGAGCGCTGATAAAGGAGATCAATGTGGGCGTGACAGTCTATGTAATCAATATCACTTGTTGGGTACGGAACTTCCACAATGTCATCAGGCACTGACAGATTTCTCCATGAGGAAGATTTGGGCATGGACTCTCCTCTAACTTGAGCTTCCATGGTGAGCCTCCGTGGTCGCTGCAAGACTTTTATAGCATTCGTTGGATTGGGCGGTTCTGAAACTCGGCGAGAACTTGGCGTGATATTGAGGCTTCCCCATCCTTGGGATCCAACTGACCAGTTGCGAAATTTGCTTTGAGACTTAATAGACTGTGAGCTAGAAGTTTGTTCCTGGGGGTCAATGGCCTTTGGATTAGGTGGCTCTGAAACCCTCCTTGCACTGGTTGTCATGTCGGAGGATCTCCATCCTTGAGTTACAGTGGACCAGCTCCTGTACTTGCTGTAATCATCCTGGTTTATTGTGGTTTGGCTTTGTTCAGGGTTGTAACTGTCCTGAAATGTATAATTAGAACTCCAGAAACTTTGTGAGGTAGACCCGCTGAAACCAGTATTTCTCTGCTTTTGAGGCTGGGCAAGTTTAGAGTCTGTTGAGGACATTCCTTCTTGTGTGTCATTGGAATTATTGTTGTTTTCCCTGGCTGCTACAATTGCAGCATAAGATGGTGGGTCACTTCTCTGTGGTCTCTGCACTGTCTTCTGAACTGGTTTTGGAATTGCCTCTTTGTACTGCTCAGAGGTATGGTCTCCCAGTTGCTTCAGGCTTATTCCCCAGACTCTACTGCTCTTTCGCACTGGACCTACCCCTTCCATCGATGTGCCACTCTGATGATGCCAGGTGTTGCTCTCCTCTTCTTTACCATTCATGTTGACATAACCATAGTCATAAGCTGTATTCTCTTCCACTGGATCTGGTGTGCCTTGAACATGTGGAAACACACTATCTTCTGAAGATATGAAACTACTTAATGTTTCCTGTGGCTGACTTTCTCTATGGTCACCCATCCATGGATAAGCTCCTGCCGTGGTATAGTCCACATTCCCAAAAGATGTTTCTTGGCCTGTCGCATCATAAGGCATCTGTGGGATGATCTCTTGCTGCAAAGAAAAATCGTAGTCAGGAGCAACAGCCATAGCCTCCTGTTCCTGCATGCTGCATATGGATTCATCCAGATCGTGACACTCACTTGCAGTATGCACATATTCTTGGAGAGTACTACCACCCTGGACTTGAGGAGTAACTTTATAGCAAGATACTTTTTCCGGACAGAAATGCGTCTCCTCTTCCTGGAGTCCAGTGTCAGTATCTTCAGGAAATTTGTGTGCATCTGTCTTTCTGAAACCTGGAGGTACCTTCTCTTCGGGTGACTTGTACTGGTATCCTGTCATCCCTGTTGTCATATACGAGTAATAGTCCATGAAATGCGCATAGTAGTAAGGATCTCCTGACCAAGGATTAGGCATGGACTGCTGATAGGGATACTGAGCAGATATCAGAGGAGGGGGTCCAGAACTGAATGACATATACGGAGGGGGTGGATAGCAAAATCTTGGCCTGTATCCTGGGTTGAAAGACAGAGGTGAATCCATCTGATTTTCCACAGGGTATCTGTTAGCCTCCGATACTTCAGAAAGTTTTGAGCGAGTAGAAGGCACCTCTTCCATGTCCACACCACCTGCAGACAGCTTTTTGATAACCGAGTCCCACTGTTCTTCATCGGTAAGTGAATCAGCAGCTTGGCAACCTTCTCCTTCAACATCCATCTTTGATGTCTTTGTTTGATTTACATTCTGTGCCATCGTTTGTACTTCTGCCTCCTTGGTAGAACTCTTGTCAGGTTTGAGTTCTGCTGTTTGGGTAGAATATTTCTGAATACTGGAAATCTTCTGTCTTAACTGTGATGATTGCATCCTTCCTTTTCCTCTCAAAGGTGGTGTCTGGTCATTATCAGCCTCATCTTCACTACTGTCCAGACACTCTTGGATTGTTCCACCTCTTTGCCTTTGCTTAAATCTGTCTTTCTTTCGTGCCTTGCCATTTGGAGGATGTGGGTTTATCCAGGATTCAGACCTCGACCTTTCAAGTGAATATGGTTTTGACTTGGATCCAGCAGTAGGACTGCTCAAGCTTCGAACACCAGCTGCACTCACTTCTCTGAAGCTCCCTTGATCATCTGAGCTCCTATTGCCATCGTATTCTGAGGAGCATGTAGCACTTTTGTTGGTGGCATCGGACAAGCAGTCAATGGCTTTTTCACAACTCTGTCCGTGTTCTGCAGCTCTAGTCCCTTCACATTCACTTGCAGGTTTCTGATTGGTGTTGACAATTTTGTTATTAGAGGATTGTGATTTTTGTACTAACTTCCAATTTGCTGCCCTCTCAAAATCTTCTTCATTGACATCAGGTATGTCACGCATGCCATCATCCCAATTCTCTAATTTCTCCACTTTTTCAATTCCATGCTGTATCTTTTCATCATCCCAGTTCTCTTTAGTTCCGCCTTTGTTTTTGCCGCTTGACTGCATTTCGCCAATGCCATCCCCACTTCTTGGAAAAGTAAAACTTCCTGACAAAGACTTTCTGCACCTCTTCTTCACAAAGGTTTTAGTCTTGCCTTCCCAATCTTCGTCCATCTCTGTGCAGCTGCGTTTTGAAGAGGAACTTGAACTTGGGCTGACATCTTCTCTCACGCACATAGCATCGCTGCTCTTCACATCCGTCATCAGCGGAAAATGTGGCTGACCACCATGAGGAGGAAGTTTTGGTTTTGGTACTGGTCCTGATATCAGGTTGGGGCTAACTCTGTGTTCTTGCCTGGCCCCTCTGTGGGAACCAGCTGTATTCTGTGCACTCGATAAGAACACACCCAAGCCTCTACCTCTACCTCTGCCCCTTGCTCTGCCTCTTCCGATTCCTCTCCCTCTCCCACGTGGCCTTCCTCGGCCCCAGGGCTCAAAGGTGAAAAAGCTTTGCTCTGCCATTGTGGATAGTATCTTCTTTTGTAGACCACATTAGTTTGAATATTTGTGAGCACAGCAAACCTGAAAGAAAGAAAAGTAAGACTGTAACACTTGATGTAGTAAATTTATCAATTGTGTTGAATTATGTCATCTGAGCTGATACATGGAACCTTACAAAACTGTAAACATGGGTAACTGGAACTTCTACCCTCATTTTTCATATTTTTACAATTGACCATTAATAAAAATGTCTTTGAAGTGATGCTACTAATACTATACAAACCTTCAAATTTCAACAAATAATTGTGGCTTATTAAGTCTTCTTGCTTTCAGTGGCAGGCACCAAAAATGGAAGGAGAATCTCAATATTTTATTTCAATGTCAACAGAAATATGTCATAAAAAGTGCTGAGATCGTTCGTGATAAGAAACATTTTGAAGTATTATGCCCTCATGAACCTTGAAAAACAGATCTTAAGTTGCACTTTTCATTTTCTCCATTCTTTGTCCCACTTGATTAATTTAGCTTCTCATTTTATGTACAACAAAAAAATGCAAGTAACAGTAAAATCCAATGAAAACAAGCTTACATACTACATCATCTAGACAGGAAATGACCACCCCCCCCCCTCAATAAAAAAAGAAAAAGAAAAATGAAAGAATTAAAATTCTATATAATTTGAGGTATATTTGATTATCTGCATGATCTTGTTCAATGTAAGACATAACTTGTTTGATATATCTACAATTATTGTCACCTTGCCAGTATAAAAAGCAAACCACATCATGCAAATATTAGGTACAACAGGTTTTTTTTTCAACAGTACAAATGGATCCAGGTGAGTTATCTAGAAGATGGCACACAACATCTGTAGGATTCTTCCATCATTGACTCATATTTAAATCAGATCACAAAGTTATAAAAAAAAAGGCTAACTTCTCAACAGTGAATAAAAATAGATCTCATGTCTACATGACACTTCAGCTGCACACCAATTCTTAAACTAGTACTTCTGTGAATGCCAGAAAAAAAAAAATGACCATTCCCAATTCTGAAGAAACCTAACAGGTTACATTTCAGTTTGAAGTTTTTAAGTTATAACAATTCTCAAACAACAGCAAAAAGCCAACAAGCGCGAATCAAATGACAGAGATGTGGTGGGTTGTCACAAGTTTTTCTAGGGCACACTATTTTGAGCTTAAACTAGACTTAAGGCCTTTCAATCTGTAGTGTAAGGTTTCCACAATTTAAAAAAAAAATCCATGTTATTTAATTCACCTGTATCTCGCGATTCATTTTCAATGGGGAGAATTCCCTCTGAATCTATTATCACATGAAGCTAAATATGTTAGTTGGACAAGCTTTAGACAATTTTAGGGTTAAAATTACTGATGTATTGTTTGAATGACATGCGTACAATTTGCATGCACACCACCAACAAAATTGGTCTATGATGTAAATGTCAATTGTTATGAAACAAACTAAGGCTCTTTTTTGAGCCATCAAACCAATCATTTGTTTTTTTGAGACATCAAGAAATTTTGATGAAAAATCTAAATCTTACGAATACGAGTTCAAATGACAAAGCTACAGATTAACTCAAATTAAGTTCTCATTAATAATAGATCTCACCCAACCTTTGAGATTAAAAATGTGTTAATTATAGAGTTTCCGAGAATGGGTGACAGCTAGGAGTACACATGTGTGAACTTTCTCACATTCAATGACACTCATGTTCAATTTGGTTTTGTTGGTACAAAAGTATTTTGTGAATGTGAAATAGTATAGACCTAAGTAAGGGGGTCTTAGTACTGACTTCTTTTTTTTCCTTACAAAAAAATGCGTTTGAATTTGATTAGATTCTAAACTGAGTTACTGATTGGCATTCGGCAATCAAAAAATTCGGCCTGTACTTTACTCCTGAATAGATTTCGAAAACATGGTGTGATAGATCTTCTTTATAACATCGATGCAAATATAACGAACTGTTTATAAAGAGCAGTCGAACTAGTATTATTTGGACGGACGGAAGGCATCCCCAGTTCTTTTTGTAGTTGGCATTACGCTTAGGCTTTTAGCAGTTAAGTTTAATTTGTCGCCCACCCGAGCCTCTCACTCGCTTACTCGATCCGGGGAGCGGATCCGGGGAACAGGCATTGACCCGATCCGGGGAATGTAAAGTAATATTGTGGGACTACATGAACGACAACTGGCCCCCTGATTTCGTATTTAAAATGCTTGCAAATTATACGAAGTGATAATTTTGCACTGGATACATACCACTTCACACCTGTTCTAAAAGTCGGTGTTGTCTTGAAGACGCGACGTCGTTCCGAGATGATGACTCGTCCGTATCCCTGGCGCTAGCTAGCTGGCCGAGCCTAGCCTAGCTAGCAAGCTGGCCTGGCCTAGCCTGCATGCCCCACGTGCACGCACCGTACTCGTAGCGCGCCAGTTCAAATAAATGCACGAGATTAGCGCGCGCGTTTGATTGGTGGTGTGGCACTGATTTGACTGTGTGTGCATCAGTTTCTTTCCAGTATCTCGCGCCATGACAGAGTTGAGACTCCCGTGTTGTGTGGTCGTCACTCACCTGAAGATAGGCTAGGTGCTAGGAAGGAGAAACAACTCGAGCATAATATATTAAAACATCTGTATGAATACTAAAATGTGCTAATTAATGTCAAAAGCATTCCACGATCACTACATTGCTTTTCAGAAGTCCCATGCGCGGCACCGACATTTAGCTGCTGTAAACTTGCAAAGCAATATCTTTAATTCACTGTTTTGTCTCTGGAACCTATGTTTCGTATACCATTTTTGTGCAATTTTCAAGAAAGTTAAGGGCAACACCACTTAAGATCCTGCACTCGGTTTTCTTCTGAATGATTGTTGAATGATGCACAAACGGAGATATAATTACACAATTAACAAATTTCTTCACTTTCCGCAGATTTCCGCAAATGTGGGATTCAATCACCATAAAAATTATATCTTAAGCTGTTAATATTGATTAACAGAGTTTGTGTGCATCTGCGTGCAGCTGAGATATTTTACTAGAAAAAATGTGTATTTTTGTTTGCTGATATCTCTTTTCCTCACAAAAGTATTGATGCAATCCAACAGATCCAACAAAACTTGACAAGAGAAATGAGACTCTACATTTCTTTTGTTCTCTCCGAGAAACAGTTGCTACACAGTCATGTTTGTTATTGTTAAAACACCTGAAAAACACATGCTGAGACCACATAATTATTCGGCGGTGCCACGCATGGGTTCAAAGAAGGAAAGTTGCTTCATATCCTTCCATGATCCCTGATTTGAAAATGCAATCTACTGTATACAGGATGGAGCATTGGAATTACTTCAGAAAGCCCTTTCACTCAAACGTATGGAAAGGGCTCTTTACATGTGGTCATGATGGTTGTATTAGAAAAAAAAAAACAGTCTGGAAATAAAATTAATGACATTTCTTTGATGGGGGAGAGGTAGGGTCAATGAAGATATTGATGGCCGGTGTAATGGGGGTGGGAGAGAGTTGGAACCAGGTATGAACGAGGGCATCTAGATAAAGTAGAGGAGGGGATAAAAGGCAAAGAGAATGAGAGGGAGAGAGAGAGAGAGGAATTAGAGAAAGAAAGAGAGAGAAGAGGGAGAGAGAAGATAAATAGAGAGAGAGAGAGAGAGAAGGGGGGGGGGAGAGACGGAGACAGACAGAGAGGAGGGGCGCATGGTAAAGTAGAAGTGAAGTTGCTATTAACATACATCTATTCGGGATATTAGGATTGGCAAGAAAATGTGTGTAAGTGCTGTTTCCATCCGATTTCTATGAATGCATTCAAAATCATAATTATTTGTAGTACCATCATGCTATCATTCACTTTATCATTATCATGACAAGACGTACCTAAGATAATGTCTATATTATTCAGTGCTTCAGTGTGGGTGTGTATGTGTCTCAGAGGGAAACTATATAAGAAACGACGAAGTGAGGGATACGTTTGTGTGTGTGTCTGTGCCTGTGTGTCTGTGTATTAATATCATATTCAAAAAGGAGGAAGGAAAGGCAACACCTGCAAAGGGCTACCTTTGGGTAATTGCGTGTGTCTGTGTATTAATGGAAATCTTAAAAAAGAGAAAGGGAGTAGTAGACTGCCGAACAGAAAGACCATTCACTACGACTTCCAGAATCAATGAATTGACAAGAAAGCTGAACAAAAACCTACACCACGTCAATGCATTTCCACCTTGTCCACCTTTCAGCCAAGAATCCTACGAAACTAGACATTTGGACGGAAATTATATGTGTGTGTGTTTATGTGTGTGTGTGTGTGTGTGTGTGTGTGTGTGTGTGTGTGTGTGTGTGTGTGTGTGTGTGTGTGTGTGAGTGTGTGTGTTTGTGTATGTGCGTGTGTTAGAAGTGTGCGTGTGTGTATGTGCGTGTGTTAGAAGTGTGCGTGTGTTTGTGTATAATGTGTGTGCGTGTATGCGTAGACGTGCGCGCACGTGTTACGTAACGTAAGGGTCCAAAAGGGTTCGGCATAATTTTTGGCCATTCAGCATAATTTCAAGGGTCCAAAAGGGTTCGGCATAATTTTTGGGCATTTAACATAATTTCGCTGCTCCCCTGGCACAATTTGATTGTTTTTCATTGATCACGCAGCTCACCTGTCTTTCCAATATTGGCCTTATCCTTTGACAATACCTCTTTCATGGTCTTGGTCATATTTGACCATTCCTTTTTACTTGGTCTGCTGTCTGGTCGACGAGTTTTCTGCATTCAATAATTTGTGCTGTTATTATGTTTTCCCAAAACATTTGATTTGTCCTTGGCACAAACTGTCGAGCTGAAGCAGGGCCGCAAAATGTGTTCGTACTTTTCATATCCCTCGATGATGTTCTTTTCCCAGTCGAAGTTGGATTTTGTTTTTCTTTTTTCTCTCCCCAATGCTGTTAGCTAAGTGAGCTGTGGTCAATCAATCAGGTACCCTATTCATTTCCATACGATACGCAAAAAGACAAATTTGTGTCGTTCACAAGCCACGACGTCCGAGTGAAAAGTACGTATTCAAACTTAGATTCCCGCCTACACTTATTACGCCTCCGCTGCAAAAAGGTACATATCATATAAGGGTACATAGGCAAAAGATACACGAAGGACTATTCACTGAATTCATATAGGGGTGCCACGAGACGCCCTAAAATTAAAAACAAAATGTGACAATTACGCCTTTTAGATTTATGATAACTCAAAAGTTAGAGGTCGGATCACTGAAAATAAAAAAATTGTAAAGTTAAAACTTAAAATTTGAATGTTTTATTGGAAGTTGTGTAAAATTGTAAAAAAAAAAATACTTCTTGATTGGCACATAATGTTTTTCTACACCAGAAATTGACATAAAAGCAAAAGCCCATAATCTTAAATTAATTAAATTTTCAAAAGTGTGTCATTCTCTGATATTATCTATTGCAAACAACTCTTATCATTAGGATTTGTCAAAAGGTGAAAAACAAATTAAATTCAACTTTTTTTTAAGTAGACCCCCCCCCCACCCCCAATTCCGGAGCTCCATGTAATCTTCACAGCCTCATATTGCCTACAAATTAATGCTAACTATGTCATTAATGATAACTGCCAATAACATAAGCATTGACAGTAATATTGCTTGCCAGCAAATCAAATGTAAGGTATCCAAAGAAGTTGTCATTGGCAACAAAGTTGCCATCAATGGTAAGTTTTATGCAACACTGGGCCCTGTAATTCTACTTAGACAATCAGGGGGGCATTTCATCAAAGGACTTGTCGGATATTTTATCCGACAAGTTTGCCCTCGGCCAATAAGATGCAAGCATGTCAGTAGCTTATAACAGTTTGTCGGATAAAACGTCCGACAAGTCCTTTGATGAAATGCCCCCCTGACAATCTCATTCGGCAACTAGGCAAAAACAATCTGTGACAATCTTCTCGAAGAGCGCCATCTGACGACGTGTTTAATGTTGACTGTTGACTTGCTTCTTATTCGACTGACTTACCAATTAATTTCTTGTTTTCAGCGACAAAGCTCCGTATTCAGAATTCTTTATCAGGTGAATATATACATAACTATTTACATTTCATAAAAGTGACATATGTAAGAGAAGACTAAGGACAGAAAGCATGATATTGTTGTATGCACTCTCTGCGATTTATACTTCGTGCTCGTTTTAGCGTGCAGCCGTTGCTGCTAGCTGCTTCCGCGCCGTGACTAGCCGACCGGCTTTTCGTGACCGTTGGTGTGGCCGCACTGCTACGGCTCGCTGAACCATGTCAGCAGCGAAACGACGGTTACACACAAGTATACAGGCACGGGACCACAGGCAGTGGTCACCAAGGGCGGGTTTCTCGAAACGATGGGACTGTTTCGGCATCAGAGCACAGCGACGTGGTCCTTGGATTACTCATCAGTGATCCTTTTTTTTTTTTTTACTTGCACGCTGTACTGTAGAACTAGCCCATCTATTGCTAGGTCTGAAACACGTTTTGCAACTATTAAAGCACAGAGCATGTGTATGAACGATGGCTTGTTTAATGCGGGTGCCTCAAACTGGCCTCCTTATGTTCTTTTGAATATTTTCATACCTAAATTAACGGGTAAAATACTGAAATTTCACTCAGAAATCAGCGAAATAGTGCTCTTTAATTTTTTTTGTTGAAAATTAACGATAAACAGAGAAATTGCGCTTTGAATATCGTTCGGTAAAATGTCGCACATTCACATCACTGCATTAACCTTGAAACTGGCCCCTACCGATAATGTGCTTTATCTCTGTCAATCTGACGAGTACAGTGCCGACATTTCGATAACGCTCATTGAGCAGAAATACTTGGGGGCCGGTTTCAGGGGTAGGGGAAGGTTTGTGGATCACTCACTATACCCTTTTTTGAAAATCATTGATTAACATTGTTATCATTTTCTTGTTTTTGCTTTCTTGGCCTGAGCTTTGGCACTGCAGGTTCCATAGTTTTGCATGACAATTTCAGCATGGACATCAGACATTCTGCCCTCATCCATTGTACTTAACATATTTTCTGGTGACCACCATGAGACCTGGCTATGTCTCTACATGTATGTCTATGTTGTTTTGATATAAAGATAAGTACATGTAAAGCTACTTTTTAAAGAATTGCATTATGATCAAATGAATACTTTTAATGTTGGTAAAGGTTATGAACACAACCGGCCCAGACCTAGGCTACATGGAAAATAGTATTTGTTTGCACAAAGCATAATTATTAGGATATTAAGAATGTGATAAGAAGTGGGGGTTGCAACTTTAAAAATTGCTGCTGTAAATCTACACGTAAACCAATGACAAACCTTAATTTGTCTCCCTTGCAGTCTCAAAGTGATAGAAGATGGCTGAGGGAAACCAAGTAGCACCTTCAGCCCAGCTGTCCTGGTCTTCGTTCTTTGTGGGAGTGTCTGCTGGTGCGGTCACTGTAGCATCCGTAGCACTGCTGTGGCACCATAAAGAACGGCTGCAGCGACGGAGAGCAAGGGGAGGAGATGGTAAATATTGCTAGTGGATTGGAGTGACAAAATCCTTGAATGAAAAAAGAGCCCCTGAGAATTTGTAAGGATGTAATGTAAAACAAAGCTCTAAGTATATCTCACATGACATTGGGCTTGAAAAGAAGCCACTGGAAATACGTTTTAAGTGTTTTCCCCACGGTGGATAGGCTGTAATTGTAATCATACAATTAATCTTGTCTCCAAGGACTGACATTTGTAAGGACCATTCAATTTGTATCCCTTCCAAGCAGTTTGCATGCAATTGTGCCTAGATTAAGACAAACCACCTGTCCTTGCAGACCACTTTTCGTGTTCCTCTTGGTTGGGGTGGTCCTTTTAGACATAACTGACTGTTCAATGTACAGAGTGAGTGAGAAACATATATCCACACAATTTATAGTTGTCTCATTTATAAATCATTCAATCAGGAGTTTATGATATGTCTTGGTAGAATTACCCTCCCAGCATATATCAGAATGCTTTTAATTTGGACTTTGCATGCATGACTGAAGAACAGACAATGTTTTGAAGACTAACAAATTTGATTTGCACCAAGTGGCTGGGTTAAGAATGAAATAAATTGTAAACACACCACACATTGATATTTGTTGTCAATTCATGTCTGCTAACATGCTCTCACAAAATTCGTTAAAAACAAGTTTGAATTGCATTGTAAAACTGCATACCAAGAAGTTCTCAATCTCTCCTGTGTGATTTCCAGTAGACAGTCCACCAGAGCTAAACCAGACCTCAGAGTCTGCTCTAGGGGAGACCGTTGACCTCACAAGCACGATCGGGCTTAGCACTCAGCGTTCCATCATTGGTCAGGACACAACCTCCGGTATGGCTTCCCAGCATGCACTAGTCATGACGGATACAACCACAATGGCAGAGGTAGTCGGCAGAGGAGGAGGGGGTGGAGGAGGAGCAGGAGGTGCAGGAGGAGGAGCAGGAGGAGGAGGAGGAAGAGGAGGAGGAGAAGGTGAAACTGAAGAGAGTGGAGAACATATAGACAGGCATGAAGACAACCAGAGTCTACTCAACTTGCTCTTCAATATTGCCGAGGACCAAGCCAAGAAAGGTATTGTAATAGCGTATTAGATATCAATTGTTGTGCAGGAATCTTCTTCAAAATAACATCACTCAATTGAGAGGTTCACTGGTCAGACATTATCTAGCAGGCTAGCATCGGCATACCCAGTGAGAGCCTTTGCTGTGATCTCTGCTGCTTGCTCTACCCACATAGTTTAGAACCAGTAGTCTTAACAACATGCTCATACAAAGTCACACTTCAGTACTCTATTGTGTTCTGAGCTGAGCCACAAGTCTTTATATGTGCTTGTTAGGTCCTTAAACTGTTCGGTCCTTAAACTTTCCTGAAATATTTTACCTTATTGTGAGAATTACTTGATGACATGAGCTAAATAAAGTGAAAGCATTGCCTTCCACATGTTACACAGACTGTTGTCTCGGTATGATAGACTTACGGAAGTGACAGGCTCTGCTTTGAAATTTTTAGTAAATGATTGTCTTAAATTAACTAAGTGCCACCATTAAGATAAATGTAATGTATTGTCAACTAATATTTTTTCCTTATTTTCCTGCAGAGGGATTTATCCACCGTGGAATAACCTGCAATATGTGTCAGTCGAGTCCTGTGTGTGGAATTAGATATAAGGTAAGCCACAAACTGTGTTACACGCTCCTTTGAAAATTCATACAATACCCTTATATGAATGCCATTTGTATGGATTTCCATTTGCATGTACATCATAGATATTATGCAAATCCTTCCCAAAAACTAATTGTAGATTAACTTTGTGGTCTGCAACATAAATAATCTGATACTATCTTAAAATCATTGATTTTCATCACATAATCACAATAGCTTCAATTATTTCTTGTTTTCATTATTTGGATAAATTCAATTTCCATATTAATATTGATATTAATACTGATATTGAATCAATGAAAATGTTTCATGTTGTTTTATTTGGTGTCCCATAAAGTAGGTCCAGGTTTAGTACATGTTAGTACCATTGCGAGTACGGGCCATGGACAACAAGTATGCATTTATGTCAGTGAAATTATGTAACGGTTCCTAAGCCTGCTGTTATCTATGAATGATTAATGGCTCGCTCCATCTATTGTTTTACCTCTGCGTTAGTGCGCAAACTGTGTTGACTTTGACATCTGTGAGCGCTGTGAGCCACATGACCGACATAGCCGACTGCACACCTTCATCAAGATTAAGATCCCCATCCCTCCGTTAGCTAATCCTCGTACTGTGCTCATCAAACCCTTCTACCCTGGTAAGTCATGTGTCTTTATTTTAAGAAGTCATGTATCATATTTCCTCTAGAGTAATATCTTGCCAGCCTGAATGCCTTCATCATCATTAAGATCCCTATCCCTCTGTTAGCTGCCCTCGTAATATGCTCATGAAACCTTTCTACCCTGGTAAGTCACAAGAAATTGAAATATATAGGACACATAAATCCAATATTAGAATTGCTTTCACTTTATTAGGAAACCTTTACACAGTGCTAATCAGACCATAATATTGTGGTAAGTAAATGTTTCTCAGCTCTGTTCAGGTTGGAGAATGAATGAAATGCTAACGCCCATGTTTACTCAGACTCTCGGCAACAGTCTGTTTTGCATTCAACTCTGGGATTCACCATTTGCTCTTCCAAGATAAACAAAACAGTGATTCCTAAAGGAACGCAGACTGCTAATGTAGCATTGGCAACAATGTTTATTTCCCTCCAGTGCAGTAAGCTGATTACAAATTTATGCTCATGTTAAAAAATAATGCAATGTAAGCCAAGCAGAAAAAGGAGGTTTAGTTATTTAGGCTTGTAGTGGTAATGATTACAGGCTTGGATCATAGTAGAACTGTTCTGCCATCATCAACGGGTCTGAATTTGATTAAATGTCAGAATGATTTTATCATTTTGAGATGATTCATTCCTGGTATCTTGAAATCATAATGGCATAATGATACTCCAATAGTATTTCACACTGCTACCCGTTACCTTCAATTAACTTCTGTTTTGTTTCTTGAGTGCAGTAGAAATGGCAAGTTGTAATTGTTGGGGAGCTTGTACTCCCATGCTAGTTAAACAGACCTTTTTTGTTTTACATACTTGGAGCCAAACCCACATGTTATTTAAAAATGTGTTCCTTTGTTGATGTCTTTCAGGGAAGGAGAAGGTGGTCAAGCGGCTGACGTGGGAAGCAGTCGACAAGCTGAAATCAATATCTCACTGTAAGTGTGGAAACTTTTAATGTGAAAAGTGGTGAATCTTTTGCATGCCTAAGATATTAAGTTGTATAAACACCATGAGATGTATCACAGAAAATATAATCTAAGAGCTTTTCTCAGAATATTTGTATTATATTTCATACGAGTCTCTAGTCAGGGCATTTAAAAATGAAGTCCAGTACCAGTTATGCTGTTATCGGGGGCATTTTTTGTCAGCTTTGTGATACAAATACAAAGAAATTTGACAGAAGACATCAATAACTATAACTTCACTCTGCATTTCATGGGAACTGAGCCTTTGAGCCAAACTACACAAGTTATGTGTTTCGCATGCTGTCTTTGAATTCTATGTTACGGTAAAGCTTCCTGGAACTATAAATTGCATGTTGTACACTTAAGTGATTACATAGATCGATCTTGTGTGCAAAGTTGGTGCACTACCTTTAGTGATGTATTGATTTTTATTTTTTTATCAATTTCAAGAACGTACTTATAACCCACGATATACTTATGAATTATGTCTTACATATGACCTATTTTGGGGGAGATATTTACATATGTTTGAGAGAACAATATGAAAAAAGTGACAATGGAGTGCAGAAAACAAGATATCCTGCTAAAATATCATCTTTTTTTACCATCCTCATCCAAGCTCTCTCTCTGTTGTTGTTTTCAGTTGATCAGTATGAGATTGAGGCCCTTCATGAACAGTTCCGGGTACTGTGCAATAAAGAGCAGGGAATCACTCGAGAGGTGTATGACCAATGTTTGGGGCCACTGGGTCTGGAGAAGAGTCTACTCCTAGAGAGACTGTTCAAGGTGAGTGGTTTGTGTGTGTGTGTGTGTGTGTGTGTGTGTGCTCTTGTATGCCAACACGTTTGAGGAGCTATGAGTTTACACACACCCACAAAATGAGGAGTTACAAGTGTGTGTACAGTTATTTGAGGAGCTCCCCAAATGCATATTGCAGTTGAAATTACTGCAAAGTGTATTCTTATAATGAACATGATACCCACGGAATTCCTCCTCGAATTACTGTTAGTAAGCACACTGAATAACAAACTGCATGTGGGGGTAGGGACAATGCGTGTTTCCTGACAGCAAATTGTAAAGCACGCCCTCTATCGAACTCCTCCTTTTTCCTCCTCTGATTGCATACATCGATCGTATACCCACGTGCCACGCGCACGCCTTGAATGCATACATGGTACGCGCGTGACGCGCGGTATTTGAGCGGACTATAACACTAGGCTGAACTGAAATACGACGTGAACTGCCTGCACCATACCCCATTTCGGTGATACCTAGGTCCTAAATGGTGAGTGATTCGACACCATCATCATTTTATAGTTAAGCTATAGGCCTAAGTTACCTTTTAATCTTTTACCTACTCTCAAAGTGTCATCTAAGTTCATGTTCTTTGACTTCGTTTTAGGCGGTGGCTGCATGCTGCTCTCGCAGTAAGCCTAGTCGTAGCCCGACCAGACCCGGTGCGCAGCAGCACGGCGTTGCCGTGCGCAGCGACAGCTGTGGGCATTACTAAGCCTAGCCCTATGGCTATAGGCCTGTGGTATTCTGAAAATTGTCTTAACTTTTCTATCAATTATCTTTTATCTCAGTAAGATAATAGCTCGCTAAGATTATCTTAAATCGGTATTCTGAAAATTGTCTTATCTTTCTAAGGACCGCCTTTATAATATTTCTGGCACTGCCATTTTATTGCCTTTAACCAGTCATATAAATGTTTTATTTGAGTAGATCAACAAATACTATAGTCTATACTCTATAGAAACGTAGTTATGTGAAAATAATGGCGCATTATTGACAATGGTCAATATCCGTAGATCTATATGAACCTTGTGCCTCTTGTGCTAAGTAATGGCTGTGCGCTTTCATGTGCTTGGAATACATGTGGTGGTTCTTCTTGTCATGGCATCTTTGAAAATGATCATCATTTCAAATTGGATCATAAATGACTTGAAAATAAGGGAATCCTTAAATACAATAACTGTAGAATGTCTCCTCTCCTTGCCCGATTCAGCTTGGAATAACCCCATTGAGCAAGGAAAATCACATTTGACATCGAGATACAATAGCCCCCTAACTCTTGTAAGTTTTGTCTTTGTTTCCAAGGAAGATAAAAAATCAATTGAATCAATTTCTTATAGGCCTAAATGTGCTATTGAGTATTATGTAGTGATAGGTGAATAACTTATAATGCTTTCTTAATTATTTGCTATAAAATTGGTATTTTCACAAAAATAGAACCCCCACTTTTCTCATAGGTAATTAATGTACCCATTAATATTTTGCCACTTGTCATTTTATAATTAGACTCTACATGAATTTTGGTGCATTAAGCTGATGGTTAAATACTGTCTTATTTTATGTTCAGCAGATATGCCAGTGCAGCATGACCATGGAGAAGTGTTTATGCTTGAAGTGCAAGGGACTGTACATTGTCTCATGCTTCTAATAGAGGCATACAAACAAAACGTCATCTCTCAGGAAGAATTAGTACAGATGTTGGTGGATGTTTTATATCAACTTTAGCTGTAAGTTATGTTTTGAAAACTTGTAAAATCTTTGGACATTTAAAAATATTGTATTGAAATTGTATTACAATACTTATGGTAACGTGTATTTTTGTGGGCATAAAGAAAGAGTTGTGGAATTTCTCCTTTACTGTACAACATGTAGGCCTACAGTAAAAGAGAAATTCCCTATAATTTAAGTTTCTATCAAAAATACAAACAGTTGAAACCCACTTGTTATTCATACATGTTCGATTTAAAGGTCCCCTGTCATCAAAATGTATAGACTTATGTTGATGCAACATAATGTGTACATAGCAAAATCACTAACTGTTCAATATAAATATGTGTCCTATATTTTAAAATAATTTTTCGTTATTTTTTCTCTGCACTCATAAGCCCTGCCTCCAAAATATCCAACTCAAGATCCCCCCTGTGACATCATCAAAGGTAGAAATTAGCATGATAATAAGCAGAATTTATGCACAAATTAAATACTGCAATGACTACCTCCACCTGCCCACAAGAGCATTACATGTCTTCACACAATACCATGGAACAACGTTTCATTTTGGAATAATCGTTTCAGAAATGTGCTAGCTTTGTGATTATAAGCACTTGCAGGTAGTCATTGCAATGTTTAGTTTGTGCTTAGATTATGTCTATTATCCTGCTAATTTCTACCTTTGATGATGTCACAGGGGGGAATCTTGAGTTGGAGGATATTTGGAGGCGGGGCTTATCAGTGCTGAGAAAAAAGAATAATACACCCTCAGCAGCTACATGTACAAAAAACAGGCCACAATTTTGATCCGATCACCTGGTTAAAATATGTAGTTAATGAATTAGTCAATAAAAGTTCAGTGTGATTTCCTGTTTATTATTTATCTATGAAGACAGTACAATACCATGAAGACAAGGACAAAGGGAAGAGGAACAGAAGAGGAGGAGAGGCCAGCATATGAATGCTATTTAAGAGAAAAGAAGGACCCCCCTTTTTTTAGGCAGGAGCTCTTTGCAGAAAAAGGTGAGGAAATAATGAGACTTGAACTTCATGATGAGGGAGGAGTATTGGTGTGAATTTGCATGAAGGGCATTATGCATGCAGATTTTATTTTGCTTAGTACACCGTAAGTAGGAGAGGCAAAACATTTTTTTTTTAGGATCTGTGATTTCATGAAAAATGTGGGAACTGTCCTGAAATCAATAGAATTGTCAAATGTATGCTTCAGAATAGAGTGAAATTATATGATACTGGAAAGCATGCATTCTTGTTTCATTTACATTCATGACTGCCAATATATCATATGAAAGTAGTACTACTACATGTATGCGATTTTCTCTCCTTTTTAGTTGGTTTTATATTAATGTTGTTCCAACAAGTTCATGGTAAATTGTTGATGTAAATTATTTCCACAAAAGTCACCTAAATACTAGTTTCTCATGTTGGTAACATTCATGGACATGTCCCTTATCATTGGTTTTTTTTTAACATGTTAATTACCACAATCCTCATCTGAGAAGAAAAAATCAACATGTGGTAAATATCTATCATGCACTATTCCTAATTCCATAGCATTGTTACCAAAATACATGTATTCTTGTCTTTCATCTTGAATAGGACGTGGTGTTGTAGCAGCCACACAATTTCATAGAGGGGAATTCCTGCTGGAATACAGAGGAAAGTTGATTAGCAAGGATGAGGCAGATGAGTTGGAAGAGCTGGTGCCGTCTTGCTTCAGGTTCTTTTTTTCATTTAAGGGAAAACGTCTTTGGTAAGTGGAATACATTAAAAGTTAACTGGCATTCCTTTGCTAATTATGTAAACTTAATGGTAGGTGATCAGTGCTCAGTGTTCGTGTCAATAACTCCAATTTCAAACTTGATAACATAGCCCCATTTCCAAAAAGATTATGTTTGGAATTATATCTTTTGCAGTTATTCAGCAGATTCATTTGTGTTGCACAGCAGCAGACGCATTTCTAGTTATTACATATGTATACATGATCAAAATAAGATGAAATTGGAAATATTAAACCTCTTGTTTCAATTTCTTTGTGTACATGTATGTTCCCAATTAACAGTTGGGCTTTTAGATTGTCACAAATGATACGCAATGTTATATTTGGAGTAAGCGAGTCTTTGGTTTCATTCAGTGGGATTCACAAAAATCAGTGTATTTTTTGTTTAAATATCGGTACAGTTTAGGAGTGGGGCAAAGAGAACGATGTATCTATTACATCATTTAATGTTGACTTTCATGTTTGTAGTGTTGATGCAACAGATGAACCTGACACCACATGTGAAGAAGCTGTACTTGGCAGACTAGTGAACCATGGACGTGGTCGTGGGGCCAACGCAATCATCCGTGTAGTCCCTTATGAAGAGGTGCCAAGATTGTGCATATTCGCTAAAAGAGACATTCTTATAGATGAAGAAATATTGTATGACTATGGACTATCCAAGCTGCCTTGGATTAGCAACTCAAGGGTAAGCTGAACTTCACTGTTTTTCCATGAAATAGATGTCATTTAACCCATCAATGCCCATTCCCACATTTTTGTGGGAAAATTTTCAAATCTTTATAACTTCAGACTGACAGCTTCAAAAAAATTGCACTTGGCACCATTTATAGACAGAGAAAAATCTGCTATTAATGGGAGTGTTAAAATAAGACTTTTATGCATTATTCATAGAGCTGTTATTATTCAAAGATATTTTGTTGCCTGAGAGCTAAATGTCATATTTTGCATGGGAAATTGGCAACTAGATGTATGAATAATTCATTGATCAGATAAGATTCCAGCAATGGGAGTCAAGAATTAGGACATCATTGCTCTCCATTTGCATATCCTGTGGGCTGACTGTAGTGCATGGCTGCAGTGAGCTGTGTGTGTGTGGAATGCACATGCAATGTGTGTGAAACTGTGCATTGAACTGTGTAGCCTGTGTGTGGAGACATGTGTACACAGAATCAAGATGGTGAAAGTTCATTATGGAAATGTACCTATAAAGGTCTTTTTTCATGTGGCAGGTAATGTTCTGTTTGTGTAACATCACTAGTTTTTACTGGTTGACATTAAGTTTACAGCACAATTACTAAAATTGTGACAGAAGTATTGATTTGATTTGATTTTGAGGATAAAGCTGATACAGAACTTTGCTTGCACTGTGGCTGAACTACAGACCAGACAGCATTCATTTTTTACGGAGTATTAACGTTAGGCATGGCAAACAAGCATGTTGAAATCTGAATTTAGGCAAGCAAGGCCATTGGTAAATATGATACATGGACAAATTAATATGACTTGTGACAATTGATGCTTGTCTGAATGATTTAGTGCAGCAACTGTCTTAGCAGTAACTGGCTAGGACCCATATGGGCCATGCCTAGCCTAAAAAAGCAAGCTCACGCTAGCATCATCATTCTTCTTGACTGTTTATAAACATGAAAAGATAAAACAATTGCTTGTCTAACTGTAATAATCCTTGAATAAATATCCGTTGATACAATTTGTACTTATTTTATTTTACCCACTGGTCACCTATTATCAAACAAATAATGAAATATGACACACTACATAGTCGGTATCAGATCAGATTTGTGCCCACTGAATTACTTCACTTAAGATTAGAAAGTGAACATTTGTGTCCAAACTCGCGATAATAAGTCAATTGATCTAAATCGAACAATTACTTCTTGATTTGTCTGTCAAACCTGATACAACTGAAATACTAGTAATTTGATTGTGCATCCAAAATAATTCATGTCCATTTCTCTCACACACTCACACAGTTGCATGCAAGGGTAGTGTGATCAAACTTGTGCATATTTATACACAAGCGTCGGAATTATCGATTATGTGGG
This sequence comes from Arbacia lixula, assembly GCA_963669155.1. Taxonomy (NCBI): domain Eukaryota; kingdom Metazoa; phylum Echinodermata; class Echinoidea; order Arbacioida; family Arbaciidae; genus Arbacia; species Arbacia lixula. Next base: position 45,349,598 of record OZ022576.1, read on the forward strand.
GACAGCTCATTCTTTCATGAATTTGAATAGCATGAGAATTTTATTTCAACAAATATGTAGACTCTCTAAATACACTAATTTTAATTCAGTCGAAAATAAATTTCTACAGTTTTTTAAATTGCATTTATGCTCTTTTCTTTCTTTCACAGTATCTTGCAAATTAGAATTCCCTCCGCAACATTTACACAGTCCCTCCATAAGAAATGGACTATGTCCAATGTAGGTAAAATGGTTCAAAGTGTTGCCGATTGTAACATAGCACATGGTGATTATTTTTGGTCTGGAGAAGGCATTGATGGGTTAACTGAAAGCTTATGACATCCATTTGATTTAGAAGTAGGTTTTCGTCAAGTATAATGATTCTACATAAATCAGATTCATTTTAAGGGCTGTGAAGGACTACAATCATAAAAGCCTGTTTGAAATGACAAATATACCAAAATATATTGATATATTTGCTGAAAAGCAATCACAGGTCAGGATTTCAGTTGAAAATATCAATAGTTGTTATTGATGTCATTGATTACAAGTTTAATGTTCAAGGCCTTGAAGTGGGATATTCATTTCCTGGAAGTCAAGATGAATACGGCTCTGCAATTATTAGGTATGAATTGCCTATTTAGATAAACTTTAAGTGAGTTTAGTTACAAATTGTAAATATTTCAGGAAGCTCCTGGATCTCCTGGACTTGGAGATGGTGGACTGCTCTGCCCACAGGGACCTGAGGCCACTGGAGATGCTAGAAGACAGGCGGTCACTGCTCTCAAGGAAACAGAACTTCATGGACCATCAGGAGACTTTGTAAGTGACCATTTCAGATTTCCTTTGTACTTTTGCAATTTATTAAAAGTCATTGTTTAACATTGTTGTGGATCAATTTAGAAACTTGTAGAATTGAGGTGGCTATTTGCCGGACCCATGATTATGAAAAAAAAAAACCCATGCATTCAGGAAGTCCCGGAAGCCTGGTGTTCTGAGCTTGCTGCATAAGATATGAATGTAATGAAAACATGGCTCCAGACTCATTATAAAGGACTGGAAAGTCTGCTGCCTTGAAATTTCTGGCGTTTTCACATCCTCTATTACAGAAGAATGGCAGTAGATGTATGAAAACTTGATTTTGTAAGCCCTTGTAACTGTGTTTTAATTTGTGCTTGTCATTTCTTTTTATAGTGGGTTAATAAAGCGGACTCCCCAATTTGTATTTACAGTACCATCACTTAAAAGGGAAGAATAAAACTGTGTGTTTTAATTTGTGCTTGTCATTTCTTTTTATAGTGGGCTAATAAAGCGGACTCCCCAATTTGTATTCACAGTACCATCACTTAAAAGGGAAGAATATAACTGTGTGTTTTAATTGGTTCTTGTGATTTCTTCTTGTAGTGGGTTAAAAAGTAGGACTCCCCAATTTGTATTTACAGTACCCTCACTTGAAAGGGAAGAATATAATTGTGTTTTAATTGGTTCTTGTCATTTCTTTTTATAGTGGGTTAATAAGTAGGACTCCCCAATTTGTATAATTTACAGTACCCTTACTTAAAAGGGAAGAATATAACTGTGTTTTAATTGGTTTATGTCATTTCTTTTTATAGTGGGTTAATAAGTTGGACTCCCCAATTTGTATTTACAGTACCATCACTTAAAAGGGGAGAATGTAACTGTGTGTTTTAATTGGTTCTTGTCATTTCGTCTGATAGTGGGTTAATAAAGCGGACTCCCCAATTTGTATTCACAGTACCCTCACATAAAAGGGAAGAATATAACTGTGTTTTAATTGGTTCTTGTGATTTTTTCTTATAGTGGGTTAATAAAGCGGACTGCCCAATTTGTATTTACCGTACCCTCACTTAAAAGGGGAGAATATGACTGTGTGTTTTAATTGGCTCTTTCATTTCTTCTGATAGTGGTTTAAAGGTAGGACTCAAATTGTAAATATTTCAGGAACCTCCTGGATCTCCTGGACTTGGAGATGGTGGACTGCTCTGCCCACAGGGACCTGAGGCCACTGGAGAAGCTAGAAGACAGGCGGTCACTGCTCTCAAGGAAACAGAACTTCATGGACCATCAGGAGACTTTGTAAGTGACCATTTCAGATTTCCTTTGCACTCTTGCAATTAATTAAAAGTCATTTTTCAACATTGTGGTGGATCAATTTAGAAACTTGTAGAATTGAGGTGGCTATTTGCCGGACCCATGATTATGAAAAAAAAAAAAACCCATGCATTCAGGAAGTCCCGGAAGCCTGGTGTTCTGAGCTTGCTGCATAAGATATGAATGTAATGAAAACATGGCTCCAGACTCATTATAAAGGACTGGAAAGTCTGCTGCCTTGAAATTTCTGGCGTTTTCACATCCTCTATTACAGAAGAATGGCAGTAGATGTATGAAAACTTGATTTTGTAAGCCCTTGTAACTGTGTTTTAATTTGTGCTTGTCATTTCTTTTTATAGTGGCTTAATAAAGCAGACTCCCCAATTTGTATTTACAGTACCGTCACTTAAAAGGAAAGAATATAAGTGTGTGTTTTAATTGGTTTTTGTCATTTCTTTTAATAGTGGGTTAATAAAGCGGACTCCCCAATTTGTATTTACAGTACCCTCACTTAAAAGGGAAGAATATAACTGTGTGTTTTAATTGGTTCTTGTCATTTCTTTTTATCGTAGGTTAATAAGTAGGACTCCCCAATTTGTATTTACAGTACCATCACTTAAAAGGGAAGAATATAAGTGTGTGTTTTAATTGGTTTTTGTCATTTCTTTTAATAGTGGGTTAATAAAGCGGACTCCCCAATTTGTATTTACAGTACCATCACTTAAAAGGGAAGAATATAAGTGTGTGTTTTAATTGGTTCTTGTCATTTCTTTTAATAGTGGGTTAATAAAGCGGACTCCCCAATTTGTTTTTACAGTACCCTCACTTGAAAGGGAAGAATATAATTGTGTTTTAATTGGTTCTTGTCATTTCTTCTGATAGTGGGTTAAAAGTAGGACTCAAATTGTAAATATTTCAGGAAGCTCCTGGATCTCCTGGACTTGGAGATGGTGGACTGCTCTGCTCACAGGGACCTGAGGCCACTGGAGAAGCTAGAAGACAGGCGGTCACTGCTCTCAAGGAAGCAGAACTTCATGGACCATCAGGAGACTTTGTAAGTGACCATTTCAGATTTCCTTTGCACTTTTGCAATTAATTAAAAGTCATTTTTTAACATTGTGGTGGATCAATTTAGAAACTTGTAGAATTGAGGTGGCTATTTGCCGGACCCATGATTATGAAAAAAAAAAAACCCCATGCATTCAGGAAGTCCCGGAAGCCTGGTGTTCTGAGCTTGCTGCATAAGATATGAATGTAATGAAAACATGGCTCCAGACTCATTATAAAGGACTGGAAAGTCTGCTGCCTTGAAATTTCTGGCGTTTTCACATCCTCTATTACAGAAGAATGGCAGTAGATGTATGAAAACTTGATTTTGTAAGCCCTTGTAACTGTGTTTTAATTTGTGCTTGTCATTTCTTTTTATAGTGGGTTAATAAGTAGGACTCCCCAATTTGTATTTACAGTACCCTCACTTAAAAGGGAAGAATATAACTGTGTGTTTTAATTTGTGCGTGTCATTTCTTTTTATAGTGGGTTAATAAAGCGGACTCCCCAATTTGTATTCACAGTACCATCACTTAAAAGGGAAGAATATAACTGTGTGTTTTAATTGGTTCTTGTGATTTCTTCTTGTAGTGGGTTAAAAAGTAGGACTCCCCAATTTGTATTTACAGTACCCTCACTTGAAAGGGAAGAATATAATTGTGTTTTAATTGGTTCTTGTCATTTCTTTTTATAGTGGGTTAATAAGTAGGACTCCCCAATTTGTATAATTTACAGTACCCTTACTTAAAAGGGAAGAATATAACTGTGTGTTTTAATTGGTTTATGTCATTTCTTTTTATAGTGGGTTAATAAGTTGGACTCCCCAATTTGTATTTACAGTACCATCACTTAAAAGGGGAGAATGTAACTGTGTGTTTTAATTGGTTCTTGTCATTTCGTCTGATAGTGGGTTAATAAAGCGGACTCCCCAATTTGTATTCACAGTACCCTCACTTAAGAGGGAAGAATATAACTGTGTGTTTTAATTGGTTCTTGTCATTTCTTCTGATAGTGGGTTAAAAGTAAGACTCAAATTGTAAATATTTCAGGAAGCTCCTGGATCTCCTGGACTTGGAGATGGTGGACTGCTCTGCCCACAGGGACCTGAGGCCACTGGAGAAGCTAGAAGACAGGCGGTCACTGCTCTCAAGGAAACAGAACTTCATGGACCATCAGGAGACTTTGTAAGTGACCATTTCAGATTTCCTTTGCACTCTTGCAATTAATTAAAAGTCATTTTTTAACATTGTGGTGGATCAATTTAGAAACTTGTAGAATTGAGGTGGCTATTTGCCGGACCCATGATTATGAAAAAAAAAAACCCCATGCATTCAGGAAGTCCCGGAAGCCTGGTGTTCTGAGCTTGCTGCATAAGATATGAATGTAATGAAAACATGGCTCCAGACTCATTATAAAGGACTGGAAAGTCTGCTGCCTTGAAATTTCTGGCGTTTTCACATCCTCTATTACAGAAGAATGGCAGTAGATGTATGAAAACTTGATTTTGTAAGCCCTTGTAACTGTGTTTTAATTTGTGCTTGTCATTTCTTTTTATAGTGGGTTAATAAAGCGGACTTCTCAATTTGTATTTACAGTACCCTAACTTAAAAGGGAAGAATATATAACTGTGGGTTCAAATTTGTCCTTGTCATTTCTTTTTATAGTGGGTTAATAAGTAGGACTCCCCAATTTGTATTTACAGTACAGTACTCTCACTTAAAAGGGAAGAATACAACTGTGTGTTTTAATTGGTTTTTGTCACTTCTTCTTGTAGTGGGTTAAAAAGTAGGACTCCCCAATTTGTATTTACAGTACCCTCACTTAAAAGGGAAGAATATAACTGTGTTTTAATTTGTGCTTGTCATTTCTTTTTATAGTGGGCTAATAAAGCGGACTCCCCAATTCGTATTCACAGTACCCTTACTTAAAAGGGAAGAATATAACTGTGTGTTTTAATTGGTTCTTGTGATTTCTTCTTGTAGTGGGTTAAAAAGTAGGACTCCCCAATTTGTATTTACAGTACCCTCACTTGAAAGGGAAGAATATAATTGTGTTTTAATTTTTTTTTCATTCCTTTTCATAGTGGGTTAATAAGTCAGACACCCCAATTTGTATTTACGGTACCCTCACTTGAAAGGGAAGAATATAACTGTGTGTTTTAATTGGTTCTTGTGATTTCTTCTTGTAGTGGGTTAAAAAGTATAACTCCCCAATTTGTATTTACAGTACCCTCACTTGAAAGGGAAGAATATAATTGTGTTTTAATTGGTTCTTCTCATTTCTTCTTATAGTGGGTTAATAAGTAGGACTCCCCAATTTGTATTTACAGTACCATCACTTAAAAGGGAAGAATATAACTGTGTGTTTTAATTGGTTCTTGTCATTTCTTTTTATAGTAGGTTAATAAGTAGGACTCCTCAATTTGTATTTACAGTACCATCACTTAAAAGGGAAGAATATAAGTGTGTGTTTTAATTGGTTTTTGTCATTTCTTTTAATAGTGGGTTAATAAAGCGGACTCCCCAATTTGTATTTACAGTACCATCACTTAAAAGGGAAGAATATAATTGTGTGTTTTAATTGGTTTTTGTCATTTCTTTTAATAGTGGGTTAATAAAGCGGACTCCCCAATTTGTTTTTACAGTACCCTCACTTGAAAGGGAAGAATATAATTGTGTTTTAACTGGTTCTTGTCATTTCTTCTGATAGTGGGTCAAAAGTAGGACTCAAATTGTAAATATTTCAGGAAGCTCCTGGATCTCCTGGACTTGGAGATGGTGGACTGCTCTGCTCACAGGGACCTGAGGCCACTGGAGAAGCTAGAAGACAGGCGGTCACTGCTCTCAAGGAAACAGAACTTCATGGACCATCAGGAGACTTTGTAAGTGACCATTTCAGATTTCCTTTGCACTTTTGCAATTAATTAAAAGTCATTTTTTAACATTGTGGTGGATCAATTTAGAAACTTGTAGAATTGAGGTGGCTATTTGCCGGACCCATGATTATGAAAAAAAAAACCCATGCATTCAGGAAGTCCCGGAAGCCTGGTGTTCTGAGCTTGCTGCATAAGATATGAATGTAATGAAAACATGGCTCCAGACTCATTATAAAGGACTGGAAAGTCTGCTGCCTTGAAATTTCTGGCGTTTTCACATCCTCTATTACAGAAGAATGGCAGTAGATGTATGAAAACTTGATTTTGTAAGCCCTTGTAACTGTGTTTTAATTTGTGCTTGTCATTTCTTTTTATAGTGGGTTAATAAGTAGGACTCCCCAATTTGTATTTACAGTACCCTCACTTAAAAGGGAAGAATATAACTGTGTGTTTTAATTTGTGCGTGTCATTTCTTTTTATAGTGGGTTAATAAAGCGGACTCCCCAATTTGTATTCACTGTACCATCACTTAAAAGGGAACAATATAAGTGTGTGTTTTAATTGGTTCTTGTCATTTCTTTTAATAGTGGGTTAATAAAGCGGACTCCCCAATTTGTATTTACAGTACCCTCACTTAAAAGGGAAGAATATAATTGTGTTTTAATTGGTTCTTGTCATTTCTTCTGATAGTGGGTTAAAAGTAGGACTCAAATTGTAAATATTTCAGGAAGCTCCTGGATCTCCTGGACTTGGAGATGGTGGACTGCTCTGCTCACAGGGACCTGAGGCCACTGGAGAAGCTAGAAGACAGGCGATCACTGCTCTCAAGGAAACAGAACTTCATGGACCATCAGGAGACTTTGTAAGTGACCATTTCAGATTTCCTTTGCACTTTTGCAATTAATTAAAAGTCATTTTTTAACATTGTGGTGGATCAATTTAGAAACTTGTAGAATTGAGGTGGCTATTTGCCGGACCCATGATTATGAAAAAAAAAAAAACCCATGCATTCAGGAAGTCCCGGAAGCCTGGTGTTCTGAGCTTGCTGCATAAGATATGAATGTAATGAAAACATGGCTCCAGACTCATTATAAAGGACTGGAAAGTCTGCTGCCTTGAAATTTCTGGCGTTTTCACATCCTCTATTACAGAAGAATGGCAGTAGATGTATGAAAACTTGATTTTGTAAGCCCTTGTAACTGTGTTTTAATTTGTGCTTGTCATTTCTTTTTATAGTGGGTTAATAAAGCGGACTCCCCAATTTGTATTTACAGTACCCTCACTTAAAAGGGAAGAATATATAACTGTGTGTTCAAATTTGTCCTTGTCATTTCTTTTTATAGTGGGTTAATAAGTAGGACTCCCCAATTTGTATTTACAGTACCCTCACTTAAAAGGGAATAATACAAATGTGTGTTTTAATTGGTTCTTGTCATTTCTTTTTATAGTGGGTTAAAAAGTAGGACTCCCCAATTTGTATTTACAGTACCCTCACTTAAAAGGGAAGAATATAACTGTGTGTTTTAATATGTGCTTGTCATTTCTTTTTATAGTGGGCTAATAAAGCGTACTCCCCAATTTGTATTTACAGTACCCTCACTTAAAAGGGAAGAATATAACTGTGTGTTTTGATTGGTTCTTGTGATTTCTTCTTGTAGTGGGTTAAAAAGTAGGACTCCCCAATTTGTATTTACAGTACCCTCACTTGAAAGGGAAGAATATAATTGTGTTTTAATTTTTTTTTGTCATTTCTTTTTATAGTGGGTTAATAAGTCAGACACCCCAATTTGTATTTACGGTACCCTCACTTGAAAGGGAAGAATATAACTGTGTGTTTTAATTGTTTCTTGTCATTTCTTCTGATAGTGGGTTAAAAGTAAGACTCAAATTGTAAATATTTCAGGAAGCTCCTGGATCTCCTGGACTTGGAGATGGTGGACTGCTCTGCCCACAGGGACCTGAGGCCACTGGAGATGCTAGAAGACAGGCGTTCACTGCTCTCAAGGAAACAGAACTTCATGGACCATCAGGAGACTTTGTAAGTGACCATTTTAGATTTCCTTTGTACTTTTGCAATTAATTGAAAGTCATTTTTTAACATTATGGAGGATCAATTTAGAAACTTGTAGAATCGAGGTGGCTATTTGCCGGACCCATGATTATGAAAAAAAAAACCCATGCATTCAGGAAGTCCCGGAAGCCTGGTGTTCTGAGCTTGCTGCATAAGATATGAATGTAATGAAAACATGGCTCCAGACTCATTATAAAGGACTGGAAAGTCTGCTGCCTTGAAATTTCTGGCGTTTTCACATCCTCTATTACAGAAGAATGGCAGTAGATGTATGAAAACTTGATTTTGTAAGCCCTTGTAACTGTGTTTTAATTTGTGCTTGTCATTTCTTTTTATAGTGGGTTAATAAAGCGGACTCCCCAATTTGTATTTACAGTACCTGTGTGTTCAAATTTGTCCTTGTCATTTCTTTTTATAGTGGGTTAATAAGTAGGAATCCCAAATTTGTATTTACAGTACCCTCACTTAAAAGGGAATAATACAACTGTGTGTTTTAATTGGTTTTGTCATTTCTTTTTATAGTGGGTTAAAAAGTAGGACTCCCCAATTTGTATTTAGAGTAACCTTACTTAAAAGGGAAGAATATAACTGTGTGTTTTAATTTGTGCTTGTCATTTCTTTTTATAGTGGGTTAACAAGTAGGACTCCCCAATTTGTATTTACAGTACCCTTACTTTAAAGGGAAGAATATAACTGTGTGTTTTAATTGGTTCTTGTAATTTCTTCTTATTGTGGGTTAATAAGTAGGACTCCCCAATTTGTATTTGCAGTACCATCACTTAAAAGGGAAGAATATAACTGTGTGTTTTAATTTGTGCAAGTAATTTCGTTTCATAGTGGGTTAATAAGTAGGACTCATCAAGTTGTATTTACAGTAACATCACTTAAAAGGGAAGAATATTACTGTGTGTTTTAATTTGTGCTAGTCATTTCTTTTATAGTGGGTTAATAAGTAGGACTCCCCAATTAATTAAAGTATTTACAGTTCTTTGGGCAATTCCATGATTTGTTACGTAACACTTTATGGTCATTTTCAATCTAAGGTTGGCTTCTACAAGAAGATGCTTTGATATTATTTTTCTATTTTTGTAGTGTGAATACCTTTAGACAAAACCTACTTCACACCATCAAATAAAATCATGAGACACATTTCAGTAAGGGATAACAAGAACTGTCATTTCGGTTAGTTACGTTACACTAAGAGGACATGAAAAAAAATGATAAGATTTTGTCCCAAGAGTTTCTTCAAACTAGGTATTACTGAAACAAACTGTGACATTCGTGTTATTGCGGGTGTCTTGGCAAGTTATTTAATATGAACCATTTTAGGAATAGCTTTCAAGTTTTGTACAGCAACAACAAAAACATGGTTAGTTATGTTACACTTTGTCCATGCATTAAAAAATTACATTTGCTCAAATTTTTCTCACACCTAGGGTGCATATGGGGCTTCATTTATTTGAAACAGAAGTGCAGAATAGAAACACTGTTCAATTTAGCACTGAGTCTAACTATTTTCTCTTCTAAATAACATTTTATGCCTCTAAAGGACTAATTCAGCCTTTGGTTTGCAGGGTAATGTTGTCGGATAGCAAGATCTGAAAACATGCATGTAGTCCTGTATTGTGTGCAATTGATACCATGTGGTGCATCACATTCATGCAATATGCATACGTTCAGGACATTTAATAATTTCAAAGGAACAAAAACATTTCAATTGCCATGATATTTTAATTAGATATCTTTTGATGTAGAATACCAATAATGTTGATAAAACTTGTACAATGGGTTCTGTCTGGTCAGTATAGTAGTAAAATAGTTAAGGTGACATTATACTTTTTTTATTACACAAAATGACATAAATTGCACTGAGCAACTTCAAAAACATTGTGAATTCTTCAGTTTACATTTGAAACACATCTTGTGCTCATATTTTGATAAAAGTGTTATTAAAGTGGTGGTTAAAATGACCGTCTCTTCATTACTATGCCTAAACTCGCCACAAACATATTTGCTCATACTGCCAAAGTAAAGTACATAACAATATCAAACAGTGATGACCTACACATGTGCATCATAATACTAGATAAACATATTTAAACAAAAGGGTTAAATGAAGGTTGTCTTTCCCTTTTTGGTAATATGAATACAAAACAAACAACAACATCTTTGCACACACTAAGTAGATGTCTTTGTGATTACAAACTAAATGAATGCCAGGTAACAGTGGTTCATTGTTCAAGCTATCTCACAGTCATTTGTTGGAGTTGCTTATGTCCGAACAGAAAATTATAAGTGTCCCCTATTGTTTGCAACCTCCAGGACACCCAGTTTGGAAATCATTTTGTCCTGCATGTAGTAGATAACATTTTTCTGAGTGGACCATTTCCAGTATTTTCCTGCCCGCTGCATGACAGAAACCAGGAATTCCTCCCCTACCACCACAACTACTTCACCTGGAAATCTCTGTTCATCATACTTCACAATGTACCAATCTCCAATGCTAATTGACTTTTCTGATGTTATTGGGGCAGCTTGTAGATGGGAAATAATCATTCATATCTATGACTGAGTGGCAGCTATCCTTTGACAAGATGAGTCTCCATTTTGCCATCAACTTTCATCAGAGAGTGCATCTTTGCAATGCCTGAAATTGCCTGTTCCTGTGCAAACGTCACCTAAACTGAGAGCTCCATTCCTCTAAACAATCTGAGCTGACTTGATTTCTGTAACAACTACATTCTTCATCCCCTGAGCAGCAGCAATGAAGCTCTCTGCATCCTGCACAAGACATTGCCTTGATAGAACTTTACTCCACACATGGCGTTTTACGGAGCCCCCGATGCTGTCCACTGGACCCTTACCATGAGAAGTACAGAAGAAATTCCAGCGGATTTGAACTTTGTGCTTCTTTTGCAGTGCTCCTATACCATACCAGCTGCCACATACCGATTCACTGTGAAGCTGGTCCATCAGACCAAACAGACACAGATGTCGCTTTTTCTGGCAGGTCCTGAGCAAATCCAAGTACGCGAGGACTGTGTCTTAAGAGTGGGTTGTTAGATCATCTGATGCAATTACACATGAGTGTAGGGAACCAGAATGTCACAATGCTGTTGTGAAGAAACTGGCTTGTTGCTGAATACAGTGCGCACTCTGCACTTCGTCTTGAGATACGCACATATAATTCTCAGAAAAGTCAATCTGGATCAATGCACTCTTGTTATGTTCCGTGGCTTGAGATGCTTTCTGATGCTCAGCACTGTCTTTGGATGTTGCAGAGATGCAGCGCATGTAGAGCATGCTTTCAATGGCATTATGGGTAGCCAATTGCCTTCTGCTGCCTTCTTTTGTCTATATATATATCCTAATATGCTGCCCAATTGCCACTGCATAGTGCTAAATCAGTGGCAAAGCGGTTAGTTACGTTACATGGACGGTTAGTTATGATACATGGTTAGTTACATTACACATTTTGAGTGCTTCTCAATTCACTATAGCACAATGTTATTGAATTAATTGGACTGTTATGATTTGGGGACTATGCATAGGAGGAATTTTTAAAATATGAACATTCTGGGCAGTTGTTTTCTTCCCGGGAAAAACAAAGTTAATATATTTTGGTTAGTTACGTTACATTGATTCGAAGGGGCCAAGATTTCCAAAATTTCGCGTCATTAGCAATCCCAATACAAAGTTTTGATTCAGAATGCTGACAAATTGAAATTTTGTAAAGTTTTGTTCATCAACTCAATCTGAAATATCAACCATGCAAAAACATTTTTTTGAATATTGTCTTGGAAGTAAAACATCTTAGACAGTTTGCCAGTGTTCTTCAACATATTCTCTAATTAAAAAAACAAATTTCACCTCAAAAATCAGAAGTTTAAAATTTAGGGTCATGTCCACTAATTCATGGGCCCATTTCTTTTTATAGTGGGTTAATAAAGCGGACTGCCCAATTTGTATTTACAGTACCATCACTTAAAAGGGGAGAATATGACTGTGTGTTTTAATTGGTTTTTGTCATTTTTTTTTATAGTGGGTTAATAAGTAGGACTCCCCAATTTGTATTTACAGTACCCTCACTTGAAAGGGAAGAATATAACTGTGTGTTTTAATTGGTTTATGTCATTTCTTTTTACTGTGGGTTAAAAAGTAGAACTCCCCAATTTGTTTTTACAGTATCATCACTTAAAAGGGAAGAATATAAGTGTGTGTTTTAATTAATTCTTGTCATTTCCTTTTATAGTGCGTTAATAAGTAGGACTCCCCAATTTGTATTTACAGTACCATCACTTAAAAGGGAAGAATATAACTGTGTGTTTTAATTGGTTTTTGTCATTTCTTTTTATAGTGGGTTTAAAAGTAGGACTCCCCAATTTGTATTTACAGTACCATCACTTAAAAGGGAAGAATATAACTGTGTGTTTTAATTGGTTTTTGTCATTTCTTCTTATCGTGGGTTAATAAGTAGGACTCCCCAATTTGTATTTATAGTACCATCACTTAAAAGGGAAGAATATAACTGTGTGTTTTAATTGGTTTTTGTCATTTCTTTTTATAGTGGGTTAATAAGTAGGACTCCCCAATTTGTATTTACAGTACCCTCACTTAAAAGGGAAGAATATAACTGTGTGTTTAAATTAATTTTTGTCATTTCCTTTTATAGTGCGTTAATAAGTAGGACTCCCCAATTTGTATTTACAGTACCATCACTTAAAAGGGAAGAATATAACTGTGTTTTTCAATTGGTTCTTGTCATTTCTTCTTATAGTGGGTTAATAAGTAGGACTCCCCAATTTGTATTTATAGTACCATCACATAAAAGGGAAGAATATAACTGTGTGTTTTAATTGGTTTTTGTCATTTCTTTTTATAGTGATTTAATAAGTAGGACTCCCCAATTTGTATTTACAGTACCCTCACTTAAAAGGGAAGAATGTAACTGTGTGTTTAAATTGGTTTTTGTCATTTCTTTTTAAAGTGGGTTAATAAGTAGGACTCCCCAATTTGTATTTACAGTACCCTCACTTAAAAGGGAAGAATATAACTGTGTGTTTAAATTGGTTTTTGTCATTTCTTTTTATAGTGGGTTAATAAGTAGGACTCCCCAATTTGTATTTACAGTACCATCACTTAAAAGGGGAGAATGTAACTGTGTGTTTTAATTGGATCTTGTCATTTCTTCTTATAGTGGGTTAAAAGTAAGACTCAAATTGTAAATATTTCAGGAACCTCCTGGATCTCCTGGACTTGGAGATGGTGGACTGCTCTGCCCACAGGGACCTGAGGCCACTGGAGAAGCTAGAAGACAGGCGGTCACTGCTCTCAAGGAAACAGAACTTCATGGACCATCAGGAGACTTTGTAAGTGACCATTTCAGATTTCCTTTGCACTTTTGCAATTAATTGAAAGTCATTGTTTAACATTGTTGTGGATCAATTTAGAAACTTGTAGAATTGAGGTGGCTAAACTGTCTGATAATGTTACATTGAATGAATAAATACCAAAGAATTATAACCGTTTTAAAAATTATGCCCTCACTTTCAAGATTATATTGAAGAATTGTTATGAAGCAGTGCCTTAAAGATTGGCCGTCCCTTTTGCAAGCTTAAAATTTGAAATCGTCTATCACGATCGTAAATTGAAGAAAGTGTGATTCAAGACCATTTCTAAGAATATAGCATGTTGAAGCTTTCTGTACATGTAAAAAATTTCGGCCGTTAAATTTCAAACCGACTTTTTTCGTACTACGAAAAAAGTATTAGTCTTTGTTACAGTATCTATGTGGTTATTATGCGTGTGTGAAATCCTAATTTTATGAGTAACTACCAAACTTTGGACATGATTCATTCCATGGAACAATTTTTTTCATAATGCGTTTTATAACTTAATAAACAGATTAATCAATAAAGCAGATATTTCAACACAAACTGCTAAGAGCCTGAGGTAAAGACTATTAATCAGACGTTGTTTACGTGCATTATTTGAATTTTACACTACGTATCAGTTTCAAATTGTGAATATAGAGCTTGCTAACACTTCTCTATATGTTTTGCCAATGTTTCGATGGTTTTGTGGTGATCTGAAAAAGGGACTGGCTGTCTTTAAGTGACCATAGACACCAGAAAACTCAAATTAGTGCATTATTATGTTAAAATATGGTAACTTTTAGTTCTTCCCTGGGAATAAGAGCAAAGATGGAAAACATTGTATATGTGGTAAAATTCTCACAGAAACCTTGATTAGTTTACATGTGTTTCGAGTCAAAGGTGTGCCCTTGCTGTAATATCACGAAAATAGTATTTTTTATTGTTTTGGGTTTGTTTGCCACCCATCCCCGTCCATCTGTAAACTTGTTTTATTTCCATTTTTTTCTAGAAAATGCATGATCAGAATTTAACCAAACTTGGCAGGAATCATTCTTCAGGGAAGGGAATTTAAAGTTGTTCAAATGGTACCCATGACCCCAATGGGGCCCAGTGTAAGGGCCTCCAGTAGCCAAAAAAGTATGTAAATTTCAAACATATTCTTATCCAGAGCCAGGGGACAGTCAAGTTCTGTTATGCGTATATAGATTCCTTCTTTGGTGAAGAAGAAAAGTTGTTCATGACAGTTCCCATGGTGGCCTTAGTTGGCCCTGAGTGGGGTAACAGGTAGCGTAGGGGCTCAGTGTGAAAGTAACCATTCATATATCTTCTTTGAAATGAGTGAGCAGATTCAAACTTGGCAAGAATTATCCTAATGGGTAGGGGATTGAAGGTTGTTCCAGTAGGACTTATGGCTGTTAACTTTTAATAGCCACTGTTAAATTATATTGGAAATTAATGCTTTTTATAGAGATTGATTCAAAATTGTTACTTTACAAAACATTTCATTCAACATGTGGTAACAGTTACATTTAGTGGTTGTATTTTCCCTCAACTGTTTTTTTTTTTCATTTTAATATATTTTGTCATGTGTACCCTTTCTCAAATTTTTAATAATAATACTGTGCACTATAAAGAATTGTTATGAGAAAGGGAGATTGAAATGACTAAATTAGACTATCCACACATAACAATTTGTTGATCTCTCCTCATTAATTTGTTTCATTTCTGCATTCAGACTGTCACAAGATTCCCCCCAGCAAAATATATTGCAGAATGGCAGACACAAAGCAGAGATTCGCCAGATAGTGAACAAGACGCAGATACTGATGATTCTGGTAGTGAGTGGTCTAGAGTGAGCGAAACCCCATCTGATTATTCAGAATCAGACTGTGACAAAATACGTATGGTGAAGCGGCAGTATGTACAAAGAGAAAAAGAGTGGTCTGGAGTGTCTTCCACTGACCATTCAATTTCTGAAGTGTCTTCCACTGACCATTCAATTTCTGAAGACAGTGACACACAACCTAATGTAAGCCATCTTCCTTCCAAGAGAAAGAGAAAGAGACTGAGCCCACAAGAGAGAAAGAGAAGAAAGAAGGATGGTATCACAAAAGGCAAACCAGAAAAAACTGTCTGGATACTACCATCTCAAGCCAAAACAGGTGGAAAAGGTCGAATATGGGATAAAAAACACTATTGCATTTATTGCAGCAAACCATACAAAAAACTGCCTGAACATTGGGGTGATTGTCATTCTGATGAAATAGAGGTTTGTAAAATCCTTGCTCTTGAGAAAGGTAGCAAAGAAAGACGACAAGAAATTGCCAACCTCCGTAAAACAGGCGATTATGAGCATAATAAACTTGTCGTTGAAGGGAAGGCGAATGGTCCCCTGGTGGCATACAAACGTCCCAATTTTGGGGGGAAACAAAAACTGAAGAATTTCACATTCTGCTCTGGCTGTCTGGGACTGTACAAAAAATCATGTCTGTATAGGCATGTTAAGAACTGTGTAAAAAAGAAAAAAACAGCAAGAAGGGCAAGACATCAGAAGGAAGGGGCAGCTCTAATGCCCATCTCGGGCAGGCTATCTACAAAACTGAAAGAAGTATTCTTCATTATGAAAGATGACGAATACACCATCATGGCAAAAAATGATCCTCTCATTGTGAAGCTAGGTGAACATTATCTTAATCGGGCAGGGCATAAGAACAATTTCACACACTATGTATCCCAAAAAATGAGAGAGGTTGCTAGATTGCTAGTAGTAGCCCGATCTCAAGACAGAAGAATAAGCAGTGCCAAAGATTTAATTAATCCAGAACATTTTGACTCTGTAGTCTTTTCTGCTCAAAAGGTTGCAGGTTTTGATGAAAACACAGCAGGATATGATACACCATCTCTCGTAAGGAAACTTGGACATTCACTAAATCGAATGGCTGAAATTTGTGAGGCAGAAGTGCTGAAGAGTGCAGGAACAAGTTCATGCAGTGGCCATGGAGAGAGCTTCAAAAAATTAATGGCAATAGAATGGGCAACGAGGGTCTCTGGACATGCACTCCGCCAAGCAGCTGACAAGAGATGGCAAAATCCCAAGCAGTTACCCATATCTGAAGACATCTTGAAATTAAGCAAAACACTGTCAGAGGAGGAGAATGACTTAAAGGGGAGAATAAAAGACGAAGGTGTCACAGACAGCACTTTTGCTCAGCTTGCTAAAGTTACTCTTACCCAGATAATATTATACAACAGGCGAAGACCAGGAGAGACCCAGTTCCTGAAAGTGAAAGAAGTTCAGACAAACATAAGAGCAGGGAAAGATGCGCAGAGAGAAGTGTTTAAGGACTTTTCTCTAATAGAACAAATTGCTCTTCCGTCTCTCTTGTATATCAGAGGTAAAAGGGACAGAGGAGTTCCTCTGTTATTGACAGAAAGTATGAAAAAATCAATCATGGTCTTGTCAAATGATGAGGTCAGACAGCATGTTGGCATCAGTGATGAAAACCCGTATGTGTTTGCCAATGATGGCGAGGGTCCCTATAGAGGACATGATTGCATGAGAGAGTTTGCTTCCCATTGCAAGGCAGTGCATCCAGAGACTCTGAACTGTACATCCCTTAGGAAACATATAGCCACTATGTGTCAATTGATGAACCTTAAAGAACATGAAATAGAGCAGTTAGCTGGTCATCTTGGCCATAACATTGCAGTGCATCGCCAATATTATCGCCTTCCTCATGAGGCTGCTGTTGTTGCAAAGGTTGGAAAACTACTGAATGTGTTTGAGCAAGGAAGAATACATGAGTATAAAGACAAGTCCTTGGATGATATTGAGCTTGACATAGGCACAGGTGTGGATGAACCAAGCACTTCATCAGACACTCTGCTGTCAGTTGATCAAGTAGAACACGCTGCTTCTCAAAGTGACAAAAGTGACCAGTTGGATCCACTGAACACTGCATCATCACACACTGCGCCTTCAGGTGATGAAGCAGTTGAACAATCTGTTTCTCATAGTGAGAAAAAAAAATCTCAAAAGAAAAAATCATGCCACCGTATGCATAATGTGATGGCTGATGATCACCCAGAAAACAGACGTTCAGGTATTCCAAGTAACATTCATGGGCCGAATAAGAAAAAAAATGCTCCTAAACAGAAATGGAGTCCTGAGGAATTACATACCATGATGGCACTTGATGTAGTGAAGAAATGTCTTGCCTTGGAGAAAATTCCAAGCTTCTCTGATTGTGAAAATATGAAACGAAATGCCTCCTGTTTAGCACAGAGAACACTAATACAAATCAAGTCAAAGGTTTGGACCATGATACAGAAGAAACGAAAGCAGAATGGCAGTCTAAATTGAATTCACCCCAAATCAACCAATTTTCAGACAATTTGTAACCCGACCCCCTTCAATTTTCTTTAACCTTGCACCAAATGTTCCCCCAAGTGTCTGACGGAAGATTCTGATATACAACTGAGTTTAAATAAAATTTGCTACTTTAATTGTCCGCTGCAGCCAAGTTAGATGAGTTACATTGCTCATTTCCTGTAAATTGAAAGAACTTTATAGTCTTAACATGCACAAAGTTTTGTGGTGCCGATCTGACTATCTGTTATTAAGCATGACGTCAGCGAAAACGGTGTTAAGCATCAATGGCAATGTGTTTGGGTGCATGTTTGGAAGCTGATAACTTTAAAACTCAATTAATTTAGAACCCAATATTATGCAGATATATAGTCTACTTGTCCTACCCACCTACCAAAAAATCGGTCAAAAAACATGCATCATTTTCTCGTAGAGCACCCTCAAATTTTGATTTTTTTAAAAAGTTGCCAAGTTCAATGTCTCAAATCACCACTCGTCCCATCGAGAATCGACACCAATTTCAGTGTGTTGATAAACTTTTACCTATATTTTTATAGGGTACCTAAAAACTTTTGTGACCGAAATGTTTAATAGCTTCCAAACATGCACCCAAACACATTGCCATTGACGCTTAACACCATTTTCGCTGACGTCTTGCATAATAACAGGTAGTCAGATTGGCACCACAATACATTGTGCATGTTAAGATTATAAAGTTCTTTCAGTTTACAGGAAATGAGCAATGTAACTCATCTAACTTGGCTGCAGCGGTCAATCAAAAATAGCAAATTTTATTTAAACTCAGTTGTTCGACCACACATTGGTTGCTAAGGGAGGCCGTATCTTAGCAACCATTTGACCATGGGGCAAAATATTTCAGAATCTTCCGTCAGACACTTGGGGGAACATTTGGTGCGAGTTTGAAGAAAATTGAAGGGGGTCGGGTTAACACCGTTGGTTGATTTGACGTGGATTGACCCTATTTCATTATCTATAATTCTGGGAAGGAGTTCATCATCTAAAATAAATATGCATTAAAGATGGGTGTTTTTGTGCCTTAGTACAGATGCAATACACACAAACTATACAATACCTAAATAAAATTATGCAAATCAATATTTTAATTTCAGCCCCAGTGAAAAAAAAACATTCAATTATTGGTCATTTCAAACAGAAAACAATGAAGAATTTTAAATATTTGCCTAGAAAGTATTACCAGATTTTTGCAAACCACTCAAATTGATATATTGACAATAGCTAAATGTAAGTCTGTATTACAAACTTCCTCACCATTTTGACAGGAGATGATCAACTTTCATAATGTTCAACATTATCTTGACAAGTCCAGGAGTTTGCTTTTAAGCTTTGCTTGCAATCTATTAGTGTTCATTTTGGCATGTTATTAGTTTTATGGCTGCCTTTTATACCAAGGATATCACAGGTGACATAAGTCAGTCATTGTTGATCATTGTGGTGGAGTGGTTATATATCACCTAGATGTAATAGTTTACTCTCTAAAAAGCCAGATTCCTAATTAAACAGATTGCCAAGATTCACAATTTTTATGATGTTCAAATATTGTTCCTAGTAGTGGTGTTTCCTTTTAAGCTTTTGTTGCAACCTGTACACATGCGCTTCCATGTAATTTCTAAAAAGGCTGAAAGCATTTCATGTGAAAAGTCAAACAATGTTTTTTTTCTACCAAAGTGTCATTCAATCAATAATGTGATTGCTTTTGTTGGTTTAACAACCTTAGTGGGAAGAATAAAGTAAAATTGAATAGGATAGTGAAACATGCAAGTAGAGTAATAGATGTCACTGTTAAACAGCTGGAAGATGTTGCAGAAAGGGCAATACACTGTACTAGCAAAATTGCAAGTGATTGTGAAGGATTCTAATCACCCTCTGCATGGGGAAGTGGTCTTTAACAGATCTGGAAGAATTAGACTGCCTACATAGAGCTATATTTAAACACTATAGCTCTATGACTGCCTAGAAAAAAGACTGATAGGTTTGGAAAGTCATTCCTTCCGAGTGCGATGAAAGCATTAAACTACAACTTTTGTAGATGAATGATCCTGGGGAAACTTCATCACCTCTGAGTACTTCTCTCTACTTTGAATTCTCATTCTTTCTATCTTTCTCCTTGCATTCTCCTTTCCTATCTATCTTTCTCTACATCTTCATAGTATAGGAGGTGACTAGTTTTGGTCTGGTCTGAGTTAAAGGGGGGGGGCATCTGAACCTGTCAGTTCTCAGGAATTAGTTTGACAGTTTGATATTTGACTGTGCTATTATGTATGCATCACTTTACCTCTCCTCTTCTCCTTTTCCTTTCTTTCTCTCTCTCTTCTCCCCCTTGTTTCTTTCAGTCTTCGTTTTCCACACAAATGTACACGCATGATGTATGTATTAGCATCCAGAATGTATGCATTACCCTTACTCTTCTCCCTCTCTCTTTCTCTCTCTCTCTTCCTCTCTCTCTCTCTCTCTCTCTCTCTTCCTCTCTCTTTCTTCCTCTCCATCTTCTACACTATAAGGTACTGCATACATGGTTTTCTCAACTAGCATACAGCTATTCATGTATTATTATTATTATCCAGTTCAGTGCAATAACGGTTATCACAAAGGAATTAAAAGCAATCAACAGATGCAGTATTTAATGTAACATTCTATGGTCAGTGCTGTACATGTATTAAATCATTCCAGACCCCATTGTTCTGGCATGAGGGGTGTTGGAGTGTGGTCGGCGAGTGTAGACTGGTACTGTAGACTTGCCTCAGATCTGTGTCGTATACTTTGGCAATTTTTATTCTCAATTTCTGTTATTGTAATTTTAGACTGATTTTTGTGTCATTTGTATGTCATTGCTGATGTCATGTACATTATTATGAAATATTTTTTCTGTATTTATCATCTGCTGGGGGTCAGAGGGGTGCTGACTCTGTGTTGAAATAGGATTTAGCATCCTTCTGGGGCCCATTTCATAAAAAGTTGCCATGATAGCAACTCTTGCTAGAATGTCAACTTCCATTGGAAGAGCCAATCAGGGAGCAGAATTTTCACTGTTGTCATAGTAGTTGACATTACAGCAAGAGTTGCTATCATAGCAACTTTTTATAAAATGGGTCCCTGGCCCTCATCAGATATTATTATTATTATGCATTGTATTGTGTTATACTGTTATGTTCGGAGTTATAAATAGATCTTACGTTATGTGTCTTATGGCGAAAAGAGATCCCTTTTTACGCATTATTTTGGACGCGCATGTGTACATCAATATAATTGAAGTGCCCCCCCCCCCCCCCCCCGGGGTTCAATATTGTATACGTTTAATACAAATGTGACAATTGTACAATAAAGATTTACCAACTTTTTTGTTGGAAAAGGTTACTTGAAAGTGTTGAATAAAGATAGTTAAGTCACCCATCACATTTCTTGCACTATTGTCTTTATTAATATGAAGCATCCCACACGGGATATCACATGCATATAGTACTATTTCTGGCAATATAAAGAAATAGTTAAGATTACCTTGTGAATGCTCTACAGGTCGAGTTCTTGTCCGAGCATTTTCTTATTTAGTATGAAGCTGTATTAAGGAAAGAGGATGAAGCCTATTGATTTTTGTGTGGGGCGGAGTCTGGGTTACCATGGTAACCATGATATAAAGAAATAGTTAAGATTACCTTGTGAATGCAGTACAGGTTCGAGTTCTTGTCCGATCGTTTTCTAATTTGGTATGAAGGTGTATTAAGGATAGAGGATGAAGCCTATTGATTTTTGGTGTGGGGCAGAGCCATTGTTTTTTGCCACAGTAACAGTGATATAAAGAAAAAGTGCCCAATTTGAACAACTCAAGATCCCCTTCAACTTAAGATGATTCTTGGCAAGTTTGGTTGAAATCCACCAGTGGGTTTTAAAAAAAAAATGAAAATTGATATTGCCCCAATTGGTCTCACCAGCCCCCCCCCCCCCCCCCCCGCCCATGGGCTCCCATGGGGTCCAGGTGCCCCATTTTCATAAATTAAGATCCCCTTCCACCAAGAACGATTCCTGTGGGTTTTCAAGAAGGTGATGGAAACTGCTATTCCACTCCACCCCATGGTCTCACCACCCACCCACTCAACCCCGGCCCCTGGGCCCCAATAGGATCCAGATGCCCCATTTGAACAAATTAAGATCCACTTCTGTTACGGCTCATTTTGGTAAATTGCACATTTTGGTAAATTACCAAAATGTGCCGTAACACCTTCCACTATAATGACTCCTGGCAAGTTTAGTTAAAATCCACCTGTGGTTTTTCAAGAAGAAGATGAAGATTGATATTTCCCCCGTTGGCAACCCGCTCCTGGGCTTCATTTTAACAAATAAGATCCCCTTCCCCCAAGGGTGATTCCTTGAAAGTGTGATTGAAATTCACTCATTGGCTTTTCAAGAAGATGAAAATGTTCTTTAAAAAAGTAATATAAAGGCACACACACAACACACAGACACACACTTTCACACACAATAAGCACAATGGTCTCATTTAAACCAACAATTTGAACCCTCCTCAAATAACTGTTCCCTGCTTACGGGCTCAAATTGCACGTTGTACGAGTATGTGTGTGTGTGTGTGTGTGTGTGTGTGTGTGTGTGTGTGTGTGTGTGTGTGTGTGAAGGGTAGGGAAGGGTAGTTTAAGCAGTTATGTATATGGTTGGGGTGGGGTTGGTGTTAGGGGGTGGGGGGGGGGGGGGTGGCTGTCCAGATGAGAGTTAGGAATGGTTAGGACTAATTTTAGGGGTGTATTATAGGTTGGGGGATTAGTGGACTTGTTTATTTAAAACTTGATTCCGGAAGCTATTCGTTCAGTTTATTTGATTAAACATCGTTACATGATTATAACAATTGAGTAATTATATTTAATATTTTCAGCTATTTTATTGTAATTAATTTGTACTTACAAATGCATATATATATAAATTGCATGATTGTTTTGTTTGATTTGTGTTAATATATTTTATCTGATTATATGAATTTAATTTGTATTATTATGGAATCAGAATAAAGATCATAAAAAAAAAAAGTGTGTGTGTGTGTGTGTGTGTGTGTGTGTGTGTGTGTGTGTGTGTGTGTATGTGTGTGTATGTGTGTGTATGTGTGTCTGGAGTCAGTGCTGTGCAATTAGGCAGGGGATCATATGGGAGTTGTATGACCAGTGTTTGTGTCCCTGGGTCTGGAGAATAGTAATTAACTAGACCATTTATATGAGATGAACTTTTAATGAATAGTTATGTGGAAAGATAACCTTTTATACAATCTCTTTTCAGTTCTATGATGCCAATGGTGATGGATATGTTGACTTCAATGAGTTTACCTGTGGTCTGTCGATATTGGTCAAAGGATCTTTTGAAGAAAAGGTCAAATGTAAGTAAAGCCGTAATGTTCTCGCAAGTGTGGATGTTTGTTATTGTTGAAAATTGTATATGAAAAATCAACATCACTGATTTCCAAATCAGAATACTGGTTTTAGACTGCACAATAATGAAATGAAGGTTAGGAAGGTGACAGATCTTCTATTAACTTATCTTGAGAAAAGCTTAGTGATTTTTAGGCAACCTATCTCCTCCAATAATGCTAAGAATCCTTTCTTAAGAAGCACAATGTGTATACTGAAAATTCAATGCGCTTTGCAGAAAGAGGAGAGAGTTATTGAGCAATATACCTGACATTATATTAGTATTACATGCTAACACAAGTTATACTGAAATAATGATGATAATAAGTGAATATATAACACAAGGGAAAAAATGATTCGCTGATTTACTGATGTCAATATTCTAATAGCATGCTGTACTGAAAGAAGTCGAAAGAAACCCCCACAGACGTAGAAACCATTTCCCCCCTTGTGCCGGCTCTTACATATGGAGATGCCTTTGAAGGATATGTCCTGGAAGCGAAATACACCCTTCAATAACAGCCATCTATGGTACCATCCATTAAGTTGAGAACCTATAATAAAGCAATGGTGTTCTTTGTACCATCTTCCCCTGTCTGTTGAAACCTTTGAAGGATATGACCTTGAAGGGAAATACACCTGACATTCAATAACAGCCATTTATGATACCATCCATTAAGTTGCGAACCTATGATAAAGCAATGGTGTTCTTTGTACCATCTTCCCCTGTCTGTAGATACCTTTAAAGGATACAACCTAGAAGGGAAATACACCGGACATTCAATAACAGCCATCTATGATACCATACAATAAATCGAGAACCTGTTATAAATCAATGGTGTTTCTCCTTTTGTCTGTAGATGCCTTTGAGGGGTATGACCTGGAAGGGAAAGGTAGCATCAGCAGGGACAACCTCAGGCAGATGTTCAAGGCTTACTTCTACGTCACCATTGAACTGGTCAGGGATGTGGTCAAGGCATGTGAGGAAGAAATGGTATGTTGTCTTTTTAACCCTTTGTGAGCTTTAAAAAAATTGCTCCTGTATGGAATTTATGTGTATTTACTTGTGTGAAAATAACTCAATGTCGCAATGAGACTTACCATGTTCCTCAAGGTTTGTGAACCCTGGTCCAACTAGGATGTCAAACTTTTCCACGGAAGTGGAATATCAAAGGGATGTGGCTTGTTATTCATAGCCTGCCATCTAAATTCCAAACAGCAGATTGTATGGGAGTTGTTCTGCTTTTTGTCTCGCCCACCGGAGGTGAAGGCGAGACTAAGGGATCCAAATGGCGTCCGTCCGTCGTCCGTCCGTCATCCGTCCGTCGTCCGTCGTCCGTCACAAATGTTAAAGTTTACCTGCAAGACTCTCTTATGATCCATAACTTCACATGGGTTGCTTGGATTACAACCTAACTTGGGTCATAGATGCACTGGGGGTACCTTCATGTTATGGTGGCGTTGGAGGTCAAAGGATAAGGTCAAAGGTCATTTGAGGTCATACGTTAAAGTTTACCTGCAAGACTCTCTTTTGACAAATTTCTTCACATAGGTTGCTTGGATTACAACCTAACTTGGGTCATAGATGCACTGGGGGTACCTTCATGTTATGGTGCTGTTGGAGGTCACAGGATAAGGTCAAAGGTCATTTGAGGTCATTCGTTAAAGTTTACCTGCAAGACTCTCTTTTGACAAATAACTTCACATAGGTTGCTTGGATTACAACCTAACTTGGGTCACAGATGCACTGGGGGTACCTTCATGTTATGGTACCGTTGGAGGTCACAGGATAAGGTCAAAGGTCATTTGAGGTCATACATTAAAGTTTACTTGCAAGACTCTTGGTGAAGGCTTCCTAACTTGTGCACAGAATTGTGTGAGCATGTGTGAGCATTACTGATGTAGATTTAGGCAAACATTACTCATGCACATTTATGCAAATTTATTCAAAGTCACTATTTTGCACCCGATTTTGATGTTGTCTGTTTAAAGTTGCTTATTTGTTTGTTTCAGTTTTCTTTTGCGTAGCAACGGAGATCGCGATATTTCTGGTTATTTTCGCAAGTGGGCGAGACACAATATTGCTAATGCCTTGTTTATGTAAGTGGAGAAAAATCCAGCCCATAGACAGACTCAGTAAAGAATGGGTCACGTGATAGTGCATAGAGAGTGAAAGGTTGTGTATCTCCTTTTCAAACATAAGATATTTAGTATAGAGGAAATACTGGTTAAGAATTGCGGTAAGACTATAGGAGCTCAAATTAAACACTTTAGGGCTTACATTGACATTCAGATGTTATATGGGTTTTGGTTGTCTATAAAGTCTGTAAGTCTATAAGTCTTGCAAAACTCAGTCATGAATGTCCACTTTGTAATTTTTTTTCAATTCTTCAGATGGCTAACTTTGATGACAATCAGGGTCGGCCCGTGTCGTCTCTGTTCAGCGCCCCTATCCCAGCAGACACTGGGGCTCCCCTCACTACCAACGGCAAGATCCCGTTCCCTGGAAACCCTGGCAGCAAGTAAGCTCTCCCTATTACACTCTGTGTCCATCTATATCTTTCTCCATGTCTCTCTGTGTCTCTCTACCTCTGTCTCCATTTCACTGTGTCATAATAATCATGAAGTAAATAGGTTGTAGGGTACGGTATCTCTTGGTGGCTTTATATCAACAGTATGCTGTTTTGAATTTGAAATTTGTCAAATTACAATTCTTGTAAGCATCAATACCTGACACATGTCTGGTGGCATGTAACACACATTGAAATAATAGATTGCAGATAAATAAGTAAATGTAACCGGTAGATTTAAAGTGAATGAACATCATTATCAAACTGAATGTAATCATGTGTGCTACAGTATGCATAGAACACTGTCAACGTTGACTTTCAATATGCATGTTTTGTTTTTACATTGTTTTGTATAATACCACAACAATATTCACTCCTGCATAGCATTGTGTTCTATGTTGAACAGTTAATATTTAGTCTCTTGAACATTTTTCATCATTATGAGTGCCGATGTTAATCTCCTGGCTTGATATGCCTTCCCAGGGAAGACATGTGGCCAGTCATGGAAGCCATGTCTCAAGACGCCATTGAGGAGATGGTGGATAACGTCTTCAAGATGGCCAAGATTGAAGCTGACCAGAGGTGAGCACCACTGGTCGCAAAGGCGCTGTAGGCCAAGACTTTGAGTCAGGGTCAAGCACGAATCTGGTGAAATATTGACTGGTTTGAAATCAAATGTATCAATGTAACATGATAACTAAAAATAGACTTCATTCGCTGTCATAAAATAGGCACTGGTTCAAAATAAAATTAAAAGATGCAAAGTTTACATAATAGGTGCATTTCTGTATGATACACTAAGAATCATGAAGTAGGAGATATATAGATATTTTCTACATGTATTGCTTTATTTTACTCAAATGTGATTATTTTGCTTTGAAATCTTGCTGAAATGTTTCAATCTACAGAGACTGTCATATTTCCAGGGTTATGAAGTGTATTTTAGTGGATTATTTTGTTCAGCATTAAAGATATATAATATTTGAATGCATATTCTAAATAAAATGGAAATGAAATAGTTATATTTCTTATCCTACGGTGAATACTGTTTGGTCACATACTAGACATGAGTTTCATCTTCCCATGTAATTAATGTAAAAAGCATGGAAGTCATCAATACGATTTCATTTATAAAGATCATTCCATAGCCTCTTATGATAGCTTCATGACAAGGTCCCGCTAAGAACAAAAATAGATATTATGTTGGCGTGCAAGCGCCTTCTTTAGCTTTACTATCAAGTTTTTCACATTGGATGATATTTATGGACATATTGTTCAAAGTGCGTACCACTTCTCAACACAGTCTTCACATCTCTATTTCAGAATCAGCTTTGCTCAGTTCAAAGACTTGGCCATTGTCGATAACAGCCTGGTAGCATGGTTTGAATCGCTGGGGCCCATTTTCTAAT
Source organism: Arbacia lixula (assembly GCA_963669155.1). Taxonomy (NCBI): domain Eukaryota; kingdom Metazoa; phylum Echinodermata; class Echinoidea; order Arbacioida; family Arbaciidae; genus Arbacia; species Arbacia lixula. The sequence goes on from OZ022576.1 coordinate 45,376,846, forward strand.
CAGAGGTAAGCAGTTACATTGTTTGTTGAAGTCATAATTTCAGGTTAATATGATCTTGTTTTGTTACTAACACAATACTAATACATTCATTTATATTTATATTGGTTATCTGTTTCTCTGTATTTACATTGTTTGTGTAATTGATGTTTGACATATTGTGGATTTTTCACTTCATGCATGGCTTCATAACATTATTTCTTGAGGATTTTTCTTCTTATCTGACAGAGTTTGCCGCATTTTGGCAGAATTATAGTGTTATTTGTTCATTGTTCAACAATCATTCAAATAAAAGTTACTAGATAGGAGTTATTTGTGGAGTGTAAAGTAGGGATGGAAGTGGTTCAATAACTGGCTACATCATAGCTTTAATGACATGGGTTCTGTTTGTTCTGTTCTGCTAATATTGTTTCAAAGGAATATTGTATATGCCATACATGTGCATTTCATGACTCTAATTTTTTGTGAATCAGGACTTCTCGACAATTTCGCGAGTGGTTTAATTCGCGATCGTGGAGTACTAGTGGTACATGTGCTCGTGCCATTGTGTTCTTATTTTTGTGTGTTGTTAAATTTGCGAGTAGCACCTGACTCATGAAATTCATGAAAATAAAACCCCCACGAAATATATGGCTTATACAGTATACATCTAACCATAATTATGGAAATTTAAACATTTTCCATTTCTAGAATATGACAAAAACATAAACCATTGTACTAGTGTGTAAGAGATTTTAAATATATGTTGTTCCAACTTATTATTTGACATGCACGCTTTTAATGCACTTTTGTCTATGCACAAGCTTTGTTCAGTCGTTCAAAACTTCTCTTTATTTCTTTATTTTTTCAGCATTATTGCACCGCTTCATCAGCAGGCTTCATGTTTAACTCATCCGTTCCTACTCACACATTTGGTGTATGTCTCTTCAAATCAGGGTGCCACAATTTGTGACGCTTCTACCGTGTAGTGGCTGGTGGCATTGTGTCTCCATGTTGTCTATCTGGATGTCCTTCAGGATGTCAGGATGTCATCCACCAGGATTATCTCATTGATGCGATAAGTCACAGAAACATTTGACAGAAATTCACCAAACGTAACATAATACATGTACAATTATTTCGATGGAGGGACGTAGTTATATTCATCTCACATTGTGGGTAAAAAAGGTCCAAGCCAAAGAATGAAATACACTGTATCAGCATTAAGACCCTCATTCGAGAAAAAGTTGACAACATTAATTCAAACTTGAAACAAAGGGGATGGTACATGTATATAGGGCAAGATATACGAACATTCCAGGTGAACTTTTAGTTTGTTTAACATTACAAAAGTCAAGGTCACAAGTCAAAGATTAAGGTCACCAAAACAGATCAGGGTCACAGGTCATATATTACTGTTCCATGCATCAGACAAGTACATTTTATCGGGAGAAATTATAGCAATACTCATTCATAAGGGCAGAGGCACACCAAACAATTGCGCAAAGTGTATTTTCTCTTTTTTAAAATGTGTTATTTGCCCACACTTCAATTTTCTGAGTGTACATTGTGAGAGATGATACATGAATTATTTCAGATGGATAAGTGTTGTAAGTTGTAGCTTGCCCATCATATTATTCTTGGCCTGTTTGCATGTTTCAAGCAGTGTGACTAATGTAATGCTGTGCAACATTGTTTGTACTAGTCGGAGAAGTACTTAAATTTGATGAAATATTGCATGTGTGATGAACAATTTTTTTTTTTAGAAATGTGCTCTTCAAATTGTCTGCTCAAAGTTTTAAACTACCAAAGCAGAGAGATGTTATTTTCTCCTGTATACAAAATGCAATTTATTTTGAATGCTTAATGGAATGATTTGCATAGCATTGTATAGATTTGCTGGATGTATTTTTCTTCTCAGCATATGTCCCGTTTTAAGTGAAAATAAACGAATAGGTATTGACCGTAAACAAGGTAACTGACTCTTTCACTCAGGGTGTAGTGCCGCTCAAGCCTCAAGCTAAGCCCATTAATAGTTTGAAATGGTAAAATGTCTGGTATTATAATTAGTCTACTGTCTATGTGTAAGCTGAACATTAATGTCTACACAAAATCAAAGACTAAAGAGTTCAGTTTGCCAGGCCATATTCTCCCATGAGGTTTGGGAGCAGGCATATGTGACAAAGTATAATCACTGTTCCAAAATCAATGGTTCAACTTAGATGCTTCTGATCATGCCACTGATTATGTGTCTGATGTTTTGAAAGTATTATTTCTTAATTTTCCTAAATTGAATATGGAACTGATGTTTGTAAATTGTGTCTGTTTTCTCAGGGATAAGGGTGGGTAAGATAAGGCAGTAATTTCATCATATTTTTCCCGTTCATCTGAAGAGTTTTTGAACCAGGTTTTTGTTACATAATGTTTGCAGTGATACAAGATTTGTCGTTGAATCTATTCTGAGTGTTGTCGTGATTTATATGGGAAAAGTCATCCCACACTTCTCACAAGAAAAATTGTCAGTGTAGAAGACATTTCTTTGGACCATCGTGTAAAAGGAAACATATAATGTACCCTTCTCTTAAAATCGACTTGTGATTAGCATATTTATATGGATGGACACATATTTGAAAATTAACTTAAACTTGTTGCACTTTATTTGTTATTTTGCAACATATTGACAATATTTACTCATTTATAATTCTGAATTAATACAATCTCCTGAGTACACATGGAATATATCATACTAAATATACTACTCAAACATACATGAATTAATATATTTTGCATGTACGTGATAGCATTTCAAATTTGCTATTCTAATATGCATTAAGTGTAAGACAAAATTGAAAATAAAGAAAGAAAACGTTTTTGCAGTAAAATATTACAGAGATGTGTTTTGTAATTCTTTTGTTTGTTTCACCAAGATGCCACCATGGATATATAATCTTCTGTTGTAAAGTTATGCCCCTAACTATTAGGCCTTTAGTCCTAAAAAGATCATACCAGAATACAATAATTCCTAATGATATATGAAAACATATACATATCACTCACAGTGCAGTGTATTATTGGAAGTATAGATAAATCATGGATTGGCAACAACAGCAGTTGAATAACTTGTCTGGAAAATTATAAACTTGGTTTGTGTTGTTCTCCAACAAGCGAACACTTTTTCAAGCATAAATTTTGTGCATTGAGAAGTGAAGATAAGATGCATTTATGTTAGTAACTTTAGATTTCAGTTCAATTTTGCTTGGAATCGTAAGAACTGAAATATTTTCTAGTATTGGTAATTTATTCAGTAATATGATCTCTTCTTTCTCCACCAATACCACTTTGTATTTCCAACTTCACTGTATTTGTACATGTACCATACAAAAGCTGCAAGTAAATTGGATACTGAAGTTATAAAGAAAGTTCTGAGTTTACTCAATCTTTCTCAGCTGATTGTTGTTTGTTTTCTGCTGTCCATTTGATTTTAGTGAGGGAAGGGCTAAATGTGTGTAAGGTATGCGAGGAAACTTGAAGAGACATTTCTTTTCTTTGTGAAGAATAAAAGCCCTGTCAGAGATTTAAAAATTAACTGAACCACCAGCCATTAAATCTTGTATTGCCAACTTCAGTAGTCAGTTTGCACATTTAGCACAAGGACAATGACAAGACCGCAAAACACATTGCACATACCACTCATTTATTGTTAAGTTTGTTTGGTACAAGTAGATTTTAACTTCCATATATTTCCAGGCTACTAATTGAAATATTCAAAATTCATAACTGTGCAGATTTGTCTGATTTTTCTGTTTCCTTTGCCTTTGCCTATATCTGCTTCTCTGATTCACAACAACTTTTTATTAACTCTTGATGATCCGTGTGTGTATATTTTCATGAGTAATACACACAAAGCCCATTGACCATCATTCTGTCTGGCAGGGAGAGGGTTGAGTTGATTTATCCCTTTAAGTTGAGTGTCCTCTGTAAATGAGTGTCTGACGTCAAGTGGCTGACAGCGAGAGGCTTGATGATCGTACTAAAAGTGGAGGAGGTAATGACACAGGAGTGGGAGGCAAAGTGAATGTGAAGGGTAGCTGCATTGGCTGCAAACATTTATTGGTCATGTGCAGTTTATCAGGTGGATTGAATACAGGGGTGCAGGTGGACGGGAGTGGGGCTGGGTGGTACTTGTTTGTAGAGGCAATATGGATGTACAGTACCCTTGTTAAGGAGTAGCGTTTTTCCGTTCACTAGAGTCACTGGAAAATAAAATGTTGTTAATATGCTGCATGAAATTGGGATTTTTCCACCAACTGGGATGGGTAGTAGTTGTTTTTATAGGCAACATGGATATGCCCTTGTTTAGGAGTAGTGTTTTCCTGTTCACTAAAGTCACTAGAAAATAAAATGCTTTTAATATGCTACGTGCAATGGGGATGCATGTTTTTAAACAACAATTATGGTCACACCCATTGCTGACATTTTCTTTGATTTGCGATGCTTATTTATAAGCAATTAGGATCTGCTTTGTGGTAAAAATCCCTGTTTAGGAGCACTGCTTTTTGTCTCGCCCACCGGAGGTGAAGGCGAGACTAAGGGATCCAAATGGCGTCCGTCCGTCGTCCGTCCGTCGTCCGTCCATCGTCCGTCGTCCGTCACAAATGTTAAAGTTTACCTGCAAGACTCTCTCATGATCCATAACTTGGCAACTGTTACAGCAATGGCAGCCACACTTGGTTGATAGAAGCACTAGGGGTATCCTCATGTTATGGTGTTGTCAGAGGTCATGTGATGATGTCAAAGGTCATTTGAGGTCATATATTAAAGAGTATGTGCAAGACTCTCTTTTTCTATGTTAAAGTTTACCTGCAAGACTCTCTTTTGACAAATAACTTCACATGGGTTGCTTGGATTACAACCTAACTTGGGTCATAGATGCACTGGGGGTACCTTCATGTTATGGTACCGTTGGAGGTCACAGGATAAGGTCAAAGGTCATTTGAGGTCATACGTTAAAGTTTACTTGCAAGACTCTCTTATCACACATAACTCATCACATGTTGCTACAATGGCAATCAAACTTGGATGATGGATGCACTTGGGGCACCTGCATGTTATTGTGCTGTAAGAGGACACATGATAAGGTCAAAGGTCATTTGAGGTCATACATTAAAGTTTACTTGCAAGACTCTTGGTGAAGGCTTCCTAACTTGTGCACAGAAGACAAAGTTTACTTCGCCTCTATTGTGCAACTGATTATCATCCTGTTTTGTCTTTGTCTAATCTAATAGAACTTGGTGGAGGCTTTTTATTCCATCTCAAAGAAGGGGGAAGGTGGGAGAGGGGGAGTAGATAGAGGAAGTAGCATTGTGTGAAATAGCCCTTCTCATTTATGGAATGTTACATTCTATGGCAGATATTTCACAATCAGCCAGGGATACAATTCTTTTGCGTAGCAACGGAGATCGCGATATTTCTGGTTATTTTCGCAAGTGGGCGAGACACAATATTGCTAATGCCTTGTTTATCCCTAGAGTCACCAAAAATGAAATACTGTTAAGCTGCTGCATAAAATCTGGATGCCTTGGGCCATATTCCTAAAACCCTACAAGCAGTTGCTAACATTGTGTTCAGCTGTATGCACTTTAGGCAACTTGCTAGCCTTAGTACTGTTTCATGAATATAGCCCCTGGTTTCCACCAACAATTCCAGCCACACCCATTGCGTATTTTTCTCTCAGATTTGTGTTACCTGCAGCTAACTTGGAACTAAAATGCTGCTCCTTTCTGTGGCTTTCGTTGTAATGTGCTACTTTGGGGCTAACCAAAGGAACCCCAATCCTGGTACTTATGATTTGACTAGTGCCCTCCATTCCTATGACCCCTACGTAATCCTTCCTAAGTGCTTCCTCCCTCATCATTGCTTTCTATCAGCTATCGCTGTCAAAGACTCTTTATGGTAGATGAGTAAAGTGAAAACCAATGACACACCTGTAAAGGCCTTTGAAGGCAGATACAAAGTAGAGTCTCTTTTGGGTGAGCACCTTCATGTACACGTGTTGATAACAAACTTGCATGTACAAATGAAGTCTTTATGAGCGGTTGATCTTCCTATGATGGTGGTATCGAGCAGGTTGAAAGCGGGAATGTAATTGTTGTATCAAAGTCTTCTAAGGAGTAACATTAGAATCAATTAAAAATGGAATTAAACAAAAATAAGAATAATTTCAATCTAGAATTTTGTATAGTGACAGTAGATACAACATTTTTTTTTCTTCAATAATCAATATTTCTTTTCCATTGAAGTGTAAAAAAGTATACTACATATTTAGAGTGTTGTGACACCTGGAAAATAAAATGCATTGAAGTGGGATAATCGATAATTAATTTTTGTGCTTCTCTATCCCCTTGTTTTTGCAAGTAAAATATATCGGGGTCACTGTACTTCTCGATCAGGCAGTCGACTGCCGCCGGTATTTTTAATTAATCAGATTTGGTCTCGTCTCTCTAGAGGGTTCAGGGAGACGGCGCAAGAAATCCCCCTCAATTTACCACCAGCTCATGAGCATGGTCGCTCAGAAGGTGACAGATTCGATGGGGGGACCAGGGAGATGGGAAAAGGTCAAAGGGCACAAGGAAAGACACGTTTAAAGCAAAGGAGTAGCAGTGGTAATAATGTGGGAATCGGCAGAACCGTTATGCCGTGATCACCATATTTGCATTTCAATAGATTTTAACGATTGAATAATTTTGAGATGATTACTCCCTGCTATCCTGAAACCAAACCAGAATGGAATCCATGATCATATCTGAATGGCACCCCTATTGGGAAATGAGTACCGAAGCTACCAATACTACCCCTTACCTTTAAAGGTAATTTTTAGCCGCTTTTATTCACCGAGATGCTCAGGGGATAAGATGGACCTGCAGAGATTGACTAAGGGGAAGGAATGGTTCAAGGTAAATAAAGAGATGCACTTTTGAAGACTAGGCTCATTTATCACTTCAACTTTTTTTGTCTTCTTAAACAACATATATTCAGATTTTTCTGTTAAGTAAAGTTGTAGAATCTTATGATCTTGTGGTCTTAATCAGATAAAAGGAGATGAAATCATCTTAATATCTTTGGTGCTGATTCTTTAATCAACCAGATTAGATGAGCAGATTTGTGTGTATTGCAGGTGCTATTATGCAGATAGGGCTGGCTTAGGGTATAACAGCATTGTTTAATGTTACAAGTCTAAAAACATTTACAAACGTGCTACTGATTGTGTGACATCAGAGCAATCTAATGTCAGTGTAATGAGATGAATAGATTTTATTAATCAAATGTCCCAAACCATTACAGTCACCCTGACTGGTAGAGGCGAAAGTGATTATATTCCCCTAATGCGTCTGTTATTATCTATCTATATCCGATAATTGTTGATTTTGATTTCATAGCACTTCTATTTTCAAGCCTGCATAGTGTGTAATCTGGCCTGGCATTGAACTTGTCTTGCTTTAACTAATTATGTGTCATGTGTCCATTTTGTTGTCAGTAATGCATACAGAGCCCATAGGGGAGTATTTCATATGGCAAGGGAAGGATTAAATAAATGCATAAACCTAACCTATATGCTAATCCTGATTTTGAAATATTGCAGAAAAAGAAGAGCATGTATTTTTTATTTTTTTCAGAAGCAACTCGACTAAGTATTTTTTCTCCCGAGTTGCGCTCTGGCTGATTAAAAATATGCATCCAGCGTCAAAAATTATCAATCATCCCTGAAGGTTGTAGTTGGAGAGGGGGAAAATCAAATGAAAGAAGATATAAATGAGATGATATTGAGTGCAGAAACACTGGGCATTATGCAATAACTCTGAAGATGCAGGTGAGGGAGAGAGGGCTTACCCTTCTGTAACAAGCTCTGACATCTACCTCATGGGGGAGACAGAATTATCTCTAACCAGAGTGAAGGGTAACACGAGCCGGCCGTCTCTCTTTTGCCCCCAAGCTCCTCAGAGAGAATCCCAATAACGCTCCCGCCATAAGTGGATTATTTCTCTCCACATGCCCAGCTGAGTTGTTGGGTGTATACTAAGTAGTTTTGGCCGACGGCCGGGGGCATCTAGTTAAATGTTGCCATTTGGGGGGAACCACAATGTTTGTGTGCGCTCTGTGTGTCTCTCTCTATCCCCTTTCCTTCCATCCCCACCCTTTTGTCCCCCACCCTCTTGTCCCCCTCTCTCTCCTACCACCTTTCCCTTCTCCCTCCCCTGCACAGCTGAGTTGTTGGGTGTATACTAAGTAGTTTTGGCCTCCGGCTGGGCATCTAGTTAAATGTTGCCATTTTGGGGGGACCACAATGTTTGTGTGCTCTCTGTATCTCTATCTCTTGCTTTCTCTCCACTTCCCACCCTATCTCTTCCCCCTTATTTCCCCTCTCTCCAAGCTGACACTCACCATTCTGTCCCTCCCTCTCTCTTATCCCTCTTTCCTCCCCCACCCCCTCTCCCTCCCCTATCCCCCTCTCCCCCTCTCCCCCTCTCCCCCTATCCATTCCCTCTCCCCCCTCTCTCCCTCCCCTCTCCCTCCCCTCTCCCTCCCCTCTCCCTCCCCTCTCCCTCCCCTCTCCCTCCCCTCTCCCTCCCCTCTCACTCCCCTCTCCCTCCCCTCTCCCTCCCCTCTCCCTCCCCTCTCCCTCCCCTCTCCCTCCCCTCTCCCTCCCCTCTCCAACCCCTCTCCCTCCCCTCTCCAACCCCTCTCCCTTTCCTATCCCTCCCCTCTCCCTCCCCTCTCCCTCCCCTCTCCCTCCCCTCTCCCTCCCCTCTCCCTCCCCTCTCCCTCCCCTCTCCCTCCCCTCTCCAACCCCTCTCCCTCCCCATTCCCTCCCTTCTCCCTCCCCTCTCCCATCCCATTCCCTCCATTCTCCCCCTCTCTCGTTTATCCCTCTCTCAATCTTTCTCCCCCTCTCTTCCTCTCTCCCTCTCCCCCTCTCCCTCCTCTCCCTTTCCTTCCCCCTCACTCTCTCCCTCTTCTCATTCCTCTCTCCCTCTTTCTCCTGCTCTTCTCCCTCTTCCCCCCTCTCTTTTTTGTCCCTCTTTCCCTTCCCCTCTCTTTCCTTTCCCCCATTGGCCAATCTTCCTGTACAACTAAGCTGTTAGCATAGAGTAGGAGGTTTTGCCCACAAGGCATGTAGTTAAATGTTGCAATTTGGAACCACAATATGTGTATGCTTTCTTTCTTTCTCTCTCCTCCTTCTGTCTGGCTCCCTCTCTCATCGCAGCTGTTGGTTGCAGGGTGTATAATAGATGGTTTAAATCACTCGGCATCTAGCTAAATTTTTGGAGCAATGATGTATGTGTGTGTGTGCTCTCTGCTTATATATATATTTTTCTCTCCCCATCGTTCCTTACCCTCTATCTCCTCTCCCTTTTCCCTCTATCCATCTTACCCCCCCCCCCCATTTTCCCCCTTTCTCCCTCTCCCCCTTACTACCTCTCCCATCCTCCCACTATTTGGCTTCCCTTCTGCACAGGGTATAAACTAGGTAGATTTGGGCACGTAGCATCTAGTTCAATATAGCCACTTGCTGGAATGCAAATGTTTGCGTGATCTGTATTTCTCTTGTTCTCTCTCACCACCTTCCTTAACCCATCTTACCCCCCCCCCCCATTTCCTCGCCCCTCTCTATGTCTCCCTCCCTCTGTACAACTGCATTGGCATTTTTGTGCCAATATTTGTGTGCTCTCTGACACACACACTCTCTCTCTCTCTTGCAGCTACTTTCACCCTGTTTTTCTTTCCATTTTTCACATTTATTTAGTGATTCCATGTTCTGTCTTCATTGAAGAGGGATGAAATCACATAACCCTCTGGGTGGATTGTATAAGTTGTAGTTGAGTGAAAAATGCAAAGTTACCAGACTCATAACTCTCCAAGAATATGAATTTCTCATACTTTGCTGCCATTAATTCATGCCCCTCCTGGCCCATTTCTAGACTAGTCACTCTGCCTTTCCAGTCGGCCTGTACTATCAATCATTGTTAGCTACCTCGTTTTCTTACAGGGGTGAGACCGCATTGATCCAAGGGTGCCATGTCGGATCGTCTATGGCGCCGGCGCCCACCGCTGTGTGGACCGGCGTGTGTCTCCTCCGCTATCCCCAGCGCCGCTCGCTGGATAAATTTTGAATGATGATTCTGCGGACCTAGTTCAGCTGTGCGGCACTGGAAAGGAGGGGGGGGGGGAGGGTTCAGAGTTATATTGGATTAGCCATTGCCTGATATGTTTTACAGACACTCCAGGAGCGGTGAACGCCACTGGGAAATGTAATAGTACATGTACATACGTTTGGTCTGTCAGCATCACTTATGGAGTTAGATATGGTTCAGTAGTGTGCTGCAGCTTGTGTTTAAATAATATGAAATGTTTTCTTATTGAAGCAACATGTATTGTACTGTCTCAATTCTTAAAAAAAAATTGAAAGCATTTTTTGTTAAACTCCAAGAATGATTATAATGAAGAAAAGAAATTTGTACAGTATTGTATTTGCTGTGATACGCTTTAGCCCTAAGGAGGGTTTCATTACTATGATATATTGAACAACTTCTCATTTGATATGCCTTGGTTCTAAAAGATTTAAGAAATGAAAGAAATAACACATGATCAGGAGAACATAAAATTAATGGCACTTTATGAATTAAATATCAATATATCATAAAGCAATGCATTAGCTTTAAGCAGTAGATTGTCATTGTATACTGTGCTTAAAATGCCAAATAACATTTAGAATGGCTCTGGGGTAGGACAAATATAGAGCTGGCGTCAGCACCGTGATTAGAATACTCCCAGAGAACTGCCAAGTTGAACTGAACCTTTTATATCCCAAGTCAAATGCTCTTCCATAGGAGGTGTGTATATTAATGTTAATGGTGTAACAAATGTACAACTTGCACATAAAGAGTTAATTGAACCTGTTCAATTGTGTCCCACTCTTACTATAAATATACACAGACTTGAGATTACAAATTATATGGAAGAAAGTAGAATTGACATGTTTTGGGATTATACCAAACCTAATTATTAAAACTGCCTTAGATTATTAATTTGATGTAATGTTTGAAGAAATCACAAAGATGCATTAACACTTTCCTTTTATACTAGTTGAAATGACGTCAGTAAACTACATTTAAGCTTTCCCCCAAAAGTCATTATATTAGCTTTTGCAAATAGAATGGAAGGGATTTCAAGCCTCAACATCCTGTGTGCTAAATTCTTTCACTATCTTTCAATAATATGAGGCCGCTTCATGAAATTTGGCCATGTGATATTTAAAGTATCACATAAATGCACAATGAAATGCCTTGTTGCTCTTACTTCACTTTATGTTTTTTGGTAGTCACAATCTCATTTCACTATATGGCATAGATAATTAGTATCCCAATCCAACATAAACCTCATGTTTTTATAGAAGAATGGAGGTGAAATTGAAAGAAAGCAATGTATATCTGGTTTTAGATACAATATATTAATTGATGCGTAATCTATTACAGTGTGACTTGCAAATGTACTGTTTACGTCATATATTTCTTAGGGTTTTATTTTCGCGAATTTCACGAGTTGGGTGCTATTCGCGTATTTAACAACACTCAAAAAAAAGAATGCAACGTGCATATGCACGCACTTGCACTTCTAGTACTAGCACTCCACGATTGCGATTTTTAACCACTTGCGAAGTTGCCGCGAAGTCCCAATTCGCAAAAAATTAGACTTGCTAGATATATGGTGTATACAGTAGGTGTATATAAGCCATGTTTCTGTGCATGTACGTTGCATGCACTTATTTAGACCACAAAGGTCACAGGCAGAGCCTCTCCTCAACTAAAATCAATATTTCATCTTCTTCACCTGATGACAAATCTGTAGCTCTCTGAGATCTGATCTCTGTTTAGAGAGATAACAAGAAACTGCATCTGCACATGGACTAAAGGTATCTACTCTCCTCAGGAAAATATTGTACATTTACCAGCAGATATGTGAGATCATTAGATATAGGATTCCATTGAGGATTTTTTAAATCATATTTTTATGATTATTTTGGCCATGACTTCATGGTTGACTGCATGGTCGTGGTGTGACTGTCATCCTGTGGAGGGTGAGGCTTGTGTGAGCCCGAGGGGGGGTAGAGATGGGGTGTAAGGGGTAGAGGTGTGAGGGGGAAGGGGGAAGAAAAGGAGGGGTAGTAGGGGCAGGATGGGGGGAGGAAGAGGGAGTGAGAGGTAAGATGGATGGGTGGTTGGTGGAGGGGAAATGGGGAAGAGGGAAAGATTTAGGAGGGGGGGGGGTAGAGTAGAGTAAGGAAACTGTCATTCTCCAGAGAGGGTGAGGCTTGCATTTGCCCAAGAGGGGGTAGAGGTGTGAAGGAGAAGGATGAGAGGGGAGGGAAGGTGGGGCAGAGAGTGTGTGGGAGAGGGTGGGTGGGGTAAGATGGTTAGAGAGAGGGAGAGAGGGAGGGAGGGGAGGGAAGGAAGAAGGAAGGAAGGGAGGGTGAGGGAGACACTGTTGTACTCCAGAGAGGATGAGGCATGTGTTTGCCCAGGAGGGAGAATAGAGGTGTGATGGGAAAGGCAAGGAGGGGGAGTGATGATGAGAGAGAGAGAATGAGATAGAGAGGGGGGGGGGGGGAAGGAGCATAGGAGGAATCAATGGAGAGAGGGGAGTTTAGAGGAAGAGATAAGGGAAGGAAAGAAGGATGGAGGGAAGGGTGGAAATAGGGAAGGAGATGAAATAGATGAGAGGGGTATAGCTTAAGTCATGAATTGGATGGGCACTATCATGGACAGAGAGAAGGGGAATGGTTAAGATACTAGAGAGACATATCAAGAGAAAGAGAAAAAGGAGGGGTGACTGAGGAGACATAGTGCAGAGATATAAAGAAGACACCTTCACCAGAACTTTCCCTCCTTTCTCTCATGTCTCCCCCTGATATTTGCCAAGGGCAACCGCAAGCTATGGTTTTGTTGCAAGGGCGTGGAGGGATGGTTGGTGATTTGATTGTAATATGAACATTAAGGTTTTCCAGAGCTGCTATTGATTATTGCAGGTGGTTTGAGACTCCAGGGGCCCCTTCCCAGACAAAAAAAAAATGCAAATCTCCCATTTAGAATTTGACCCATTTTGAAACTAGATTTTCCTTTTGTTTGCTGGCTTGTACCTACTGGGTATGTCTGTTGAATGGAGAATGCTATGTTTGCGCATGATGAGATGGCTTCTGAAACAGTGTGCCAAAATACATTTGAACTTTGTGTCTACCGTTTATTTTGGCTTTTGGGCTTTCGAAAGAAAGGCCATGCTGAAATCAGTACAAAGGATATGCTGGTAGCCTTGATATGGTCAGTTTACTTTATCTAACTGTGAACTGTTTTTTTTTTATAAAATCTCAAAATCGATTTATCTATTTTTTTTTTGCAATCTTCTGACTGTCATTCGGATTAATAGAGTATGTATTGGATATCCCAGTGTTATAATTTTTTGTGATTATTCTTTAGCCATTATGTCCTTTTATTCAGCCTAGTATATGTATTTGTGATAATATTTTGGAGTAGTTTCTCTTTTTCCTTTCTGAATAGCTATTTCAATGAAGGTTTGTCTTCTTGTGGATGAATTAATCCTGTTCTGTAGCTTGAAACTAGTTTCATCCAAACTTTGAATATATGTCAGTAAATATGAATTGAAGCATATCAGTCAATTTGGGTTCAATACCAATGTCATGTCAGTTAGATTCTGCGATAGGTGAGGCCAGACAGACAGATATTTTCAGGGATTTTGCTTATGATTTTGCCAGTCATCACACTGATATCACACTCAGATATATTCTTTTACCATGGCCATGCCCTACAAACCACAGAAAGTTATCAGGTAGCAAAATACCTTGAAGGTTCTTAGTCTATGAAAAACTTTCTTTCACGTACTGAGTAAACAATTGATGTCATGTATAGGAGCAGATAAAGCTTTTTCTCCACCACTTATTTCACATCTTATGAAGATCTGCCTGCTTAGCAGAAATAAACTAGTAGATGGATGATGTCGTTCATTATTTATTCAGAACAGTGGCTGTATTAGGACTGATGAATTGCCCATAAGGTATTCTCACATGCTCATGTGGAAGATGAAGTGGTCAATGTCTGATGAATTGCCCATAAGGTGTTCTCACATGCTCATGTGGATGATGAAGTGGTCAATGTCTGACGATATACAAGTTAACCCCTTCCATGTCAAACAAATTCTGCTCTGCATGGTTTGTATGTATTGCTGGCCCCAAAATGCACAAGTGGTGTGAGAGAATGAACCTGGTCTGTACAGGAACAGATGGGTGTTCTTTTAATGCTAAATATATTAAGAATTCAGGAGCCATAGTTGGATATCATGATATCACCTCCTTCCAGCTTGTGTACGGCTTGTATTTTGTTCACAACACCCCAACTGCAGGGAGAGGGGGCATTAACTCTGTAAGCCCCAATCTATCAATTGTGCACCACTGATTCACACAGATCCTGTAAAGTGGCATTTTCTCAGGCTAACAAAGACTTAAAGGGCATATACTGTACTGGGAAGGCAAAAAAGCCTTCAAAATGTAACTGTTAGCAATCTTCTTGCCAATGGTCTTAAATTCATGTATTGTCTTTTTTAGAAGCTTGCTGAAAGTTATTTGCCCTCAAATGATCTACATTTGCAGTAATGAGTGATTAAATCACAAATCCTCAAAATGTTTGGGCCGAACATTTTGAAGATTTAATCATTAATAATCAATTACTCTATATGTGGATCATTTGAGGGCAAATAACTTTCAGCAAGCTTCTAAAATGGTCAATCCATGAATTTAAGACCATTGGCAAGAAGATTACTAACAGTTACATTTTGAAGGCTTTTTTGCCTTCCCAGTACAGTATATGCCCTTTAATGTGAACCCTTTCAGTACCAAGCCAGCAAAATCCCACTGACTCACTAAACATTTTATGCACCTGGGAGTGCACTGAGAGTGTTCCATGATGTACTCCAGGCATGATTTTATCCAGGCATTCTTTATTAGAAATTGTTTGCCTACAGGTGGGAGCTCAACATCCGTGGTTAAACTCACTAGAGAGAGTTTACAAGTCGGTTAGTCCTCAGACAAGATCAGTTATTTTATCTGGTTGTTCTTAGTAGCCATTGTTTACATACAGGTAGGAGCTCAACATGCATGGCCAACTGACAATAGAGTGTATACAAGTCAGTTAATCCTCAGACAATCGCCAATTTTCTCCTGGCACTCTTAGTAACCATTGTTTACCTACAGGTGGGAGCTTAACATGCATGGCCAACTGACTAGTGAGTGTATACAAGTCAGTTAATCCTCAGACAATTGCTTATTTTCTCCTGGCATTCTTTAATAGTAACCATTGTTTTCCTACAGGTGGGACCAACTGACCAACTGACTAAAGAGTGTATACAAGTCAGTTGATCCTCAGACAATCATCCAGTTATTTTATCCAGGCATTCTTAGTAGCCATTGTTTGCCTATACGTGGGAGCTCAACATGCATGACCAACTGACTAGAGAGTGCATACAAGTCAGTTGATCCTCAGACAATCAGCCAGTTATTTTATCCAGGCATTTTTAATAGCCATTGTTTACCTACAGGTGGGAGCTCAACATGCATGACCAACTGACTAGAGAGTGTATACAAGTCAGTTGATCCTGAGACAATCAGCCAGTTATTTTATCCAGGCATTCTTAGTAGCCATTGTTTGCCTACAGGTGGGAGCTCAACATGCATGACCAACTGACTAGAGAGTGTATACAAGTCAGTAAATCCTCAGACAATACCTCAGTCTGGCGTAGATGTACTCACTTAGCATAGGGAAGCAAGTGACTCTGTAGCATAACATAACTAGTTAATCTGAAACAGATCTTAGGTCTGATATATGTATTTTCCCCCTCTTCTGCATGGCTGTGATCCTGAAGACTTTACCAAGTCTGAAAATGGCTATTTTAATCATATGGATGACTTCTCTTTGTGTTCTGTGCTTAGATAGTCCACTTCATTGCTCTTTTTTGCTGAGCAGCAGTAACAGATTAAATAGTGCAATTTGGGATACAAGACCTTGGTGATGAGCGGAAGATGTTGACTGATCAACATGTAAATCGCGTGGCTCTTGTCCACCAATGGATATTATATAAACAGTTATATATTATTTATGGAGAAATGCTCTTCAACATCAGTGGATTGCTGGTATTGGACCATGACAGCAGCAGAAAGCAAGAGAGTCTTCTCTGGCAAGTCTCCAACAGTAAGTTCATTCAAAATATGTATGTGATCAGCCACAAATTGATTCTTTGCTATTCTTTTTATCTTTGACATCACACAATTGCCCATTTTTTAATATTTTTGTTTAGATGTAATGATTATTATTCTTCTGATAGCTCAAAATTCTATTACTTTGACCTAAAGTTTCCCGGATATATGCTCATGTCATATTTCTGCAGTTATGTGCATATATTTACAATGGGTGTTTAAATTCAAAACATCGAATACTCGCATCAAGTTAATATATTTGATTAAGTAACCACTAAACTAATTTCCATTGCATTCGATTCCTTCTGGGAAAGTACAACTTATTTTGTGTACATTAACTAGGTTCATTCAGTGTAAAGTATGCAGTATGGCATTTATATACAAGGGCTGCTTCATGTCATGAGAGAGAGAGAGAGAGAGAGAGAGAGAGAGGAGAGAGAGAGAGGGGAGAGAGAGAGAGAGAGAGAGAGAGAGAGAGAGTGTGTGCAGTGTGGGGGTGGGGGAGGAAGGGAAAAAGGAATGGGAAAGAGATGGATTGAGAAAGATACAGGGAGAGAAGATATCAGATAAAACATTGTCTGTTGTTCATTCCCAGGCGCCATGGAAACAAACATCTACTGAACATTGCACCATTCAGACAGGATTTCAATAGAGCACATCAGTTCAGAGTCATCAGTACACACATCGGTAGAATCCCCAGTATCAAACACAATGAAGGCTGCTGGAGTAATGCTGTAGCATTATCATTGATGAATTGAACACTTTAGCCACATGGCTAGTAATGAATCTGATAATTCTTGGAGGCAGGCAGTGTGTATGCATGATTATGCTGCCTCTTTGTGCTGCGGCGGTGGTGGGGTGAAATTGCCGAGTGTGGCAGAATTAGCTCTTTTATTGATTACTTGTCAATTAGCACTCCACAATGGGATGACTGTGTACGCATGATGATGTGATCGGGAGGGGGGGGGGGGGGGGGAGGGATGAGAGCGCTATACAGTGCTCCATCATGTATATACTGGAATGTTTTGTGTACTGATATCTGTATGCATGTATGTATGTATGTATGTATGTATGTATGTATGTATGTGTGTATGTGGGTGTGTATGTATGTGTGTATGTGTGTATGTATGTATGTATGTATGTATGTATGTGTGTATGTGGGTGTGTATGTATGTGTGTATGTATGTATGTATGTATGTATGTATGTATGTATATTTGGTCGTGTATGTTTGTGTGAGTATATGTAAATGTATTCTAATGTATGCTACTGCTAATGTGTGTGTGCATTAGTACATACTGAATGATTTTGTGAGCTCATGCTGTGTATATAGTACCCCAAAGATATATTTTGATTGCAAAGTAACAACATGATTTTGTGACAGAGCACCAAATTGTGTAGGCTGAGAGAGAAAGAGAAAGAGAGAGGAGTGCAATGAAAGTGAGATGGAGAGAGAAGTAGAGAAGAGTGAGAGAGGGAGCAAGAGAGAATAGAGAGCTTGTGAAAATAGGATAGAGTGTGGAGAAAAAGGAGAGACGGGCATTTAGAGGAAGCTAGGAGGAAATGTAAAGGGCAAGAGTGGGATAAAGAGATGAACATATAGAGAGAACAAGAGGGTAGAGAGAGAGAGAGAGAGAGAGAGAGAGAGAGAGAGGAGAGAGAGAGAGAAAGAGAGAGAAAAAAAGAGAGAACATGGTTAGAGGCAGAATGAGAGTGATGGAGTTCTAAATATAGTAAGAGTGGCGTAGCAAGGGCCTTTTAATTCTACCTACCATCCACCTCTCCATCCACCCCCTACGTATGATACTGACACCAGGCCCGAGTTGCTACAGCGTTACTACTGCTACCTGTCATTGCTAGGTCACGCTGCGTGCCTTGCCATGTCAGTGGTTATAATGCGATGATCATGCATGCCTGCCCCCCACCCACAGATGTTGATGAAGATGGGAAGTATAGTAGGTAGCTAGATAGTCATTAAGGTAGAGAACAGATGCATCAATGGGGGGTCTGATGATGCCCTCCCCCCCTACCACATACACACCCACACACACACACGCACAGACACACGTTAATGCCTTTGCAATGTCAGTGGTTGTAATGCGATGATCATGCATGCCTTCCCCCCTCCCCTACCTCCTCCCCTACCTCCTCCCCTACCTCCTCCCCTACCTCCTCCCCTACCTCCTCCCCTACCTCCTCCCCTACCTCCTCCCCTACCTCCTCCCCTACCTCCTCCCCTGCCCCTTCCTCCACCCCTGCCCCTACCTCCTCCGCTCCCCCTTTCCCTACCTCCCTCCTCCCCTCCCCAACCTCCTCCCCACTTCCCCTACCTCATCCCCTCCCCCTACCTCCCCCTCCCCCTACCTCCCCCTCCCTCTACCTCCTCCCCACAGCATACCGGTAAACCAATTCCCCGTCCCTCCCTGAGCGGCTTGGGTGGTGTGTGTGCAACCACTAGAGTGTGACACAGCATTAGCTCTCAGCCCAGAGTACATGCGGTGAGCTCGCTGGCTTCCTACCTACCGAGTACCCATACACTGGTGGAGGAAGCACGCTGGTGCAAACATCTCATCTCATCACCCTCACACACATTGTTGTGCCGCCGTCGTGCGAACAGGTATATAGTGCCACTGCCCCAGAGTTTGTGAATGTATAGATCTCTTTTTCTCTTCGCTCGTGTGGATATTATATGATATTCATCTTTAGGGAATACAGCAGGTATTGTGAGTATGAATCATAAATCATGCAATATCTTTTCTGGCAGAGTAGCAGGAGATATATGATGCTGTGTATATTGCTATTTCTATAGTATTATGATATAGGCAGATAAAGTTGAGGTGAATAGCTTGGCATTGTACATTCTTTCTCCATACCTTTAACTTGCTATTCTGTTCCATTTAAAGATGTTCCTTTCTTTTTGCAAGCAGTTTTATTGGCTTGTATGTCAGTAGTTTAAAAGGCTAGTGGAAGTACAAATAGGAACTATCTATTTCACATTCAGGTAGAGTGAAATGAGTGGATGTTTTATCCGCTAGGGAGCTCTTTTATTGCTTTGAAAAAAGTTTAATTCCTCTATTTGCTTTTTCAGTTAAGTATACAGGCTTAAAATAATATTTGTAATGTTTGTATAAGGTGTATTAGTATATATGCTGTGTGTCGTGTGTGTGTGTGTGTGTGTGTGTGTGTGTGTGTGTGTGTTTATGTGTACATTTGTACAAATTGCTCTTGAATATAATTATCTTAATAATTTGTGGGTTACTATGTGGGTAAGCCATGTACAGTACCATCTTTGGTTTGTATTAGAAGATTGATTGCATTCATGCCCGGTGTTAAAGGTTGTCAACATTTTAGGAGTGGTAATATCCTTCCTTCTGCCATGTTTCTTTTCATCATGATATTGAGTGAAATCTATAGCCCTGCCTATATATGTCAATCTGCTGTGACCATATACTGTATATGATTTAATGTATGATTATTACATACAGAAATCAAGTTTGTATGTGATATAAATTTCTATGACAGATTACTGATTGAAATAATGATGGGCATGTTATTGCTGTCAGTAAGGAAATTTGTTACATTTAAACATACTTTGACAATAGTGCACATTAATGTCTAATTATTGAATTTGTAGGAATAAAGTTTGTATATGATGCAATTTGTTCAACCGATCACTGATTGAAAAGATAATGGACAAATAATGACTGTCGGTAGGGCAGATTAAATTACATTTCAATCTCCTGTGGCAGTGGCATATTTTGATGTCTTATCATCAAATAGAAATGATGATGGTATATTGATATAAATTTGCACAACGATCACGGATTGAATTAATGATGAGCAAATTATTACTGCTGTCAGTACTATAACAATAACATATATTGAGGTCTAATCATTATATTTGTAGAAATAACATTTGTATATGATATAAATTTGTACTACAGATCGTTGATTGAAAAAGTTGATGAGCATATTATTACTGCTGTCAGTAGGGCAGATTAATTGAATCCCAGAGTCTATGATACCACTGACATCCTCCCTCCACCTGTCATTAAGACGGTGCCAGCGCCTTGAGGCCTCTATCCTTGGGCAGACCTTGCTGTGTCTCATGCATATTTGGCTGAATTAGTCATCCTCTCCACGTGTTCGTCTCGATTCTCTTTCGCGACCGACGAAACTTCACATAGTGACTTTGTCATCCTATCCCGTGACAAACATTTGCTCGGTGAGATGTGCGCTTCTTCGGAATGAGATGGGGCATCCATTCGTAACTGTTTCCTGTGCTGCTGATAACACATGTGTGGTGGTATTGTGAAAAAATTCCCTTCTTCAGTAGAGTGCACGCAGATGCTCTATCTATTCATACACTCCTGACTGTGATGACAGACACTGTGTGTGTTGCTGAATGGAAGTTCATTGTGATGCCTTCAAGTCATGTTCTTTAGGATTAATTATTGAAGAAGATATTAAGTATGAGTTGGGTATTGTTGGAAAGCTCATTTGACGTACTTCACATCTATTTTCATTTAATCATAACAAAATGAGAAGAAAGTCCATAAGATACATCCTCCTGTGAGAAGATCATCGATCATACTAAAACGAGACTTTTGCGTCTGACGTCATGCCCTGGACAATCAACTGCAAAACTGCATATTATAAAGCACTTTTTACAGTCTTAATCAATAGTAACAGTAAGGTTACAACTCACGTGGAGCTGAAGTGTACACTTTGTTAAGATGAGGGAGCTGATCTTTTAACCTTTATTACATCTGCTATATATCATATTGTTAATTAAAACATCATAATATCATGTATGCATCACACATGCCAGTTCACAGTACCTAATAGACAATTTACTTCTACAGACTTTACAAAGATTATTCACATTCATTCCAACAATACCTAATGAAAAAATAAGCAATTTATCAAAATCTTAAAGGTTTTGTAAGCTGGCCTTCATTTTCCTTTTAACAGATCAACCAGTCAATCCTATAAATATTAGCAAATAGGTTTTAAATCATTTGAAGATCTGTTTCCCTTCTTTTTCATCTATGTAGTTAGAACAATTGCTTCTACACACCCAGGTAATTATGTTCATTTTACTGGAAATTAGTTCAAGGTCTGACACACTACAAATATGACTGAGGGACTGAAATACAACATGTTCCCGAAGAAAAAGAAACTGGATTGGATATAAATACATAATTACCTGCTGACCATTGAGTGAATTAATATTATACAGTGCCTGTCTTTTGTAGCAAACTGTAGCCCTTCAACGTAGATGTGAACCCCCATCGGAGCCATAATGAGAAATTGAATTTACGCATGCCCCAATGACTTCCACTGAGTGTAGAGAGAGAGAGAGAGAGAGAGAGAGAGAGAGAGAACCAGCGAGAGGGCAGGCCTCGGTTTATGTAGCAGAGAATATATTACATTAGGGGGTATGGGAAATTCATTTGACGGTATCGAATATTTCATTTGTGTCCCAAGGATATTGAATTTGATGCGATTGATTTTGGGGTTGGCAGTTTGGTGGTTTTTCACCTGGAACATGTTTGTTGATGTTGAGCCTGTAGTTGGGTATTGATCATCGGGTGGGGGGAGGTCAGAGTAACATGGTGAAGTGGATCTTGTCTGCCAAGGCGATTATTATTGATACAGAATGTCTGCTCTTCCTTATCTCCTTCTCCAGACAGTATGTATCCATTCTGTGATGAACAGAAACTTAATCTTCACATTGATGTTTGTTTTGGTAACCAGTTCAATCATTTAATATATACATACTTCTCTTTTTTTTCTTTTCTTTTTTTGCGGGGGGGGGGGGGGGTAGGCATTTTATTAAATTATTTATTTACTTTAATCGACTATTTATTTCCCGATCATCTCTGTTTGACAACCTGTGTTCACCAGTTAGACATACTTTATACAAACAATGTATACACAGGTTAAGGTAAGGATTAAGCCAGAGTGGTAGAGACATCTTTTTTTGGTATTATAATATTCACATTGATATAGGTGGTTTTTCATCCTTGCTTAAGCTGTTATTTGATTGCAAAATGATGTTCTTTACTGTTTGAAAATACTAGTTACATGAAGGGGGTGGGTGGGGGGACCTTATCTCTCCTAACACTGCACAGTACAGTGTTTGCTCACTAACAAGTTGAGCAGTTGTACAGGCATTTTTGACAAGCTTGTGAAGGGGAAATTAGAGTGAAGGTATCAAGTTAATTTCCCCCTAGTGAGGCTCATAAAAATCCATCCAGGTTGACTACCCAAGTCACAAAAAACCTTATAATGCAAGTTGAAAAAAAATGATCAGAAGAAAGAGAGAGTGCAAAAGAGAAAGAGAAAGAGAGAGAGAAAGAGCGAGAGAGTGAGAGTGAGAGGGAGAGAGAGATCAAGTGGAGGATTGTGGGGGGATAGAATTTTGACCTCCTCAGCTGATTTAGCCACTAAGTAAAGGGAAATTTTGGAGATAATATAATCAATACATGCGCGGGATTGTCAGTCATTAGAGCCCGGACAGGAGGAGACAGGTTTAAGGGCGTTTGGTGGGGGGACGAGAAGGGGAGGAGAAGGAGGAGAGGTTGGGGCTGGAAGGTGGCCGGAGAATTGCTAGAGGCTGCCAGAGGGTTTGGTTTCACTGATTCTATCTACCCAGCACAGGGCCGATGCCTCGTTTCTTGTTTGTTTAATGGAAAGCGGTGAAAGTGAGCTAAAACGTTGATCTGAGAGGCGGCGTTAATCTCTCAGCCTCTACTGCTCACGCTGTAATCTATATGTGTATGGAGCAATAGATGGCAAGCGAGTATGGGAAGATTGATATGGAATTGGCCAGTG
This sequence comes from Arbacia lixula, assembly GCA_963669155.1. Classification (NCBI taxonomy): domain Eukaryota; kingdom Metazoa; phylum Echinodermata; class Echinoidea; order Arbacioida; family Arbaciidae; genus Arbacia; species Arbacia lixula. The sequence continues at coordinate 45,399,972 of OZ022576.1, forward strand.
GCTGAGGTGATCAATCCAAAGATAATAACAAAAGCACTTACACATGATTGTATTGCATTAATATATTGATACAAGCAATAGACGTGATGCATAGTTTGGACGTCTGTATTTCTCTGCCACAAAGAGGCAAGTGGTGTTATGTTTCCTTCAGGATCTCGTTTATGCGAAATGATTGGTGCAAGTTTCACCCAACAAGGAACAATGATAAAACAGTGAAACCTGCTTCAGCGACCTTCTGTTTAGAAAAACCACCTGCTTATGACCACCACCTTTAACGTTTCTTTTGACAAGTGATTCTCTTGAAAACTTTAAAGATGGCCTGTCCCTTTTACAAACATTTGCAAACTTCATGAAAGTTTGTACATATTTAGCACATATCGCTGGGATACCAAGCGTGAAATTGTAAGGTCAGAGGTACTATAACTTTTGTAGAATAAATGAAAATCTACCTAGTTTTCACTGAGATTTGACTATTTTCGTGGAACGAAAAAAGAAAGCTCGATCAATTATCGTAGATTATTCCTCAAAACCGAATATTACGTTTTGTCGATTCCAGAGAAAGGTTATATAGCACTCTTCTCAAATGATGACAAAGTCAGGGAACTTTCAGAATTAGGTCTGCAAAAGAGACAGGCTCATTAAAATCACATTTCTTGTCTCAATTGAGTGGTCTTTATGTACAGGTTTCACCATATGCCACATAACTTCAGTCAATTCAGCGACATTGCATGAATAAAGATGAAGATTAATAGTCATATGAGTTCTTTTGTTAGCAATTCAATGTTTTATAGGGAATAGGCAATACCTGAGTAGGGGCCATACCAGTCGGCTGCATACAGGCAAGTTTCTCTGGTTTTTGTAGCAATGATGCACCAATGAGTGGATTTTCAAACATGTTTCTAAAGCAGCCTGACTTATAATGCACATGTAATGTATGGATATAGTACAGGACGTAATGCAATGTCAGGATATTTGAAAGTGCATCCAGTATCCAATGGATTGGTATATTCGTATCAGGCCAATTCCAAGTAAGTGTCTGTGCTTCGTCATGTGATGACTGGTTCTGACTTGTTTGATTGTGTGGGGAGGACCAGACGCAGTCATGAATTGTGCATACGTACGTCATGTGACCCATGAGTCACCTGACAACCTGATAGGCCTATAGGGATCAACTGGGCCTCCATTCTACAAAAGAGAACTGGCAGTGCTAACACTGTGAATGCCACTGCAGTAAATCTCTCATTATCATTGGCCCGAAGATATGTAGTTAGCCAATGTTTTTTTTAAAGGCCTGGTAATCTAAGGGTTAAAACAGGATCAATACTAGTATCAGACTGGTACAATTAAGCGGAGGTATCAGTTCCAATGGCAGTACTATGAACAGTGTAGTTTACATCGCCATTAACCCATTTTGTGCCAGACCGAACACTACACCATAGAATGTGCATGTAGGAATTGTGCGTAAATGTAACAATGACACGTAAGAAGTGCCAATGCTAATACATTTATATCATTAGCAAATCAATACAATTGCCATTAACTCATTCTGTGCCATACGAAACATACCATTGTGCGTAAATGGCACAATGGCACAAAAAGAGTGAAAAGTGCCTATACTGATATTATTACCATATCAATACCAATGCTGATACTGATATGAGTATGAGTAATGAGGCCAGCAATAATATCTATAATATATATTATATCCCTTCTATGAATATTCATGAGTATTCTAGGAACGTGATTGGTCAATTGGTGCTCGAAGAGCTCCGGATAGTTTTCACTATTTTTTCCTGGGGAGGACTGCGCATGCTCTATTTACTATTTTCTTCCTTGGGACTACTGCGCATGCTCTCTACCTGAGCGGGCGTAAATTAGTGCGCGCATGAATGCAGTGCGCGGCGTGTTGCGCATTTACTTGGGATGAACAGATATCGAGACAGAGAAAAAAAAGGCGACATACAACCACATGGTGTTACCGAAAGTTTTACTATTTTCTAAATAGTATTTATTAGTATTTTTGTTCTATTATTGTTTTACAAAAGGGATATAAAACAAATATACCAAGCGTTGAGTTCGAAAGTATAGTGAAAATTATCCATCTTCGGAGGGACTGGCATAAGTTACTATTTTTTCCTCGGGGGCTTTGCCCCTCGGAAAAAATAGTTCTATGCCGCTCCCTCCTCAGATAGATAATTTCTACTATACAATCTCACAGCTTGGTATATTTGTATAATATATAATATATAATATATAATTAATAAATAATATATGGTGTGTCAAATAAATTGTTGCACTATAGGATTTGTGTGTATTTCTTGAGAAAAATGCACATGTGGCATACAAATGGCTAAAATACCAAATGGTCTCCGGGTACAAGACAATTTTAGTATTAAATACATCAAAACAGGAGACAGTCACTTTTTCAATTATGCAATGCAGTTGAACTTTCATGTTAGTAGTTGTACTGCACTGTCTAGAGATACACATGCATCTTTAGTCTTTGGGAGGGAGAGAGCATTTAAACGTATTGATTCTATGTGCTCTTTTAATTTAGAAAAGTGTTTGTAGTTGAGTGATGTACGCAGTACTGTGATAAACATGTGATAGATACGTTTCCCAACAGACTGATGGTATTGCTGGCGGCCATCGATATTTGCGTGGCTGAGCATAGACTGATATGCAGGTACAGAACTTTTGCAAGAGGCCTTTGATAGTTCTATGTTTACATTCATGAATGATGGATACCTGCAGTTTATTTAGCTTTGAGATGTGGGAATCAAAGATTATTTGAAACACTGTCTAAGCCTGGATTTTCACATACAGATACTTTTCTTATTGATACCCTGGAACTTCCATGTGCATTACTTAATAACAGGCAGACCTAACAGACCTAGTCAACCTCAGCCAACCTAGCCAACGTAGCCGGATGAAAATGATGTGGATATTTTTGTAGCAATATTTTGTTGTGGTAAGTACGCGGCATTGTAGTGGTTTGTTAAAGTTGTGAAAATAAGCTAATGATAAAAGAACAGCTGATACAGCTTACTCTCGATACAACGAGCACGGATATAACGAGGTTTCGTTATAACGAGAGAAATCTCTTGGTCCCAAATGTTTCTACATGCAAACCTATGGTGCAACACGTCGCTTACAACGAGCACTGTTACAACGAGATTTCGTTATAACGAGCTTATTCTGCTGACCCCAACACAAAGAAAAACATAACAATTGTGTCCCGTTACAATGAGGAAGGAAAACTCGAGACATGAAAACACCGGCACCGCAAGGAGCCAGACACACATCTCGTAATACAGGGCCACACAACGAGATCATGTGCACAGTTTCTAATACATCACTCCTTTGCGATCGCACAGCTTACGTACATTGAAAGCACATGGCTTCCAAGTCCGATCCCATGGCGGCAATCAATGATATACGGCGCGTGCACAGTTTGTGATACATCACTCCTTCGCACAGCGTACGTACATTGAAAGCACATGGTTTGCAAGTCCGATCCCATCGCGGCAATCAATGACACGGTGCGTGCTGAATTGGCATGATTGGGTGTGTGTCTGATGAGCAGCGATTGATTGGGTTTCTTGACAAAAACAAATGTGATCTCGGGACGGGTGAAGTATATTTCAAGCACTGAAAAATGACATTGAAAGATTTGAAGAGATGATAAAAAATTCTTCTTGAAATTAGAATACCGCTGGAAATAATCACGATATAAAATGAAATACATGTATGAGCATGCAGGGCAGCGTTAATCTTCTATATTGAACCCCCTCGTAATAATTTTGGAATGACCCACAAAGAAAGTGCCGATCATAACGGTGTTGCTACGTCATTGTGCAAAACCTATCAGGCGAGCGAGACGCTCTTATCTAACCCCACCTTCCCCTCATGTCCCGGCCGTTCAACCCGTTGCGCCGCCTGTTCTCTTGTTTGTCCAAACAATGAAACAGCATGTTTTCTTGTCCAGAAGATTACGAGAACGACTAATTTATTAATTTACTGCAAAATAACACCCATCGTATCGGGAATGGTCTATAATTCATTGAATGCAATTAGTTATTGAAACGTCAAAATGTATCAAGGTAGGATAATGTGTTGAACAAAAATAAATCCCCTTTTCAGTTTGAAAACGCATGTTTCCAATCCCTTTTCAGTTTGAAAACGCACGATCCAATCCCCTTTTTTTCAGTTTGATAACGCATGTTTCCAAGACGGCTATGGATGTGAAAACATAGTAAAACACAATGAACACACAAGCACACATGTTTTCAATGTATTTTATTGTTTTTTATTCTGTTTGGATACAACGAGGTTTCGTTATAACGAGGAAAAAGCCCTGGTCCCGACGACCTTGTTATATCGAGAGTAAGCTGTACAATATTCACGTATAATTTTGTAATTGATGTTATCTTAAGTCTAATATGTTGGTGCTTCATAATAGTATTCATTTATTAAGAATTTATAGAATATGTAATTTCCACTGAATAGTGCCGTGTTGCAAAGGGAAATTTTAATTCATGTTTTTAATGTGATTGGAATGATGATAAGTTAGTTTTAGGAGCGGTTTGAGAGTTGACCAAGGAAATATTTGTCAGAAGAAGAAAAAGATTAAGAAACTGAAAAAGGTGGCAATGCAAATGATGAACAAACTGCAGTTTTGAAAAACGCATTCACATAATTAATCATGAATTGCATGTTATGATGGAGATTATTAATTTTCAGCTCAACTAATTTGTTAAGGTTGTGTTTTGAAAGCCCTTGTTATTCTGACTTTCATTACATTTGGTACTCTATCTATAGGTTGGAGTGAAAATGTCAACTTGTGAGGAAAATAGAGTGAACACCAGTAATCGATGTGTGCTACATTTATGTGGGGAAAGAAGATAAACATGAATTTTTTCCAAGCCAACTGCTCATTTTTTATTGGAGTGCTGATTACATTTAAGTGAATTCTGGAGATGAATTTTGTTCATTTTCCCTATCTTAGATAAACAAAGTTGCACAGACTCAAACATATCAGTGCTTTTATCACCGGAAGGCAATTTATCACATGGCTCTTACTAACATTGGCAATATCAAACCCAATTTGATTAAATTGGGTGATAGGGGTTGTCCCAAAAAGGTCAGGTTTCCGAAGAGAGGAAGAGATAAACTGTTAAAGGAGGGGAGACAGAGAGATATGTAGAAAAATGGGTGGTAAGGATGGAGGGGGGGGGGGGGGGGAGAGAAAGAGAGACAAGGGGAGATAATTGGCAATATAGAGGGGGAAAGAGATTTAAAAAGACTGAGAGAGATGGACTGAATATAGAAAGCACACGACAGTGAAACAAGGAATGAGACAAAGATGAAAGAACAAGGACAAGAGAGGACAGAAAGAAAGGGAGGAAGAGACTGAGTTATGACAACAGAGACAGAGGGAGATGGGGAGGAAGAGAAACAATGGTAGAAACACAAGAAAGGTAGAGAGGGAAAGACAGAGAATGAAATAGGGAATAGAACGCTTTCCTCCTCCAATGGGCAATCATCTGGATGCTAATACAATGTGTCAGTCTCTTCAAATATTGTATCAATATGTATTTACTCTGAAAACAGAGAGATACGAAAAGTAGAATATGGGCGGTTTGGAAGCAGTCATAGAATCAGGAGTTGAGTAATAAAAATTACATTTCATATGCACTTCGGTCACGAGCAAGTGCGCTTCAGCTTTGGGCAATTGACTCATTATGGGCCAAATGTATTTACAGACAAAGTTTTGGGTTAAGTAAGTAGGAGAGGTTGTTCAATTCATGAAGAATGTTCCTTACCATCTGCACAGGAACCAATGCATTTAGAATGATGAAGTGAGGATTTTATAAACCAGTCTGCATGATCTACGATTGGGATAATGAAAGGAAGGTTTGCAATATTTGTTTATACTGCTTGTTATGTCCCATTGAGTGAGAATAGCATTAGTT